>JAXRKP010002551.1:17500-45514 GCA_037039925.1 Doris montereyensis | reverse complement strand
CTTACTCTTAGTGTAGATCTTACTCTCAGTGTGAATCTTACTCTTAGTGTGGATCTTGCTCTGATTGTGAATCTTACTCTGAGTGTGAATCTTACTCTTAGTGTGAATCTTACTCTCAGTGTGGATCTCAATTTTAGTGTGAATCTTACTCTCAGTGTGGATCTTACGCTTAGTGTGAATCTTACTCTGATTGTGAATCTTATTCTTAGTGTGGATCTTACTTTCAGTGTGGATCTTACTCTTAGTGTGAATCTTACTCCTTGTGTGGATCTTACTCTTAGTGTGAATCTTACTATTAGTGTGAATCTTACTCTTAGTATGGATCTTACTCTTAGTGTGAATCTTACTCTTAGTGTGGATCTTACTCTGGTCGTGAATCTTACACTTAGTGTGGATCTTAATCTGGTTGTGAATCTTAATCTTAGTGTTGATCTTACTCTGGTTGTGAATGTTTACTCTTAGTGTGAATCTTACTCTTAGTGTGGATCTTACTCTGGTGTGGATCTTGCTCTTGGTGTAGATCTTACTCTTAGTGTGGATCTTATCTCAGTGTGTATCTTTCTCTAAGTGTAGATCTTATTCTTAGTGTGGATCTTACTCTCAGTGTGGATCTTACTCTTAGTGTGTATCTTACTCATAGTGTGGATCTTACTCTTAGTGTGGATCTAACTCTTAGTGTGAATCTTACTCTTAGTGTGGAACTGACTCTGGTTGTGAATCTTACACTTAGTGTGAATCTTACTCTGCTTGTTAATCTTACTCTTAGTGTGAATCTTCTCTTAGTGTGGATCTTACTCTTAGTGTGAATCTTACTCTTAGTGTGGATCTTGCTCTTAGTGTGGATCTTATTCTTAGTGTGGATCATACTCTTGGTGTGGATCTTACTCTTAGAGTAGATCTTACTCTTAGTGTATCTTACTCTTAGTGTAGATCTTACTCTGGTTGTGAATCTTACTCTTAGTGTAGATGTTACTCTGGTTGTGGATCTTACTCTGAGTGTGGATCTTACGCTGAGTGTGGAACTTGCTCTTAGTGTGGATCTTACTCTTAGTGTGGATCATACTCTTAGTGTGGATCTTACTCTTCGTGTAGATCTTACTCTTAGTGTGTATCTTACTCTTAGTGTAGATCTTACTCTTAGTGTAGATGTTACTCTTAGTGTAGATCTTTACTCTTAGTGTAGATCTTACTCTTGAGTGTGTATCTTTTACTCTTAGTGTAGATCTTACTCTTAGTGTAGATGTTACTCTGGTTGTAGATCTTACTCTGAGTGTGAATCTTACTCTTAGTGTGTATCTTACTCTTAGTGTAGATGTTACTCTGGTTGTAGATCTTACTCTTAGCGTGTATCTTACTCTTGAGTGTAGATTTTACTCTTAGTGTAGATGTTACTCTTAGTGTAGATCTTACTCTTAGTGTGTATCTTTCTCTTAGTGTAGATCTTACTCTTAGTGTGGATCTTACTCTCAGTGTGCATCTTACTCTTAGTGTGTATCTTACTCTTAATATGTATCTTACTCTTAGTGTAGATGTTACTCTGGTTGTAGATCTTACTCTTAGTGTAGATGTTACTCTTAGTGAAGATCTTACTCTTAGTGTAGATGTTACTCTTCGTGTAGATCTTACTCTTAGTGTAGATGTTACTCCTAGTGTAGATCTTACTCTTAGTGTGAATCATACTCTTAGTGTGTATCTTACTCTTAGTGTGTATCTTACTCTTAGTGTAGAAGTTACTCTGGTTGTAGATCTTACTCTGAGTGTGAATCTTACTTTGGTTGTAGATCTTAATCTTTAGTGTAGATCTTACTCTGATTGTGAATCTTACTTTTATGTAGATCTTACTCTTAGTGTAGATCTTACTCTTAGTGTAGATCTTACTCTTAGTGTAGATCTTGCAGCTTAGTGTAGATGTTACTCTTAGTGTAGATCTTACTCTTAGTGTAGATCTTACTCTTAGTGTAGATCTTACTCTTAGTGTGTATCTTACTCTTAGTGTAGATCTTACTCTTAGTGTAGATGTTACTCTGGTTGTAGATCTTACTCTGAGTGTGAATCTTACTCTGAGTGTGAATCTTACTCTTAGTGTGTATCTTACTCTTAGTGTAGATCTTACTCTTAGTGTAGATGTTACTCTTAGTGTAGATCTTACTCTTAGTGTAGATGTTACTCTTAGTGTAGATCTTACTCTTAGTGTAGATGCTACTCTTAGTGTAGACCTTACTCTTAGTGTAGATGTTACTCTTAGTGTAGATCTTACTCTTAGTGTAGATCTTACTCTTAGTGTAGATCTTACTCTTAGTGTAGATGTTACTCTGGTTGTAGATCTTACTCTGAGTGTGAATCTTACTCTTAGTGTGTATCTTACTCTTAGTGTAGATCTTACTCTTAGTGTAGATGTTACTCTGGTTGTAGATCTTACTCTGAGTGTGAATCTTACTCTTAGTGTAGATCTTACTCTTGGTGTGTATCTTACTCTTAGTGTAGATGTTACTCTGGTTGTAGATCTTACTCTTAGTGTGTATCTTACTCTTAGTGTAGATCTTATTCTTAGTGTAGATGTTACTCTGGTTGTAGATCTTACTCTTAGTGTAGATGTTACTCTTAGTGTAGATCTTACTCTTAGTGTAGATGTTACTTTTAGTGTAGATCTTACTCTTAGTGTAGATGTTACTCTTAGTGTAGATCTTACTCTTAGTGTGAATCTTACTCTTAGTGTGTATCTTACTCTTAGTGTGTATCTTACTCTTACTCTTTGTAAGTCTTGCTCTTGTGATCTTACTCTTATGTTCTTACTCTGGTTGTCTTAGATCTTACTCTTAGTGTAGATCTTACTCTTTGTGAATCTTACTCTTAGTGTAGATCTTACTCTGGTTGTCTTACTCTTGATCTTACTCTTAGTGTGAGATCTTGCTCTTAGTGTGTATCTTACTCTTAGTGTAGATGTTACTCTGTTGTAATCTTACTCTTAGTGTAGATCTTACTCTGGTTGTAGATCTTACTCTTAGTGTGAAATCTTACTCTTAATCTTACTCTTAGTGTAGATGTTACTCTGGTTGTGAATCTTATTCTTAGTGTGGATCTTACTCTTAGTGTGGATCTTACTCTTAGTTTGAATCTTACTCTGGTTGTGATCTTATTCTTAGTGTCGATCTTACTCTTAGTGTGGATCTTACTCTTAGTGTGGATCTTACTCTTAGTGTGGATGTTACTCTGGTTGTGAATCTTATTCTTAGTGTGAATCTTACTCTTAGTGTGGATCTTACTCTTAGTGTGAATCTTACTCTTAGTGTGGATCTTACTCTGGTTGTGAATCTTATTCTTGGTGTGAATCTTACTCATAGTGTGAATCTTGCTCTGGTTGTGAATCTTATTCTTATTGTTAATCTTACTCTTAGTTTGGATCTTACTCTGAAGGTGGATCTTACTCTTAGTGTGAATCTTACTCTGAGTGTGGATCTTACTCTTAGTGTGGATCTTACTCTTAGTGTGGATTTTACTCTTAGTGTGGATATTACTCTTAGTGTGGATCTGACTCTTATTGTGGATCTTACTCTTAGTGTGGCTCTTACTCTGGTATGGATCTTATTCTTAGTGTGAATCTTACTCTTAGTGTGGATCTTACTCTTTGTGTGGATCTTACTCTTAGAATCTTACTCTTAGTGTAGATCTTACTCTAGTGTGGATCTTACTCTTGGTGTAGATCTTACTCTTAGTGTGAATCTTACTCTTAGTGTGGATCTTACTCTTAGTGTGTATCTTACTCATAGTGTAGATCTTACTCTTAGTGTGGATCTAACTCTTAGTGTGTCTTACTCTTAGTGTGGAACTGACTCTGGTTGTGAATCTTACACTTAGTGTGAATCTTACTCTGCTTGTTAATCTTACTCTTAGTGTGAATCTTACTCTTAGTGTGGATCTTACTCTTAGTGTGAATCTTACTCTTAGTGTGGATCTTATCTTACTTACTTAGTGTAGATGGATCTTACTCTGAGTGTGGATCTTACTCTTAGTGTGTATCTTACTCTTAGTATGGATCTTACTCTGCTGTGTGGCTCTTACTCTGGTTGTGAATCTTATTCTTAGTGTGAATCTTACTCTTAGTGTGGATCTTACTCTTAGTTTGAATCTTACTCTGGTGTGAATCTTATTCTTAGTGTCGATCTTACTCTTAGTGTGAATCTTACTCTTAGTGTGGATCTTACTCTTAGTGTGAATGTTACTCTTTGTGAATCTTACTCTTAGTGTGAATCT
The DNA here is from genome assembly GCA_037039925.1 of Doris montereyensis. Classification (NCBI taxonomy): domain Eukaryota; kingdom Metazoa; phylum Mollusca; class Gastropoda; order Nudibranchia; family Dorididae; genus Doris; species Doris montereyensis. The sequence goes on along the minus strand of JAXRKP010002551.1, from coordinate 41,263 downwards.
TACTCTTAGTGTGGATCTTACTCTTAGTGTGAATCTTACTCTTAGTGTGGATCTTACTCTGGTTGTGAATCTTTATTCTTGGTGTGGATCTTACTCTTAGTGTGAATCTTGCTCTGGTTGTGGATCTTATTCTTATTGTTAATCTTACTCTTAGTGTGGATCTTACTCTGACTTACTCTTAGTGTGAATCTTACTCTGAGTGTGGATCTTACTCTTAGTGTGGATCTTACTCTTAGTGTGGATTTTACTCTTAGTGTGGATCTTACTCTTAGTGTGGATCTGACTCTTGATTGTGGATCTTACTCTTAGTGTGGCTCTTACTCTTAGTATGGATCTTACTCTTAGTGTGATCTTACTCTTAGTGTGGATCTTACTCTTTGATCTTACTCTTAGTAGATCTTACTCTTTAGAGATCTTACTCTTAGTGTAGATCTTACTCTTAGTGTAGATCTTACTCTTAGTGTGAATCTTACTCTTAGTGTAGACCTTACTCTTAGTGTAGATCTTACTCTTAGTGTAGATCTTACTCTTGAGTGTGAATTTTACTCTTAGTGTGAATCTTACTCTTAGTGTGAATCTTACTCTTAGTATTAATCTTACTCTTAGTGTGGATCTTACTCTGATTGTGAATCTTACTTTGAGTGTGAATCTTACTCTTTGTGTGGATCTTGCTCTCAGTGTGGATCTCACTCTTAGTGTGAATCTTACTCTTAGTGTGGATCTTATTCTTAGTGTGGATCTTACTCTCAGTGTGGATCTTACTCTTAGTGTGAATCTTACTCTGATTGTGAATCTTATTCTTAGTGTGATATTACTCTTAGTGTGAATCTTACCCTTAGTGTAGATCTTACTCTTAGTGTAGATCTTACTCTTAGTGTAGATCTTACTCTTAGTGTAGATCTTACTCTTAATGTGAATCTTACTCTTAGTGTGAATCTTACTCTTAGTGTAGATCTTACTCTTAGTGTAGATCTTACTCTTAGTGTGGATCTTACTCTTAGTGTGGATCTTACTCTTAGTGTGGATCTTACTCTTAGTGTGGATCTTACTCTTAGTGTGAATCTTACTCTCATTGTGGATCTTACTCTTAGTGTTAATCTTGCTCTCAGTGTGGATCTTACTCTTAGTGTGGATCTTACTCTCAGTGTGAATCTTACATAAGTTGAATCTTACTTAGTGTGAATCTTATTCTTGGTGTGGATCTTACTCTTAGTGTGAATCTTACTCTTAGTGTGGTTCTCACTCTCAGTGTGAATCTTAATCTTAGTGTGGATCTTACTCTTAGTGTAGATCTTACTCTTAGTGTAGATCTTACTCTTAGTGTAGATCTTACTCTTAGTGTGGATCTTACTCTTAATGTGAATCTTACTCTTAGTGTAGATCTTACTCTGATTGTGAATCTTACTCTTAGTGTGAATCTTGTGTGTAGATCTTACTCTTAGTGTGAATCTTACTCTTAGTGTGAATCTTACTCTTGGTGTAGATCTTACTCTTAGTGTAGATCTTACTCTTAGTGTGGATCTTTAATCTTGGTGTAGATCTTACTCTTAGTGTAGATCTTACTCTTAGTGTGGATCTTACTCTTAGTGTGGATCTTACTCTTAGTGTGGATCTTACTCTTAGTGTTGATCTTACTCTTAGTGTGAATCTTACTCTTAGTGTGAATCTTACTCTTAGTGTGAATCTTACTCTTGGTGTGGATCTTACTCTTAGTGTGGATCTTACTCTTAGTGTGGATCTTACTCTTAGTGTGAATCTTACTCTTAGTGTGGATCTTACTCTTAGTGTGGATCTTACTCTTGTTGTAGATCTTACTCTTAGTGTAGATCTTACTCTGAGTGTGAATCTTACTCTTAGTGTAGATCTTACTCTTAGTGTGGATCTTACTCTTAATGTGACTCTTACTCTTAGTGTGGATCTTACTCTGATTGTGAATCTTACTCTGAGTGTGAATCTTACTCTTAGTGTGGATCTTACTCTTAGTGTGAATCTTACTCTTAGTGTGGATCTTACTCTTAGTGTGAATCTTACTCTTAGTGTGGATCTTACTCTTAGTGTGTCTTACTCTGATCTTACTCTTAGTGTGGATCTTACTCTCAGTGTGGATCTTACTCTTAGTGTGAATCTTACTCTTAGTGTGGATCTTACTCTTAGTGTGGATCTTACTCTGTAGATCTTACTCTTAGTGTAATCTTACTCTTAGTGTGAATCTTACTCTTAGTGTGAATCTTACTCTGAGTTGTGATCTTACTCTTAGTGTGGATCTTACTCTTAGTGTGAATCTTACTCTTAGTGTGGATCTTACTCTTAGTGTGGATCTTACTCTTAGTGTGGATCTTACTCTTGGTGTGGATCTTACTCTTAGTGTGAATCTTACTCTTAGTGTGGATCTTACTCTCAGTGTGGATCTTACTCTCAGTTTGGATCTTACTCTCAGTGTGGATCTTACTCTTAGTGTGAATCTTACTCTGATTGTGAATCTTATTCTTAGTGTGGATCTTACTCTTAGTGTGAATCTTACTCTTAGTGTGAATCTTACTCTTACTCTTAGTGTGAATCTTAATCTTAGTGTGAATCTTACTCTTAGTGTAGATCTTACTCTTAGTGTATTATCTTACTTACTCTTAGTGTTGATCTTACTCTTAGTGTGAATCTTACTCTTAGTGTTACTCTTGTGTGAATCTTACTCTTAGTGTGATCTTACTCTTAGTGTGAATCTTACTCTTAGTGTGGATCTTACTCTTAGTAGATCTTACTCTTAGTGTAGATCTTACTCTTAGTGTGAATCTTTACTCTTAGTGTGATCTTACTCTTGAGTGTGAATCTTACTCTTAGTGTGGATCTTACTCTTAGTGTGAATCTTACTCTTAGTGTGGATCTTACTCTTAGTGTGGATCTTACTCTTAGTGTGAATCTTACTCTTAGTGTGGATCTTACTCTTAGTGTGGATCTTACTCTTAGTGTGAATCTTACTCTTAGTGTGAATCTTGCAGTGTTAATCTTACTCTTAGTGTGGATCTTACTCTTGGTTTGGATCTTACTCTTAGTGTGGATCTTACTCTTAGTGTGGATCTTACTCTTAGTGTGAATCTTATTCTTAGTGTGGATCTTACTTTTAGTGTGGATCTTACTCTTAGTGTGAATCTTACTCTTAGTGTGGATCTTACTCTTAGTGTGAATCTTACTCTTAGTGTAGATCTTACTCTTAGTGTAGATCTTACTCTTAGTGTGAATCTTACTCTTAGTGTGGATCTTACTCTGATTTACTAGTGTGTTACTCTTATCTTACTCTTAGTGTGAATCTTACTCTTAGTGTGGATCTTACTCTTAGTGTAGATCTTGCTCTTAGTGTGAATCTTACTCTTAGTGTAGATCTTACTCTTAGTGTGAATCTTACTCTTAGTGTGGATCTTACTCTTAGTGTGGATCTTACTCTTAGTGTGGATCTTACTCTAGTGTGGATCTTACTGTTAGTGTGAATCTTACTCTTAGTGTGGATCTTACTCTTAGTGTGGATCTTACTCTTAGTGTGGATCTTACTCTTAGTGTGGATCTTACTGGAATCTTACTCTTAGTGTGAATCTTACTCTTAGTGTGGATCTTACTCTTAGTGTGAATCTTACTCTTAGTGTGGATCTTACTCTGAGTGTGGATCTTACTCTTAGTGTGGATCTTACTCTTAGTGTGGATCTTACTCTTAGTGTGAATCTTACTCTTAGTGTGGATCTTACTCTGACTCTTAGTTTGAATCTTACTCTTAGTGTGGATCTTGTTCTTAATGTGAATCTTACTCTTAGTGTGGATCTTACTCTTAGTGTGAATCTTACTCTTAGTGTGGATCTTACTCTGGTTGTGAATCTTACTCTTAGTGTGGATCTTACTCTTAGTGTGGATCTTACTCTTTGTGAATCTTATTCTGTGTGATCTTACTCTTAGTGTGGATCTTACTCTTAGTTGTGAATCTTACTCTTAGTGTAGATCTTACTCTTAGTGTGGATCTTACTCTTAGTTGTGTGAATCTTACTCTTAGTGTGGATCTTACTCTTAGTGTGAATCTTACTCTTAGTGTGGATCTTACTCTTAGTGTAGATCTTACTCTTAGTGTGGATCTTACTTTAGTGTGATTCTTACTCTTAGTGTGGATCTTACTCTGGTTGTGAATCTTAGTGTGAATCTTACTCTTAGTTGTGAATCTTATTCTTAGTGTGAATCTTACTCTTAGTGTGAATCTTACTCTGGTGTGGATCTTACTCTTAGTGTGAATCTTACTCTTAGTGTGGATCTTACTCTTATGTGATCTTACTCTTAGTGTGGATCTTACTCTCAGTGTGGATCTTACTCTTAGTGTGGATCTTACTCTTAGTGTGGATCTTACTCTTAGTGTGAATCTTACTCTCAGTGTGGATCTTACTCTTAGTGTGAATCTTACTCTTAGTGTGGATCTTACTCTTAGTGTGGATCTTACTGTGTGTGGATCTTACTCTTAGTGTGAATCTTACTCTGATTGTGAATCTTATTCTTAGTGTGATCTTTACTCTTAGTGTGAATCTTACTCTTAGTGTGAATCTTACTCTTAGTGTAGATCTTACTCTTAGTGTGGATCTTACTCTTAGTGTGAATCTTACTCTTAGTGTGGATCTTACTCTTAGTGTGATCTTACTCTTAGTGTGGATCTTACTCTTAGTGTAGATCTTACTCTTAGTGTGGATCTTACTCTTAGTGTGGATCTTACTCTTAGTGTGGATCTTACTCTTAGTGTGGATGTGGATCTTACTCTTAGTGTGGATCTTACTCTTAGTGTGGATCTTACTCTTAGTGTAGATCTTACTCTTAGTGTGAATCTTACTCTCCAGTGTGGATCTTACTCTTAGTGTGAATCTTACTCTTAGTGTGGATCTTACTCTTAGTGTATCTTACTCTCCGAGTATGGATCTTGCTCTTAGTGTAGATCTTACTCTTACTTACTCTTAGTGTAGATCTTACTCTGATCTTACTCTTAGTGTGAGATCTTACTCTTAGTGTAGATCTTACTCTTAGTGTGGATCTTACTCTTAGTGTGAATCTTACTCTTAGTGTGGATCTTACTCTTAGTGTAGATCTTACTCTTGTAGTGTGTAATCTTACTCTTAGTGTGAATCTTACTCTTAGTGTGGATCTTACTCTTAGTGTGAATCTTACTCTTAGTGTGGATCTTACTCTTAGTGTGAATCTTACTCTTAGTGTGAATCTTACTCTGGTTGTGAATCTTACTCTTAGTGTGAATCTTACTCTTAGTCTTACTCTTAGTGGATCTTACTCTTAATGTGATCTTAATCTTACTCTTAGTGTGGATCTTACTCTTAGTGTGAATCTTACTCTTAGTGTGGATCTTACTCTGGTTGTGTGAATCTTACTCTTAGTGTGAATCTTACTCTTAGTGTGGATCTCACTCTTAGTGTGAATCTTATTCTTAGTGTGGATCTTACTCTTAGTGTGAATCTTACTCTGATTGTGAATCTTATTCTTAGTGTGGATCTTACTCTTAGTGTGGATCTTGCTCTTACTTACTCTGGTGTGTGAATCTTATTCTTAGTGTGGATCTTACTCTTAGTGTGAATCTTACTCTTAGTGTGGATCTTACTCTTAGTGTGGATCTTACTCTTAGTGTGGATCTTACTCTTAGTGTGAATCTTACTCTTAGTGTGGATCTTATCTTAGTGTGGATCTTACTCTTAGTGTGAATCTTACTCTTAGTGTGAATCTTACTCTTAGTGTGGATCTTACTCTTAGTGTGAATCTTACTCTTAGTGTGGATCTTACTCTTAGTGTGGATCTTACTCTTAGTGTGGATCTTACTCTCAGTGTGGATCTTACTCTTAGTGTGGATCTTACTCTTAGTGTGGATCTTACTCTCTTAGTGTGGATCTTACTCTTAGTGTGGATCTTACTCTTAGTGTGGATCTTACTCTTAGTGTGAATCTTACTCTTAGTGTGGATCTTACTCTTAGTGTGAATCTTACTCTTAGTGTGGATCTTACTCTTAGTGTGGATCTTACTCTTAGTGTGGATCTTACTCTTAGTGTGAATCTTACTCTTAGTGTGAATCTTACTCTGAGTGTGGATCTTACTCTTAGTGTGAATCTTACTCTTAGTGTGATCTTACTCTTAGTGTGGATCTTACTCTTAGTGTGAATCTTACTCTTAGTGTGAATCTTACTCTTAGTGTGAATCTTACTCTTAGTGTGAATCTTACTCTTAGTGTAGATCTTACTCTTAGTGTAGATCTTACTCTTAGTGTGAGATCTTACTCTTAGTGTGTCTTGGATCTTACTCTTAGTGTGGATCTTACTCTTAGTGTGTATCTTACTCTTAGTGTGAATCTTACTCTTAGTGTGAATCTTACTCTTAGTGTGGATCTTACTCTTAGTGTGGATCTTACTCTTAGTGTGGATCTTACTCTTAGTGTGGATCTTACTCTTAGTGTGAATCTTACTCTTAGTGTGAATCTTACTCTGAGTGTGGATCTTACTCTTAGTGTGGATCTTACTCTTAGTGTGGATCTTTACTCTGGTTGTGAATCTTACTCTTAGTGTGAATCTTACTCTTGTGAAACTTACTCTTAGTGTGAATCTTACTCTTAGTGTGGATCTTACTCTTAATGTGGAATCTTACTCTTAGTGTGGATCTTACTCTAGTTGTAGATCTTACTCTTAGTGTGGATCTTACTCTTAGTTGTGAATCTTACTCTTAGTGTGAATCTTACTCTTAGTGTGGATCTTACTCTGGTTGTGGATCTTACTCTTAGTGTGAATCTTACTCTTAGTGTGGATCTTATCTTTGTGAATCTTATTCTTAGTGTGGATCTTACTCTTAGTGTGAATCTTACTCTTAGTGTGAATCTTACTGTTAGTGTGGATCTTACTCTTAGTGTGGATCTTACTCTTAGTGTGGATCTTACTCTTAGTGTGGATCTTACTCTGGTTGTGAATCTTATTCTTAGTGTGATCTTACTCTGGTTGTGAATCTTATTCTTAGTGTAGATCTTACTCTTAGTGTGAATCTTACTCTTAGTGTGAATCTTACCTTAGTGTGAATCTTACTCTTAGTGTGAATCTTACTCTGAGTGTGAATCTTACTCTTAGTTGTGAATCTTACTCTCAGTGTGGATCTTACTCTTAGTGTGAATCTTACTCTTAGTGTGGATCTTACTCTTAGTGTGAATCTTGCTCTTAGTGTGAATCTCACTCTTAGTGTGAATCTTACTCTTAGTGTGGATCTTACTCTTAGTGTGAATCTTACTCTCAGTGTGGATCTTACTCTTAGTGTGAATCTTACTCTGATTGTGAATCTTATTCTTAGTGTAGATCTTACTCTTAGTGTGAATCTTACTCTTAGTGTGGATCTTACTCTTAGTGTGGATCTTACTCTTAGTGTGAATCTTACTCTTAGTGTGAATCTTACTCTTAGTGTGAATCTTACTCTTAGTTGTAGATCTTATTCTTAGTGTAGATCTTACTCTTAGTGTAGATCTTACTCTTAATGTAGATCTTACTCTTATTGTGAATCTTACTCTTAGTGTGGATCTTACTCTTAGTGTGGATCTTACTCTTAGTGTGGATCTTACTCTTAGTGTGAATCTTACTCTCAGTGTGGATCTTACTCTTAGTGTGAATCTTACTCTCAGTGTGGATCTTACTCTTAGTTTGGATCTTACTCTCAGTGTGGATCTTACTCTTAGTGTGAATCTTACTCTTAGTGTGAATCTTATTCTTAGTGTGGATCTTACTCTTAGTGTGGATCTTACTCTTAGTGTGAATCTTACTCTTAGTGTGGATCTTACTCTTAGTGTGAATCTTAATCTTAGTGTGAATCTTACTCTTAGTGTAGATCTTACTCTTAGTGTAGATCTTACTCTTAGTGTAAATCTTACTCTTAGTGTGAATCTTACTCTTAGTGTAGATCTTACTCTTAGTGTGGATCTTACTCTGAGTGTGGATCTTACTCTTAGTGTAGATCTTACTCTTAGTGTGAATCTTACTCTTAGTGTGGATCTTACTCTTAGTGTAGATCTTACTCTTAGTGTGAATCTTACTCTCAGTGTAGATCTTACTCTTAGTGTGAATCTTACTCTTAGTGTAGATCTTACTCTTAGTGTGAATCTTACTCTTAGTGTAGATCTTACTCTTAGTGTGGATCTTACTCTTAGTGTGTATCTTACTCTTAGTGTGGATCTTACTCTTAGTGTGAATCTTACTCTTAGTGTGGATCTTACTCTTAGTGTGGATCTTACTCTTGTGTGTGGATCTTACTCTTAGTGTGGATCTTACTCTTAGTGTGAATCTTACTCTTAGTGTGAATCTTACTCTTAGTGTGGATCTTACTCTTAGTGTGAATCTTACTCTTAGTGTGGATCTTACTCTGGTTGTGAATCTTACTCTTAGTGTGAATCTTACTCTGGTTGTGAATCTTATTCTTAGTGTGAATCTTACTCTTAGTGTGGATCTTGCTCTTAGTGTGAATCTTACTCTTAGTGTGGATCTTACTCTTAGTTAGAAACTTACTCTTAGTGTGGATCTTACTCTTGGTTGTTAATCTTACTCTTAGTGTGAATCTTACTTTTTAGTGTAGATCTTACTCTGGTTGTGAATCTTACTCTTAGTGTGGATCTTACTCTTAGTGTGAATCTTACTCTTAGTTGTGAATCTTATTCTTAGTGTGGATCTTACTCTTAGTGTGAATCTTACTCTTAGTGTAGATGTTACTCTGGTTTTGGTGTGGATCTTACTCTTAGTGTAGATGTTATCTTACTTATTTAGTGTGATCTTACTCTTAGTGTGGATCTTACTCTGGTTGTGAATCTTACTCTTAGTGTAGATGTTACTCTGGTTTTGAATCTTACTCTTAGTGTGAATCTTACTCTTAGTGTGGATCTTACTCTGGTTGTGAATCTTACTCTTAGTGTGAATCTTACTCTTAGTTTTGAATCTTACTCTGAGTGTGAATCTTACTCTTAGTGTGAATCTTACTCTTAGTGTGATCTTACTCTGGTTTTAGATCTTACTCTTAGTGTGGATCTTACTCTTAGTGTGAATCTTGCTCTGGTGTGGATCTTACTCTTAGTGTGAATCTTACTTACTCTTAGTGTGATCTTACTCTTAGTGTGGATCTTAGTGTAGATGTTACTCTGTGTGGATCTTACTCTTAGTGTGGATCTTACTCTGGTTGTAATCTTACTCTTAGTGTAGATATTACTCTTAGTGTGAATCTTACTCTTAGTGTAGATCTTACTCTTAGTGTAGATCTTACTCTTAGTATAGATCTGGTTTTACTTACTCTTAGTGTGAATCTTACTCTTAATTTGAATCTTACTCTTAGTGTAGATCTTACTCTTAGTGTTTTTAGATCTTACTCTTAGTGTAGATCTTACTCTTGGTTTTAGATCTTACTCTTAGTGTGGATCTTACTCTTAGTTTGAATCTTACTCTTAGTGTGGATCTTACTCTTAGTTTAGATCTTACTCTTAGTGTAGATGTTACTCTGGTTTTGGATCTTACTCTTAGTGTGAATCTTACTCTGGTGTGGATCTTACTCTTAGTGTGCATCTTACTCTGGTTTGGATCTTACTCTTAGTGTGAATCTTACTCTTAGTGTAAGATCTTACTCTTAGTGTGTTATCTTTACTCTTAGTGTGAATCTTACTCTTAGTGTAAAATCTTACTCTTAGTGTGGATCTTACTCTTAGTGTGAATCTTACTCTTAGTGTGAATCTTACTCTTAGTGTAGATCTTACTCTTAGTGTGGATCTTACTCTTAGTGTAGATCTTACTCTTAGTGTGAATCTTACTCTTAGTGTGGATCTTACTCTTAGTGTGGATCTTACTCTGGTGTGATCTTACTCTGAAGTGTGGATCTTACTCTTTAGTCTGGATCTTACTCTAAGTGTGGATCTTACTCTTAGTGTGAATCTTACTCTTAGTGTGGATCTTACTCTAAGTGTGGATCTTAATCTTAGTGTGAATCTTACTCTTAGTGTGGATCTTACTCTAAGTGTGGATCTTACTCTTAGTGTGGATCTTACTCTCAGTGTGAATCTTACTCTTAGTGTAGATCTTACTCTTAGTGTGGATCTTACTCTGATTGTGGATCTTACTCTTAGTGTGGATCTTACTCTAAGTGTGGATCTTACTCTTAGTGTGAATCTTACTCTGATTGTGGATCTTATTCTTACTTTGGATCTTACTCTGTGAATCTTACTCTTAGTGTGTATCTACTCTCTTACTCTCTTAGTGTGGATCTTACTCTTAGTGTGGATCTTACTCTAAAGTGTGAATCTTACTCTGAGTGTGAATCTTACTCTGGTTGTGAGATCTTAATCTTAGTGTGGATCTTACTCTGAGTGTGGATCTTACTCTTAGTGTGGATCTTACTCTTAGTGTGGATCTTACTCTTAGTGTAGATCTTACTCTGTGTGTATCTTACTCTAAGTGTAGATGTTACTCTGGTTGTAGATCTTACTCTAAGTGTAGATCTTACTCTGGTTGTGGATCTTACTCTAAGTGTGGATCTTACTCTGGTTGTAGATCTTACTCTAAGTGTAGATCTTACTCTGGTTGTAGATCTTACTCTAAGTGTGGATCTTACTCTGAGTGTGGATCTTACTCTGGTTGTAGATCTTACTCTTGAGTGTGGATCTTACTCTGGTTGCTTAGATCTTACTCTAAGTGTGGATGTTACTCTGGTTGTAGATCTTACTCTAAGTGTCTTAGATTATGGATCTTACTCTTGTTGTATATCTAGATCTTACTCTAAGTGTGGATCTTACTCTTGAGTGTAGATCTTACTCTAAGTGTGGATCTTATTCTGGTTGGATCTTACTCTAAGTGTGGATCTTACTCTTGAGTGTAGATCTTACTCTCTTAGTGTAGATCTTACTCTGAGTGTAGATCTTACTCTTAGTGTGGATGTTACTCTGGTTGTAGATCTTACTCTGAGTGTGAATCTTACTCTTAGTGTGGATCTTACTTACTCTGAGTTTGTATCTTACTCTTAGTGTAGATCTTACTCTGGTGTGGATCTTACTCTGAGTGTGAATCTTACTCTTGAGTGGATCTTAGATGTGGATCTTACTCTTAGTGTGGATCTTACTCTTAGTGTAGATCTTACTCTGGATCTTACTTAGTGTGGATCTTACTCTGAGTGTATGTTACTCTTAGTGTTAGATCTTACTCTTAGTGTAGATGTTACTCTGGTTTTAGATCTTACTCTTAGTGTAGATGTTACTCTGGTTTTAGATCTTACTCTTAGTGTAGATGTTACTCTGGTTGTAGATCTTACTCTTAGTGTGGATGTTACTCTGAGTGTAGATCTTACTCTGAGTGTGTGGATCTTACTCTTAGTGTGATGTATGGATCTTACTCTGTAGTGTGTATCTTACTCTTAGTGTGAATGTTACTCTGGTTTTAGATCTTACTCTTACTCTGGTGTAGATCTTACTCTGAGTGTAGATCTTACTCTGGTTGTAGATCTTACTCTGAGTGTAGAATCTTACTCTGAGTGTGGATCTTACTCTGAGTGTGGATCTTACTCTGGTTGTAGATCTTACTCTGAGTATGGATCTTACTCTTAGTGAATCTTACTCTTTTGGGTCTTAGTGTGAATCTTATCTTAGTGGTTGGATCTTACTCTAAGTGTGGATCTTACTCTGGTGTGAATCTTATTCTGAATGGGGATCTTACTCTGGTGTGGATCTTACTCTGCGTATGAATCTTACTCTGGTTGTGATCTTACTCTGAGTATGGATCTTACTCTGAGTGTGAATCTTACTCTTAGTATGGATCTTACTCTGGTTGTAGATCTTATTCTGAGTATGGATCTTACTCTGGTTGTAGATCTTATTCTTAGTATGGATCTTACTCTGGTTGTAGATCTTATTCTGTCTTACTCTGGTTGTAGATCTTACTCTGGTTGCAGATCTTACTCAGTGTTGATCTTACTCTGAGTATGAATCTTATTCTGGTTGTAGATCTTACTCTGAGTATGGATCTTACTCTGGTTGTAGATCTTACTCTGGAGGATCCTACTCTGTATGTAGATCTTACTCTGATTATGGATCTTACTCTGAATATGGATCTTACTCTGGTTGCAGATCTTACTCTGATGTGGATCTTACTCTGAGTGTGGATCTTACTCTGGTTGTGGATCTTACTCTTGTAGATCTTATTCTAATGGATCTTACTCTAAGTGTGGATCTTACTCTAAGTGTGGATCTTATTCTAAGTGTGGATCTTACTCTGAGTGTGGATCTTACTCTGAGTATGGATCTTACTCTTAGTGTGGATCTTACTCTAAGTTATGGATCTTACTCTGAGTATGGATCTTACTCTGAGTGTGGATCTTACTCTGAGTGTGGATCTTACTCTTAGTTTGTAGATCTTACTCTGAGTATGGATCTTACTCTTAAGTGTGGATCTTACTCTGGTTGGATCTTACTCTAAGTGTGGATCTTACTCTTTGAGTGTGGATCTTTTACTCTGAGTATAGATCTTACTCTAAGTGTGGATCTTACTCTGATTATGGACCTTACTCTCGTGTGTATATCTAAATTATGATCTATGGATCTTACTCTGAGTGTGGATCTTACTCTTGAGTGTGGATCTTACTCTAGCATGGATCTTACTCTGAGTGTGGATCTTACTCTGAGTGTGAATCTTACTCTCAGTGTGGATCTTACTCTAAGTGTGGATCTTACTCTTAGTGTAGATCTTACTCTAAGTGTGGATCTTACTCTTAGTGTGGATCTTACTCTGGTGTGAATCTTACTCTAAGTGTGGATCTTATTCTTAGTGTGGATCTTACTCTAAGTGTGGATCTTACTCTGAGTTTGGATCTTACTCTTAGTGTGAATCTTACTCTAAGTGTGGATCTTACTCTAAGTGTGGATCTTACTCTGAGTGTGGATCTTATTCTAAGTGTGAATCTTACTCTAGTGTGGATCTTACTCTTGGTGTGGATCTTACTCTGAGTGTGGATCTTACTCTAAGTGTGGATCTTACTCTTAGTGTGGATTTTACTGTGGATCTTACTCTAAGTGTGGATCTTACTCTAAGTGTGGATCTTATTCTAAGTGTGGATCTTACTCTAAGTGTGGATCTTACTCTAAGTGTGGATCTTACTCTAAGTGTGGATCTTACTCTGGTGTAGATCTTACTCTGAGTGTGGATCTTACTCTGAGTGTGGATCTTACTCTGGTTGCAGTATGGATCTTACTCTAAGTTGTAGATCTTACTCTAAGTGTGGATCTTACTCTAAGTGTGGATCTTATTCTGAGTGTGGATCTTATTCTAAGTGTGGATCTTATTCTAAGTGTGGATCTTATTCTAAGTTGTAGATCTTATTCTAAGTGTGGATCTTACTCTGGTGTGGATCTTACTCTAAGTATTGATCTTACTCTAAGTGTGGATCTTACTCTGAGTATGGATCTTACTCTAAGTTGTGGATCTTATTCTAAGTGTGGATCTTACTCTGGTTGTAGATCTTACTCTGAAGTATGGATCTTATTCTTACTCTGAGTTGTGGATCTTATTCTGATTGTGGATCTTACTCTGAATGTGGATCTTACTCTGGTTGCAGATCTTACTCTAAGTGTGGATCTTACTCTAAGTGTGGATCTTACTCTAAATGTAGATCTTACTCTAAGTGTGGATCTTACTCTAAGTGTGGATCTTACTCTAAGTGTGGATCTTATTCTAAGTGTGGATCTTACTCTAAGTGTGGATCTTACTCTAAGTGTGGATCTTACTCTAAGTGTGGATCTTACTCTGAGTATGGATCTTACTCTAAGTGTGGATCTTATCTAAGTATCTTATTCTAAGTGTCGATAACTCTAAGTGTGGATCTTACTCTAAGTGTGGATCTTATTCTAAGTGTGGATCTTACTCTAAGTGTGGATCTTACTCTAAGTGTGGATCTTACTCTAAGTGTGGATCTTACTCTAAGTGTGGATCTTACTCTAAGTGTGGATCTTATTCTGAGTGTGGATCTTACTCTAAGTGTGGATCTTACTCTAAGTGTGGATCTTACTCTATCTTGTGGATCTTATTCTAAGTGTGGATCTTACTCTAAGTGTGGATCTTACTCTAAGTGTGGATCTTACTCTAAGTGTGGATCTTACTCTAAGTGTGGATCTTACTCTAAGTGTGGATCTTACTCTAAGTGTGGATCTTACTCTAAGTGTGGATCTTACTCTAAGTGTGGATCTTACTCTAAGTGTGGATCTTATTCTAAGTGTGGATCTTATTCTGGTTGTAGATCTTACTCTAAGTGGATCTTACTCTGGTGTGGATCTTACTCTAAGTGTGGATCTTACTCTAAGTGTGGATCTTACTCTAAGTGTGGATCTTACTCTAAGTGTGGATCTTACTCTAAGTGTGGATCTTACTCTAAGTGTGGATCTTCTCTAAGGAGGATCTTATTCTAAGTGTGGATCTTACTCTAAGTGTGGATCTTACTCTAAGTGTGGATCTTACTCTAAGTGTGGATCTTACTCTAAGTGTGGATCTTATTCTGGTTGTGGATCTTACTCTAAGTGTGGATCTTACTCTGAGTGTGGATCTTACTCTAAGTGTGGATCTTATTCTAAGTGTGGATCTTACTCTAATGTGGGTCTTACTCTTATGGATCTTAGTCTGGATCTTACTCATCGTGTGGATCTTACTCTAAGTGTGGATCTTACTCTTAGTGTGGATCTTACTCTAAGTGTGGATCTTACTCTAAGTGTGGATCTTACTCTAAGTGTGGATCTTACTCTGGGTGTGGATCTTACTCTAAGTGTGGATCTTACTCTGGTTGTGGATCTTACTCTAAGTGTGGATCTTACTCTGATTGTGGATCTTACTCTAAGTGTGGATCTTACTCTGAGTGTGGATCTTACTCTAAGTGTGGATCTTACTCTGGTGTGGATCTTACTCTAAGTGTGGATCTTACTCTGAGTGTAGATCTTACTCTGAGTGTAGATCTTACTCTAAGTGTGGATCTTACTCTAAGTGTGGATCTTATTCTAAGTGTGGATCTTACTCTGAGTGTGGATCTTACTCTAAGTGTGGATCTTATTCTGTGTGTGGATCTTACTCTAAGTGTGGATCTTACTCTAAGTGGTTTATTCTAAGTGTGGATCTTACTCTAAGTGTGGATCTTATTCTAAGTGTGGATCTTATTCTAAGTGTGGATCTTACTCTGCGTGTGGATCTTATTCTAAGTGTGGATCTTATTCTAAGTGTGGATCTTACTCTGGATCTTACTCTAATCTTACTCTAAGTGTGGATCTTACTCTTAGTGTGGATCTTACTCTGAGTGTGGATCTTACTCTGCGTGTGGATCTTACTCTGAGTGTGGATCTTACTCTGTGGAGTGTGGATCTTACTCTAAGTGTGGATCTTACTCTGAGTGTGGATCTTACTCTGAGTGTGGATCTTAATCTAAGTGTGGATCTTACTCTGAGTGTGGATCTTACTCTGACTGTGGATATGGTTGTAGATCTTACTCTTGTGTGTGGATCTTACTCTAAGTGTGGATCTTACTGTTTGATCTTACTCTAAGTGTGGATCTTACTCTGGTTGTGGATCTTACTCTGAGTGTGGATCTTACTCTCGTGTGGATCTTACTCTAAGTGTGGATCTTACTCATGTAGTGTGGATCTTACTCTAAGTGTGGATCTTATTCTGAGTGTGGATCTTACTCTAAGTGTGGATCTTACTCTAAGTGTGGATCTTACTCTAAGTGTGGATCTTACTCTAAAGTGTGGATCTTACTCTAAGTGTGGATCTTACTCTGAGTGTGGATCTTGCTCTAAGTGTGGATCTTACTCTAAGTGTGGATCTTACTCTAAGTGTGGATCTTACTCTACGTGTGTGGATCTTACTCTGGTGTGGATCTTATTCTAAGTGTGGATCTTATTCCTTACTCTCATCTTGTGTGGATCTTACTCTGGTAAGTGTGGATCTTACTCTAAGTGTGGATCTTATTCTGGTTGTAGATCTTACTCTAAGTGTGGATCTTACTCTAAGTGTGGATCTTACTCTAAGTGTGGATCTTACTCTGAGTTTGGATCTTATTCTAAGTGTGGATCTTACTCTGGTGTAGATCTTACTCTAAGTGTGGATCTTACTCTGGTGTGGATCTTACTCTGAGTGTGGATCTTACTCTAAGTGTGGATCTTACTCTAAGTGTGGATCTTACTCTCGTGTGGATCTTACTCTAAGTGTGGATCTTACTCTTAGTGTGGATCTTACTCTAAGTGTGGATCTTACTCTGCGTGTGGATCTTACTCTGAGTGTGGATCTTACTCTTAAGTGTGGATCTTACTCTAAGTGTGGATCTTACTCTGGTTGTCTTACTCTGATCTTACTCTAAGTGTGGATCTTACTCTAAGTGTGGATCTTACTCTAAGTGTGGATCTTATTCTAAGTTGTGGATCTTACTCTAAGTGTGGATCTTACTCTGGTTGTAGATCTTACTCTAAGTGTGGATCTTACTCTGAGTGTGGATCTTACTCTGGTTGTAGATCTTACTCTAAGTGTGGATCTTACTCTAAGTGTGGATCTTACTCTAAGTGTGGATCTTACTCTGGTTGTAGGATCTTACTCTAAGTGTGGATCTTACTCTAAGTTTGGATCTTACTCTAAGTGTGGATCTTACTCTAAGTGTGGATCTTACTCTAAGTGTGGATCTTACTCTAAGTGTAGATCTTACTCTAAGTGTGGATCTTACTCTGGTTGTGGATCTTACTCTAAGTGTGGATCTTACTCTGAGTGTGGATCTTACTCTAAGTGTGGATCTTACTCTGAGTGTGGATCTTACTCTGAGTGTGGATCTTACTCTAAGTGTGGATCTTACTCTAAGTGTGGATCTTACTCTAAGTGTGGATCTTACTCTTGAGTGTGGATCTTACTCTTGTGTGGATCTTACTCTAAGTGTGGATCTTACTCTTGAGTGTGGATCTTACTCTGAGTTGTGGATCTTACTCTAAGTGTGGATCTTACTCTGATTATGGATCTTACTCTAAGTGTGGATCTTATTCTTTGTAACTCTAAGTGTCTCTTATCTAGTGGATCTTACTCTTGAGTGTGGATCTTACTCTTGAGTGTGGATCTTACTCTAAGTTTGGATCTTACTCTGGTTGTAGATCTTACTCTAAGTGTGTGAATCTTACTCTAAGTGTGGATCTTACTCTGGTTGTAGATCTTACTCTTAGTGTGGATCTTACTCTGAGTGTGGATCTTACTCTAAGTGTGGATCTTACTCTGAGTGTGGATCTTACTCTAAGTGTGGATCTTACTCTTGAGTGTGGATCTTACTCTAAGTGTGGATCTTACTCTGAGTGTGAATCTTACTCTAAGTTTGGATCTTACTCTTTGTCTCGTCTTATCTAAATGTGGATCTTACTCTGCGTGTGGATCTTACTCTTGAGTTTCTGTGAATCTTACTCTGAGTGTGGATCTTACTCTGAGTGTGAATCTTACTCTGAGTGTGGATCTTACTCTAGTGTGGATCTTACTCTGAGTGTGGATCTTACTCATCTTACTCTTAGTAGATCTTACTCTCTTAGTGTGGATCTTACTCTGAGTGTGGATCTTACTCTAAGTGTGGATCTTACTCTGGAGTGTGGATCTTACTCTGAATGGGGATCTTACTCTGAGTGTGGATCTTACTCTGAGTGTGGATCTTACTCTGGTTGTAGATCTTACTCTGAGTGTGGATCTTACTCTGAGTTTACTCTTAGTGGATCTTACTCTGAGTGTGGATCTTACTCTGGTTGTAGATCTTACTCTGAGTGTGGATCTTACTCTGGTGTCGATCTTACTCTCAGTGTATGGATCTTACTCTTACTGTGTGGATCTTACTCTGGTTGTAGATCTTACTCTAAGTGTGGATCTTACTCTGAGTGTGGATCTTACTTACTCTTCCTCTGTGGGATCTTACTCTGGTTGTAGATCTTACTCTGAGTGTGGATCTTACTCTGTTTGGATCTTATTCTGAGTGTGGATCTTACTCTGGTTGTAGATCTTACTCTAAGTATGGATCTTACTCTGGTTGTATCTTACTCTAAGTATAAATCTTACTCTGGTTGTAGATCTTATTCTGAGTGTGGATCTTACTCTGGTTGTGGATCTTACTCTAAGTGTGGATCTTACTCTGGTTGTAGATCTTACTCTGATTATGGATCTTACTCTGAATGTGGATCTTACTCTGAGTGTGGATCTTACTCTAAGTATGGATCTTACTCTGAGTGTTGATCTTACTCTAAATATCTTAATCTGAGTGTGGATCTTACTCTGAGTGTGGATCTTACTCTGAGTATGAATCTTATTCTTAGTGTGGATCTTACTCTGATTATGGATCTTACTCTGAGTATGGATCTTACTCTGAGTGTGGATCTTACTCTGGTTGTCGATCTTACTCTAAGTATGGATCTTACTCTGGTTTGTAGATCTTATTCGGAGTGTGGATCTTACTCTGGTTGTAGATCTTATTCTGAGTATGGATCTTACTCTGGTTGTAGATCTTACTCTGAGTCTTGGATCTTACTCTGAGTTGGATCCTACTCTCTGTATCTTACTCTGAGTATGGATCTTACTCTGGTTGTAGATCTTACTCTGAGTGTGGATCTTACTCTGGTTGTAGATCTTATTCTGATTATGGATCTTACTCTGGTTGTCTTACTCTGAGTGTGGATCTTACTCTGGTTGTAGATCTTACTCTGAGTGTGGATCTTACTCTGGTGTGGATCTTACTCTGATTCTGTGGATCTTACTCTGAGTGTGGATCTTACTCTGGTGTGGATCTTACTCTAAGTGTGGATCTTACTCTGAGTGTAGATCTTACTCTAAGTGTGGATCTTACTCTAAGTGTGGATCTTACTCTGAGTGTGGATCTTACTCTGAAGTGTGGATCTTACTCTGAAGTGTGGATCTTATTCTAAGTGTGGATCTTACTCTAAGTGTGGATCTTACTCTGGTTGTAGATCTTACTCTAAGTGTGGATCTTACTCTGGTTGTAGATCTTATTCTTATTCCTGTATGGATCTTACTCTGGTTGTGGATCTTACTCTGGATCATCATTCTAGATCTTACTCTGTGGATCTTACTCTGGTGTCGATCTTACTCTAAGTGTGGATCTTATTCTCTGGTTGTAGATCTTACTCTCAAAGTGTGGATCTTACTCTGAGTATGGATCTTACTCTGGTATGGATCTTATTCTGGTTGTAGATCTTACTCTGAATGTGGATCTTACTCTGGTTGGATCTTATTCTAAGTATGGATCTTACTCTAAGTGTGGATCTTATTCTAAGTGTGGATCTTACTCTGAGTGTGGATCTTACTCTAAGTATGGATCTTACTCTGAGTGTGGATCTTATTCTGAGTTGTGGATCTTACTCTAAGTGTGGATCTTACTCTAAGTGTGGATCTTACTCTAAGTGTGGATCTTACTCTGAGTGTGGATCTTACTCTAAGTCTTACTCTAAGTGTGGATCTTACTCTGGTTGTAGATCTTACTCTAAGTGTGGATCTTACTCTAAGTGTGGATCTTACTCTAATTAAATGTGAATCTTAATCTGTGGATCTTATTCTACTCTTATCATGTGGATCTTACTCTAAGTGTGGATCTTACTCTAAGTGTGGATCTTACTCTAAGTGTGGATCTTACTCTAAGTGTGGATCTTATTCTGAGAGTGGATCTTACTCATCGTGTGGATCTTACTCTAAGTTTGGATCTTATTCTAAGTTGTCTTAGATCTTACTACTCTAAGTGTGGATCTTACTCTAAGTGTGGATCTTACTCTAGAGTGTGGATCTTACTCATCGTGTCAGTGTTGGATCTTATTCTAAGTGTGGATCTTACTCTCAGTGTGGATCTTACTCTGGTTGTGGATCTTACTCTGAGTGTGGATCTTACTCTAAGTTGTGGATCTTACTCTGATGTGGATCTTACTCTAAGTGTGGATCTTACTCTAAGTGTGGATCTTACTCATCGGATCTTACTCTAAGTGTGGATCTTACTCTGGTGTGGATCTTACTCTAAGTGTGGATCTTACTCTGTGTGGATCTTACTCTGAGTGTGGATCTTACTCTGGTTGTCGATCTTACTCTAAGTGTGGATCTTACTCTGGTTGTAGATCTTACTCTAAGTGTGGATCTTACTCTGAGTGTGGATCTTACTCTAAGTGTGGATCTTACTCTGGTTGTAGATCTTACTCTAAGTGTGGATCTTACTCTAAGTGTGGATCTTACTCTGAGTGTGGATCTTACTCTAAGTGTGGATCTTACTCATGGTGGATCTTACTCTGGTTGTAGATCTTACTCTAAGTGTGGATCTTACTCTGTTTGTGATCTTACTCTAAGTGTGGATCTTACTCTGGTTGTAGATCTTACTCTAAGTGTGGATCTTACTCTGGTTGTGGATCTTACTCTAAGTGTGGATCTTACTCTGAGTGTCGATCTTACTCTAAGTGTGGATCTTACTCTGATGTGGATCTTACTCTGAGTATGGATCTTACTCTAAGTGTGGATCTTACTCTGAGTATGGATCTTACTCTAAGTATGGATCTTACTCTTGAGTGTCGATCTTACTCTGTGTATGGATCTTACTCTAAGTGTGGATCTTACTCATCGTGTCGATCTTACTCTGAGTGTGGATCTTACTCTAAGTGTGGATCTTACTCTGAGTGTGGATCTTATTCTGGTTGTAGATCTTACTCTAAGTGTGGATCTTACTCTAAGTGTGGATCTTACTCTAAGTGTGGATCTTATTCTAAGTGTGGATCTTAGTCTAAGTGTGGATCTTATTCTAAGTGTGGATCTTACTCTAAGTGTGGATCTTACTCTAAGTGTGGATCTTACTCTGAGTGTGGATCTTACTCTAAGTGTGGATCTTATTCTAAGTGTGGATCTTACTCTAAGTGTGGATCTTATCTCTAAGTGTGGATCTTACTCTAAGTGTGGATCTTACTCTAAGTGTGGATCTTATTCTAAGTGTGGATCTTACTCTAAGTGTGGATCTTACTCTAAGTGTGGATCTTACTCTAAGTGTGGATCTTACTCTAAGTGTGGATCTTACTCTAAGTGTGGATCTTACTCTATCGTGTGGATCTTACTCTAAAGTGTGGATCTTACTCTAAGTGTGGATCTTACTCTTGAGTGTGGATCTTACTCTGTGTTTGGATTCTGATTCTAAGTGTGGATCTTACTCTCAGTGTGAATCTTGCTCTAAGTGTGGATCTTACTCTAAGTGTGGATCTTACTCTAAGTGTCGATCTTACTCTGAGTGTGGATCTTACTCTAAGTGTGGATCTTACTCTAAGTGTGGATCTTACTCTCAGTGTGGATCTTACTCTGAGAGTGGATCTTACTCATCGTGTCGATCTTACTCTAAGTGTGGATCTTACTCTGGTTGTAGATCTTACTCTAAGTGTGGATCTTACTCTGAGTGTGGATCTTACTCTAAGTGTGGATCTTATTCTGGTTGTAGATCTTACTCTAAGTGTGGATCTTACTCTGGTTGTAGATCTTACTCTAAGTGTGGATCTTACTCTGAGTGTGGATCTTACTCTGGTTGTAGATCTTACTCTAAGTGTGGATCTTACTCTGAGTGTGGATCTTACTCTAAGTGTGGATCTTACTCTGGTTGTAGATCTTACTCTAAGTGTGGATCTTACTCTGTTTGCAGATCTTACTCTAAGTGTGGATCTAACTTTGGTTGTAAATCTTACTCTAAGTGTGGATCTTACTCTGGTTGTAGATCTTACTCTAAGTGTGGAACTTACTCTGAGTGTGGATCTTACGCTAAGTGTGGATCTTACTCTGATGTAGATCTAACTCTGAGTATGGATCTTACTCTATGTGTGGATCATACTCTGAGTATGGATCTTACTCTAAGTGTGGATCTTACTCTTGAGTGTCGATCTTACTCTGTGTATGGATCTTACTCTAGGTGTGGATCTTACTCTGGTGTGGATTTTTACTCTGAGTATGGATCTTACTCTAAGTGTGGATCTTACTCTGATTATGGACCTTACTCTCGTTGTATATCTAATTATGATTATGGATCTTACTCTTGAGTGTGGATCTTACTCTTGAGTGTCGATCTTACTCTAAGCATGGATGTTACTCTGAGTGTGGATCTTACTCTGAGTGTGAATCTTACTCTCAGTGTAGATCTTACTCTGAATGTTAATCTTACTCTTAGTGTAGATCTTACTCTGAGTGTGGATCTTACTCTTAGTGTGGATGTTACTCTGAGTGTGAATCTTGCTCTGAGTGTGGATCTTACTCTGGTTGTGGATCTTACTCTGAGTGTTGATCTTACTCTGAGTGTGAATCTTACTCTGAGTTTTGATCTTACTCTTATGTGTGAATCTTACTCTGCGTGTGGATCTTACTCTTAGTGTGAATCTTACTCTGAGTGTGGATCTTACTCTGAGTGTGAATCTTACTCTTAGTGTGGATCTTACCCTTAGTGTGGATCTTACTCTGAGGGTGGATCTCACTCTTAGTGTAGATCTTACTCTGAGTGTGAATCTTGCTCTGAGTGTGGATCTTACTTTAGTGTTGATCTTACTTTGAGTATGGATCTTACTCTGAATGGGGATCTTAATCTGAGTGTGGATCTTACTCTGAGTGTGGATTTTACTCTGGTTGTGGATCTTACTCTGAGTGTGGATTTTACTCTGGTTGTAGATCTTACTCTGAGTATGGATCTTACTCTGGTTGTAGATCTTCCTCTGAGTATGGATCTTACTCTGGTTGTAAATCTTATTCTGAATATGGATCTTACTCTGGTTGTAGATCTTATTCTGATTATGGATCTTACTCTGGTTGTAGATCTTCCTGTGGATTCTGAGTTTGGATTTGCTCTGAGTATGGATCTTACTCTGGTTGTAGATCTTATTCTGAGTATTGATCTTAATCTGATAGATCTTACTCTGGTTAAATCTTACTCTGGTTGTAGATCTTATTCTGAGTATGGATCTTACTCTGGTTGTAGATCTTACTCTGAGTATGGATCTTACTCTGGTTGTAGATCTTATTCTGATTATGGGTCTTACTCTGAATGTGGATCTTACTCTGGTTGCAGATCTTACTCTAAGTATGGATCTTACTCTCCCAGTGTTGATCTTACTCTAAATAAATATGATCTTACTCTGAGTGTGGATCTTACTCTGAGTATGAATCTTATTCTGTGTGGATCTTACTCTGATTATGGATCTTACTCTGAGTTGGATCCTTACTTGAGTATGGATCTTACTCTGGTTGTAGATCTTTCTCTGAGTATGGATCTTACTCTGGTTGTAGATCTTATTCTGAGTATGGATCTTACTCTGGTTGTAGATCTTATTCGGAGTATTGATCTTAGTCTGGTTGTAGATCTTACTCTGAGTATAGATCTTACTCTGGTTGTAGATCTTACTCTGAGTATGGATCCTACTCTGGTTGTAGATCTTACTCTGAGTATGGATCCTACTCTGGTTGTAGATCTTATTCTGATTATGTCTTACTCTGAATGTGGATCTTACTCTGGTTGGATCTTACTCTAAGTATGGATCTTACTCTCAGTGTTGATCTTACTCTAAATAAATATGGATCTTAGTCTGAGTGTGGATCTTACTCTGAGTATGAATCTTATTCTTAGTGTGATGTTACTCTGATTATGGATCTTACTCTGAGTATGGATATAACTCTGAGTATGGATCTTACTCTGAGTGTAGATCTTATTCTGAGTGTGGATCTTACC
>JAXRKP010002550.1:27500-45624 GCA_037039925.1 Doris montereyensis | reverse complement strand
AGACGGATAGATAGATAGACAGACAGATAGACAGACGGACAGACAGACAGAGAGACAAACTGACAGAGACAGGGACAGAGAGACAGAAAAGCAGTCAGATAGAGAGAGTGTGGTTGAGTGAGAGATTTAGATGGAGACAGACACACCGAGAGATAGACTGACAAAAAGACAGAAAAAGGTGTAGGATAGAGTTACAATGATATTTTTCGTGTAAAGTTCACATTAGTGTTAATTCCTCTTGTATTGTACCCTTATCAGGGGCATCTTTAGACCATATCATCGTTCAATACATACCAAGGCAACCAACCATTGATTTTCTTATCGAAAGCTAGAGATGAGCGATATCGAAGATATTGAAATTGATGCCATAATACAATGCTCTCAAGCAAATCAATTTATTGATATTTTTCGATCATCGAACAGTTAATTGCTCGCAGTTTTCATTGAATTTTAGTTAATTTGTTTTGTTTGTTCATGGGTTTTTCCCCTGGCGTCGTAAATTGTTGTTTTCCTTTTTTGTTGTTGACGTTGTTCGGTTTGCGTTGGTTTGTTTCTTTATTTGTTTGTTTTTGTTTGTTGGTTTTAGTCGTCATGCCTTTTTGTAGTTGTTGTTATTCTATATTTGTTCTTGGGGAGGGGAGGGGGGGGTTGTTTCGGGTGTTGCCATTTTTTGTTTGTTTGTTGTGGCGGGGCGGGGTGTGACTTAAAGAAGAATGAAGCAAATGATAGGTGTGTAAGAATACAACAAATGATAGGTGTGTAAGAATACAACAAACGATAGGTGTGTAAGAATACAACAAATGATAGGTGTGTAAGAATACAACAAATGATAGGTGTGTAAGAATACAACAAATGATAGGTGTGTAAGAATACAACAAATGATAGGTGTGTAAGAATACAACAAATGATATGTGTGTAAGAATACAACAAATGATAGGTGTGTAAGAATACAACAAATGATAGGTGTGTAGAATACAACAAATGATAGGTGTGTAAGAATACAACAAATGATAGGTGTGTGAATACAACAAATGATAGCTGTGTAAGAATACAACAAATGACATGTGTGTATGAAAAAGCAAATGATACGTGTATAATAATGAAAAACCTGACATGTGTGTAAGAATAAAGCAAATGATACTTGTATAATAATGAAAAACATGACATGTGTGTAGGAATAAAGCAAATGATACGTGTGTAAGAATAAAGCAAATGATACGTGTATAATAATGAAAAACATGACATGTGTGTAGGAATAAAGCAAATGATACGTGTATAATAATGAAAAACATGACATGTGTGTAGGAATAAAGCAAATGATACGTGTGTAAGAATAAAGCAAATGATACGTGTATAATAAGGAAAAACATGACATGTGTGTAGGAATAAAGCAAATGATACTTGTATAATCATGAAAAACATGACATGTGTGTAGGAATAAAGCAAAGGATACGTGTGTAAGAATAAAGCAAATGATACGTGTGTAAGAATAAAGCAAATGATACGTGTATAATAATGAAAAACATGACATGTGTGTAGGAATAAAGCAAATGATACGTGTGTAAGAATAAAGCAAATGATACGTGTATAATAATGAAAAACATGACATGTGTGTAAGAATAAAGCAAATGATACGTGTGTAAGAATAAAGCAAATGATACGTGTATAATAATGAAAAACATGACATGTGTGTAGGAATAAAGCAAATGATACGTGTGTAAGAATAGAGCAAATGATATGTGTGTAAGAATAAAGCAAATGATATGTGTGTAAGAATAAAGCAAATGATACGTGTGTAAGAATAAAGGAAATGATACGTGTGTAAGAATAAAGCAAATGATACATGTGTAGGAATAAAGCAAATGATACGTGTGTAAGAATAAAGCAAATGATACGTGTGTAAGAATAAAGCAAATGATACGTGTGTAAGAATAAAGCAAATGATACGTGTGTAAGAATGAAGCAAATGATATGTGTGTAAGAATAAAGCAAATGATACGTGTGTAAGAATGAAGCAAATGATGCGTGTGCAATAATGAAATACATGATACGTGTAAGAATAAAGAAATAAAGTAAATGATACGTGTAAGAATAAAGCAAATGATATGAAAATAAATACATGATACGTGTGTAAGAATAAAGCAAATGATACGTGTGCAATAATGAAAATAAAGCAAATGATACGTTTGTAAGAATAAAGCAAATGATATTTGTGTAAGAATAAAGCAAATGATATGTGTGTAACAATAAAGCAAATGATACGTGTGTAAGAATAAAGCAAATGATACGTGTGTAACAATAAAGCAAATGATACGTGTGTAAGAATAAAGCAAATGATACGTGTGTAAGAATAAAGCAAAAGATATGAACAATAAAACAAATGATATGTGTGTAAAACTAAAGCAAATGATATGTGTGTAACAATAAAGCAAATGATACGTGTGTAAGAATAAAGCAAATGATACGTGTGTAAGAATAAAGCAAATGATACGTGTGTAAGAATAAAGCAAATGATACGTGTGTAAGAATAAAGCAAAAGATATGTGTTTAACAATAAAACAAATGATATGTGTGTAAAACTAAAGCAAATGATATGTGTGTAAGAATATAGCAAATGATACGTGTGTAAGAATAAAACAAATGATACGTGTGTAAGAATACAACAAATGGTACTTATTTAAGAGTAAAGCAAATGATACGTGTCTAAAAAATAAAGCAAATGATACGTGTATACGAATAAAGCAAATGATACGTAGGTAAAAATAAAGCAAATGATATGTGTGTAAGAATAAAAGGATTGATAATGTCCAAAAATAAAGCAAAAGATATGTGTGTAAGAATAAAGCAATTGATACGTGTGTAAAAATAATGCAAATGATAGCTGTGTAAGAATAAAGAAAATGACATGTGTGTAAGAATAAAACAAATGATACGTGTGTAAGAATAAAGCAAATCTTACGTGTGTAAGAATGAAGCAAATGAAACGTGTGTAAGAATAAAGCAAATGATGCGTGTGTTAAAATAAAACAAATCATACGTGTGTAAAAATTAAAAAAATAATACCTGTGTAAGAATAAAGCAAATGATATGTGTGTCAGAATAAAGCAATTGATAAGTGTGTACGAATGAAGTAAATGATATGTGTAAAAATAAAGCAAATTACATGTGAGTAAGAATGAAGTAAATGATATGTGAGTAAGAATAAAGCAAATGATACGTGTGTAAGAATAAAGTAATTGATAATGTGTAAGAATAAAGCAAATGATATTTGTGTAAGAATAAAACAATTGATATGTGTGTAAGAATAAAGCAAATGATATGTGTGTCATATTAAAGCAAATGATACGTGTGTAAGAATAAAGAAAATGATACGTGTGTAAGAATAAAGCAAATGATACGTGTCTAAGGATAAAGCAAATGATATGTGTGTAAGAATGAAGTAAATGATACGAGTGTAAGAATAAAGCAAATGATACGTGCGTAAGAATAAAGCAAATGATACGTGCGTAAGAATAAAGCAAATGATATGTGTGTAAGAATGAAGCAAATGATACGGATGCCGAATAAACATATAATGTTTTGCCAAGCCCCATAAAAATCTATTCTTCTTGACCTCTGTAGCGCATTGTAAGCCGTAGAAATCAAAGTCAATATTTTAATGTTTATCTGCCCATGTTTTGTTCCCTCCATCCATCCGTCTGTCTGTCTGTTTATCTGTCACCGTCTTCTTGTTCTTAAAAGCTGATGACCTGGCATACTGTCCCGAACTGATAGTGGGATTTTTTCTTTGTTTTTCAATGGCGATTTTTGCTTGCACCTTATTTCTTTGTTTTTCAATGGCGATTTTTGCTTGCACCTTTTTCTTTGTTTTTTTCGATGAGATTTTTGCTTACACCTTTTTATTTGTTTTTCAATGGCGATTTTTGCTTACACCTTTTTTCTTAAAACCTGATGACCTGGCATGCTGTCCCGAAATGATAGTGGAATTTTTTCTCTGTTTTTCAATGGCGATTCTTGCTTGCACATTTTTTCTTTGTTTTTCAATGGCGATTCTTGCTTACACCTTTTTTCTTTGTTTTTCAATGGCGATTTTTGCTTGCACCTTTTTCTTTGTTTTTCAATGGCGATTTTTGCTTACACCTTTTTTCTTTGTTTTTCAATGGCGATTTTTGCTTACACCTTTTTTATTTGTTTTTCAATGGCGATTTTTGCTTGCACCTTTTTTCTTTGTTTTTCGATGGCGATTTTTGCTTACACCTTTTTCTTTATTTTTCATTGGCGATTTTTTGCTTACACCTTTTTCTTTGTTTTTCAATGGCGATTTTTGTTTGCACCTTTTTTCTTTGTTTTTCGATGGCGATTTTTGCTTACACCTTTTTTCTTTATTTTTCAATGGCGATTTTTGCTTACACCTTTTTTCTTTGTTTTTCAATGACGATTCTTGTTTACACCTTTTTTCTTTGTTTTTAGAAGAAGAAAAATCGGCATTCGCACATGAAGACCGCTAATCAGAGTATTATCTCAATGAAGACCCAGGTAGATCAGTCGGCAGAGCCTCTGACTTATACCCCAGAGATCCTAGCTTAGTTTTCAGAGTGTGGGTCAGTTCGTTTTTTTTTAATGATCCTCCTGTTGACCCAGCAGCGAATGGTCGATCTCTCTGTATATAGACTTGCCCAAAGTGAAATTGGCGATGAAAAAAATACCGCTAAAACAGAACTCCATAAATATGTCTAGAAAAATCAGGATTCCACCCTGCATTAAACCACGATTAATTTCAAGGATGGTTATGTTCTTACCCGCTTTATAATGCTGCCCATTTTACCCTGTAACAGTTGATGTCATGTCGCCTGTGCTACGCTCTATTCTGAGGAAGATGTACCCTGTAACAGTTGATGTCTCTATGTCGCCTGTGCTACGCTCTATTCTGAGGAAGATGTACCCTGTAACAGTTGATGTCTCTATGTCGCCTGTGCTACGCTCTATTCTGAGGAAGATGTACCCTGTAACAGTTGATGTCTCTATGTCGCCTGTGCTACGCTCTATTCTGAGGAAGATGTACCCTGTAACAGTTGATGTCCCTATGTCGCCTGAGGAAGATGCTGTAACGTTCTATTCCTGTGCTAGAGAAGATGTACCCTGTAACAGTTGATGTCCCTATGTCGCCTGTGCTACGTTCTATTCTGAGGAAGATGTACCCTGTAACAGTTGATGTCCCTATTCCGCCTGTGCTACATTCTATTCTGAGGAAGATGTATCATGTAACAGTTGCTGTCCCTATGTTGGCTGTGCTAATTTCTATTCTGAGGAAGATGTACCCTGTAACAGTTGATGTCCCTATTTCGCCTGTGCTAATTCTATTCTGAGGAAGATGTACCCTGTAACAGTTGATGTCCCTATTTCGCCTGTGCTAATTCTATTCTGAGGAAGATGTACCCTGTAACAGTTGATGTCCCTATTTCGCCTGTGCTACGTTCTATTCTGAGGAAGATGTATCCTGTAACAGTTGATGTCCCTATGTCGCCTGTGCTAATTCTATTCTGAGGAAGATGTATCATGTAACAGTTGATGTCCCTATGTCGCCTGTGCTAATTCTATTCTGAGGAAGATGTATCATGTAACAGTTGATGTCCCTATGTCGCCTGTGCTACGTTCTATTCTGAGGAAGATGTATCATGTAACAGTTGATGTCCCTATGTCGCCAGGAAGATGTATCCTGTAACAGTTGATGTCCCTATGTCGCCTGTGCTAGAGGAAGATGTACCCTGTAACAGTTGATGTCCCTATGTCGCCTGTGCTAATTCTATTCTGAGGAAGATGTATCATGTAACAGTTGATGTCCCTATGTCGCCTGTGCTAATTCTATTCTGAGGAAGATGTACCCTGTAACAGTTGATGTCCCTATGTCGCCTGTGCTACGTTCTATTCTGAAGATGTACCATGTAACAGATGTCGCTAATTCTATTCTGAGAAGATGTATCATGTAACAGTTGATGTCCCTATGTCTGTGCTAATTCTATTCTGAGAAGATGTATCATGTAACAGTTGATGTCCCTATGTCGCCTGTGCTAATTCTATTCTGAGGAAGATGTATCATGTAACAGTTGATGTCCCTATGTCGCCTGTGCTAGAGGAAGATGTATCATGTAACAGTTGATGTCCCTATGTCGCCTGTGCTAATTCTATTCTGAGGAAGATGTATCATGTAACAGTTGATGTCCCTATGTCGCCTGTGCTAATTCTATTCTGAGGAAATGTATAGATGCCCTAGCCACACACTTCCTTCCTCTGACCTTTGCCTCTTCTGCATTTATTCAGAATAATGAACTGGTCAATAATTCTGAGATAAAAATGTTCTAAAGGTTTTTCGAATGAAGTCTTTGGGTGTAATTTATTTTTTTCCAGGATGTCAGCTGGAATGGCCGGCTTTTTTGAGTTGATAATAATTTTTATTGTCCAAAGAAGACCAATTTTTCTTTTGATTTACATTTTTCTTGTACATTTCCAACCACAGAGAATTTTTTCACATGCGCAAAAGGTACATGACACCTCCTAGATTATCGTCCGTCTCCGATAAGATTAGACACTCATTTTATCCGGCCTACCACAGGATAAGGGAGCAGGAGAAATCCGTACCTACTGACCTATCCTAGCCCCACAATAATAAAATATCAGTAAAACTTTGGGTTGTTTAATAGTTGGCCAAGTAGATCCAGTGACGTCTCTGCGTGGACACTCATGGCTAGTACAATCATGCCTGGTGTCAGTGATTCGTACCAGTGTACCATTTCCACATCCTCTATCGTGTTGGTGTTGACTGGGTTTGTTTTGTTTTGTTTTGTTTTGCTTTGTTTAGTTTTTTTTAAATTTTGCTTTGTTTCGTTTCGTTTCGTTTCGTTCCGTTCCGTTTCGTTTCATTCGTTCTGTTCCGTTCCGTTACGTACCGTTACGTTTCGTTTCGTTTCGTATCGTTCCGTTTCGTTCCGTTCCGTTTCGTTTCGTTTCGTTTCGTTTTCCGTTTCGTTTCGTTTCGTTTCATTTCGTTTGTGTTTCGTTTTCGTTTCGTTTCGTTTCGTTTTTTTTGTTTTTTTCGTTTCGTTTCGTTTCGTTTCGTTTCGTTTCGTTGTGTTTTGTTTTGTTTTGTTTTGTTTTTTTGTTTTGTTTATTCGTGACTTCATCGACGGCGTCAGCGTGTCCTCTCTTAGCAGTTTTTTATTTGTTTTTATTTACCCACATTCACAACTAAGGTGATCTCAGGAGTTTTTGGTAAGATTTTTGAATTTTGCCCCGACTGCCCTGTAAACAGCCAAGCGCGTAGTGTTGTGATCTGCATACGCGATCATATCGGCCGTCTCCGTTGGCACTAGATGTCGGCTCACCTACCTGGACCAGGCCATAGATTTCACTAGAAAAAAAGGTCGATAAAAATGTGTTAACCGTCGACGGGTCTTAAATCCCCAACCTTTGGGTTGACAGACCGACACATTGCCTCTGGACTATTGAGCCCCCTCGGCCCCCTTTTCCCACCCCCAGCCGATGACTATCATTATCATCATCATCATTTGTTAGGCTAATGTGAATCTGAGCCAACACTGTGTACACAGTGGGTGGAACTCCAGGTAGGTGGAGCTCTAATTTTCGCCTCCATTCAAACCACTGCCTAACCTAGCCTTTTGGGTGTCTGGAAAAGGAGGGGTATGTTATTCGCTGTCAGGGTTTGACTTTGATTTGGTTTGTTGGATTTTCTTTTTGACGGCCCGATGGAGGGGAGGAGGAGGAGGGGGTTGGGGAAAAGGTGCGGTTGTCTGTTTGATTTGCGGATTTTACAAGATTGTGGGTGGGGATGAGGTGGTTAAGTGATTACATTTCTTTGGGTTTTGTGGGATTTTTTGTGTACTTTTTTTATAGTTGTTATGTTTAGTTTTCGTTTCGTTTGTCTGTCTACATGTTGTGTTTGGGTCTGTTTTGTTGTGTTTTGGATTAGTTTGTTTTTCTGGGGAGGGGAGGAGGGGAGCGGAAGGGGGTGGGGGAGTTCACACCACAAGTGAATAACTGCTCAAACCACCTGTTGTAAAGCAGGACCTGTAATTCAAAAATCAAGTCGGGGAGGAGGAGAGATGTGGTGGCGAGGGGGGGGGGCGGAGTAGCTAAAGTAGCGACAGCGATGTCAATCGTGACTGTGTATTCCCTTGACATTCGCATTTCACCAATCTGCTCCCATTGAAATGTTCAACCTGTTTACATAGTACATTTAACGGAATAACGAAATGGGTCTATATTGGATTCGATTACGATTCATAGTAACAGTAATTAAACATGGAATCGATCTTCAGTTTGCAAACCGTGTAATGTGGTCGATCTTTCAACCATCGTTTGTACTAACATATTTATGTATTTCGTCTCTTATTTTCACTTTGGAAACCCCATGTTGTTAATCTGATGGGTGTCGCCACAACATCAGATTGTAATCAAATTGTGGCGATAACATCCTGTACACCCACACCATCAATGGAGTCACGTGATTATAAAGTACTTCTAACTAACCCGGAAGTGCCTTTTTTTCAACGAAGTTCGTCATGCTCACTAAATAAATCTTCTTCCTGGTTCAACATACAGAGGAAGATCCGTGTCGTTTAGCAGTGGTTACTGGTGGCTGTGAGTGACCGCTTATGTGGATTTCTCTGGGGTTTTTTCCTTCTTTTCTTTTCCCTTTTCAGTGCTTTGACATCACTGTGTTGGTTGTCTGACCTCAGGAGACATGATGATTCAGGATTGTATTTCCTCAAAGTGGTGTAGTGTTACACAGAAGACTGATTTTGAATAATATTAAACATTTAAGCCCCAATGGAACAAAGTCGAGACAAATACAAAGAATATACAGAAAACAAAATCCTGACACCATGAGAATCGAACCCGTGACCTTTGCGCCGCACCCATCATCTCGCTATGAAAAGAAAGCGTTCTATCAACTGAGCTTACTACTCTCCTCTGTTATTGATGCGTAGTCTATTCATTGTCATTGACTTTTTGTTCCTATGTTCTATGGGACTTTAATTCTATTCATTGTCATTGGCTCTTTGTTCCTATGGGCCTTTAATTCTATTCATTGTCTTGTCATTGGCTCTTTATTCCTATGGGACTTTAATTCTATTCATTGTCATTGGCTCTTTGTTCCTATGGGCCTTTAATTCTATTCATTGTCATTGGCTCTTTGTTCCTATGGGACTTTAATTCTATTCATTGTCATTGGCTCTTTGTTCCTATGGGCCTTTAATTCTATTCATTGTCATTGACTCTTTGTTCCTATGGGACCTTTAATTATATTCATTGTCATTGACTCTTTGTTCCTATGGGCTTTAATTCTTTAATTCTATTCATTGTCATTGGCTCTTTGTTCCTATGGGCCTTTAATTCTATTCATTGTCATTGACTCGTCTTGTTCCTATGGGACTTTAATACTATTCCTTGTCATTGACTCTTTGTTCCTATGGGATTTTAATACTATTCCTTGTCATTGACTCTTTGTTCCTATGGGACTTTAATACTATTCCTTGTCATTGACTCATTTTTATTCCTATGGGACTTTAATACTATTCATTGTCATTGACTCTTTGTTCCTATGGGACTTTAATACTATTCCTTGTCATTGACTCTTTGTTCCTATGGACTTTAATACTATTCCTTGTCATTGACTCTTTGTTCCTATGGACTTTAATACTATTCCTTGCATTGACTCTTTGTTCCTATGGGACTTTATACTATTCTTGTCATTGACTCTTTGTTCCTATTTTAATACTATTCCTTGTCATTGACTCTTTGTTCCTATGGGTTAATGGGTTAATATGATTTTGTTCTATTGTTCTCCTACCTTACCACCTATTCTTGCACTACTTTAGCATCTATTTCTGCACTACCGTATCACCTATTCCAGCACTACTTCAGCATCTTTTTCTACACTACCGTAGCACCTCTCCCTGCACTACTTTAGCATCTTTTTCTACACTACCGTAGCACCTATTCTTGCACTACTTTAGCATCTTTTTCTACACTACCGTAGCACCTATTCCTGCACTACTTTAGCATCTTTTTCTACACTACCGTATCACCTATTCCAGCACTACTTCAGCATCTTTTTCTACACTACCGTAGCACCTATTCCTGCACTACTTTAGCATGTATTTCTGCACTAACAGTATCACCTATTTGTCCACTAACATATCATCTATTTCTACACTATGTTAGCATTTATTTGACCGCTACCCTCGCAACTATTTTTAGACTATTTGTATACTGCCTTAGCATCTATTTGTATACTACCTTAGCATCTATTTGTATACTGCCTTAGCATCTATTTGTATACTGCCTTAGCATCTATTTGTATACTGCCTTAGCATCTATTTGCATCTAGTTGTATACTGCCTTAGCATCTATTTGCATCTAGTTGTATACTGCCTTAGCATCTATTTGCATCTAGTTGTATACTGCCTTAGCATCTATTTGCATCTAGTTGTATACTGCCTTAGCATCTATTTGCATCTAGTTGTATACTGCCTTAGCATCTATTTGTATACCACCTTAACATCTATTTGTATACTGCCTTAGCATCTATTTGTATACTGCCTTAGCATCTATTTGTATACTGCCTTAGCATCTATTTGTATACTGCCTTAGCATCTATTTGTATGCTGCCTTAGAATCTATTTGTATACTGCCTTAGCATCTATTTGTACATTACCTTAACATCTATTTGTATACTGCCTTAGCATCTATTTGTATACTGCCTTAGCATCTATTTGTATACTGCCTTGGCATCTATTTGTATGCTGCCTTAGCATCTATTTGTTACTGCCTTGGCATCTATTTATATACTGCCTTAACATCTATTTGTTACTGCCTTAGCATCTATTTGTATACTGCCCTAGCATCTATTTGTATACTGCCTTAGCATCTATTTGTATACTGCCTTGGCATCTATTTGTATGCTGCCTTAGCATCTATTTGGTACTGCCTTGGCATCTATTTCTATACTGCCCTAGCATCTATTTGTACACTGTCTTAGCATTTATTTGTACTGCCTTAGCATCTATTTGTATACTGCCTTAACATCTATTTGTATACTGCCTTAACATCTATTTGTATACATCTATTTGTACTGCCTTAGCATCTATTTGTATACTGCCTTAGCATCTATTTGTATACTGCCTTAGCATCTATTTGTGGACAACCTTAGCATTTATTTGTCAACTACTTTAGCATATATTTCTGCACGACCTTAGCATCTATTTGTACACTACCTTAGCATCTTCTTGTACACTTTCTTACCATCTTTTTGTACCCTACCTTAGCATCTATTTCTACACAACCTTAGCATCTATTTGTACACTACCTTAGCATTTATTTCTACACTACCCTAGCATCTATTTCTACACTACCCTAGCATCTATTTCTACACTACCCTAGCATCTATTTGTACCCTACCTTAGCATCTATTTCTACACTCTACCCTAGCATCTATTTCTACACTACCTTTGTCCAGCATCTATTTGTACCCTACCTTAGCATCTATTTCTACACTACCTTAGCATCTATTTGTACACTACCTTAGCATCTATTTGTACCTACCTTATCACCTATTTGTCTGCTATCTTATCACCTATTTGACTGCTAGCTTATCATTTATTTGTCCACTACCTTATCACCTATTTGACTGCTACCTTATCACCTATTTGTCTGCTACCTTATCACCTATTTGACTGCTACCTTATCACCTATTTGTCCACTACCTTATCACCTATTTGTCCACTACCTTATCACCTATTTGTCCACTACCTTATCACTTATTTGTCCACTACCTTATCACCTATTTGTCCACTACCTTATCACCTATTTGACTGCTACCTTATCACCTATTTGTCTGCTACCTTATCACCTATTTGTCTACTACCTTATCACCTATTTGTCCACTACCTTATCACCTATTTGTCCACTACCTTATCACCTATTTGACTGCTACCTTATCACCTATTTGACTGTTACCTTATCACCTATTTGTCCACTACCTTATCACCTATTTGTCCACTACCTTATCACCTATTTGTCCACTACCTTATCACCTATCTGTTCACTACCTTAGCATCTATTTGTCCACTACCTTATCTAATATCCGTCTGTGCACTACATAACAACTATTTGTACAATATCGTAGCAACTATTTGTCCCCTAACGTAGCAACTATTTGTAGACAACCGTCAAACTATTTGTAAACAACCACAGCAACTATTTGTACACTACCGTCCACTTTAACCTATTTGTAGACTACAGTAGCAATTATTTGTACATTACCTTAGCAACTATTTGTACACTAACATAGCAACTATGTGTACACTACCGTAGCAACTATGTGTACACTACCGTAGCAACTATTTGTACAATACTGTAGCAACTATGTGTACACTACCGTAGCAACTATTTGTACAATACTGTAGCTACTATGTGTCCACACTAACGTAGCAACTATTTGTACAATATTGTAGCAACTATGTGTACACTACCGTAGCAACTATTTGTACAATACTGTAGCAACTATTTGTACACTACCGTAGCAACTATTTGTACAATACTGTAGCAACTATTTGTACACTACCGTAGCAACTATTTGTACAATACTGTAGCAACTATTTGTACATTACCGTAGCAACTATTTGTATACAAACATTGCAACTATTTGTAGACTACCGTAGCAACTATTTGTAGACTACCGTAGCAACTATTTGTACACTACCGTAGCAACTATTTGTACACTAACATTGCAACTATTTGTACACCTACATTGCAACTATTTGTACAATAACATTGCAACTATTTGTACACTACCGTAGCAACTATTTGTACACTACTGTAGCAACTATTTGTACAATACTGTAGCAACTATTTGTACACTACCTTAGCAACTTTGTGTACACTACCGTAGCAACTATTTGTACACTACCGTAGCAACATGTGTACACTACCGTAGCAACTATTTGTACACTACCCTAGCATCAATGTCTACATTACCTAAGAAGGAGTATTCCAGCGTAACCCGGTCTTAGCGTGGCTGCATCCGGTTCTTTCTAATCTCCATCAGCCAAGACATTTAATCTGTGTATCCGTCACGCGCCAGTGGCCATGTCTCAAAACGTCCCATGTTGACACATCGCTAATTGGCTGGCTGCTATTTTCTTTTCTTGTCTTTTGGTGTTGTTGTTGCTATTGATTTCATTTTTTTGTTTTTGTTTTTGTTTGTTTTGTATGCCACGGTACATCATTGTACTATACAAAAACAATACATCTATTATTCTTGCAAACGTCCGACAGCCTGTTAGCTCAGAACTGTTTTTTGTTGTAACTACACACACACAGACACACGCACATACACACATGAACACATACAAAACACACACAAAACACACACAAATACACACTCACATACCCACTCACGCTCACACACAGACACACACTCACACACACACACACTAGCTCAAGAAATAGAACAGGGCAGGCCTCTGCCAAGGCTTCTGATTATCCCTACCCCCCCCCCACCCCCACCCCGCACGTAATCTAATACAGTGTCACGTCTTTCTAAATTAAGATATAGATTTAATCCAATATCTTAGATCAACAGCACTAGATGTAACTCTAGATGTTCTTATCAATTTATATCACTGAATAGATCGTAGATTTAAAAGTAAAAATAAACAATAATAATTAGAACTCTCCGGGCAGTGGACAGGTAAGCACGTGTACGGGAGTAGATGGTCCCGCCCTCCACGAGTCTCCTGCTGCATTGCAGGTGGGTCTTGGCTGACCAAAAGGCTAAGGAGGTTAACCCTGACAGAAAACAACCTGCTGCCTTGCAGGCCGGTCTTGAATGACTAAGGTTAAGGGAGTTAACACTGACAGAAAATAACAAGGCCTGGTAGGAGGCCTCAATGTGGCAGCCCCACCATCTACCAAGGGTACAGTGGGCTAATCCGCTGGTTATCCGAAACCAAACGGATTCAGAGAAATAAATGCAATATAACCGGCTTGATTTTTCGAAGACGAACTTGCAAATGAATATGGAGTGTGATTTTGGAACATGGAATGTTAAGGCAATAAATGGAAAAGAGTTAGAATTAGTTGAAGAAATGGAAAAAAATCAAAGTAGATATTCTAGCCATTACAGAAATAAAGAAAAAAAAATGACAAGGAATAGAAAATGTAGGACCGAATCATATATTAATCTTCTCAGGAGTAGATGACAAAGTTAGAGCTAGAGCAGGAATAGGCCTCATATTGCATAAAAGGCATTAATTGCTACTAGAAAGTTGTAAATATATAAGCCCACGACTATTAGAGGTAAATATTAAACCAAAGGGAAGAGAAATTAAATTATTAATAGCTTATGGAACTAACGAAGACGCAACTAAAGAAGAAAAAAGATATCACGAAAACGATTTACAAATAGCTGCAGAGATTCTTAAACCCAAACAGGAAATAATGCTTTTAGGAGATGTAGAAACGTCAGAGGAGTAATAGGTAAAGAAGGAGAGACAACAACTTCTCCAAATGGAGAGAGACTAATAGATTTTTGCCTAAAGAATAACATGAAAATAGACAATACGTTTTTTCCTCATAATGATATCCACAAATATACAAGAGTAAATGAAGACAGATGTGAAAAGTAAATCATGGACTACATACTAGTTACCAGCTCCTTGGTTACAATACATTAAATGTAAGAGTAAACAGAGGAGCAGAAATATTTAGTGATTATCACTTAGTGATTGCCAAAAGGAGATTACTGACTGAAGAAAACAAACAGAAAAGGAAAGAGAAGAAAGCTACTTAATTCAACATAAAGTAACTAAATAAACCAGTAGTAAAACAGGTATACCAATCTAGGATAAAAAGATTTATCAGTGAAAGACTGATGGATCTGAATGATAGCACAATAGAAGAAAAATGTGGTTTATCCAAAATGATTAAAAACCAATTAAAGGAGAGAGGCAAAGAACAGCTCCTGAGCATGTCAAGACTGATCAAAGAAAAGAAGAAGAAGAAATCCAAACAAAGAGACCAGAGGAAACAAATTAAAGGAGATAGGAAAAGAACAAAGCAAGGTGGAATGAGAATGTCAAGACTAAGATCAAAGATAAGAAGAATGCCTGGAAGAAATACTTACAAACAAAGCATCCCTAATACGAAATTAAGAATGTCAAAGACCAGAGGATAGGATAGATTAAGTGAATAAAAGTAAGAAAAGATTTCAGGAGCAAAGAGAAAGTTAGGAAATGCAAAACAGGAACAATGGGAAAAGTTTGGATAAAGACTTCAAGAAAGCTATTATTGAAATCTGGAAAAGCTGTTCTGAACAGGCACACTGGGATTTAGACCAGGAAGAAGTGCGAATTAAGAAATAATAGCATGAGAAAAACCAAATTTAAAAGAAGCCATCAAAAGTTTTTACAAGAAACCAACATGTCCAGTTAGAGTAGCTGGAAATGTATCTGAAGAATTTGATGTAGATATAGGAGTAAGACAGGGTTGTATCCCAAGTCCTCTTTTGTTTATTACGTTTATGGATTCCGTCGCAAAGGCATCCTCAAGAATGAAGAAAACGAATGTAGGTATGTGGAAGCTCAAACCAGTCAATGTATCAATGCTTTCATTGCCGATGATTTAGTTGTTTGGAAAATCAGAAAGTGACCTTTAGTCGAATATCAACATTATGAACAATGAATTAAATAAAATAGGAATGAGAGTAAATGCAAAGAAAACCAAAACAATGCTAGTAACTAGGTTTAGGCAGGGAGAATTTAGAACAAGTTCAAAGCTGCAATTACCTAGGAGTAATGATTAACTCAAAGAGAAAACTAAGAGAAGAAATCAGCCAGAGAATCAAAAAGGCAAATGCAATATATAACCCTCTAGGAAAGGCATTCATAGGTAATCAAGAATTGTGAACAGAAACCAAAATGGCTGTATACAACACAGTTTATTGTCCTACTCTCCTCTATGGCAGCGAAACCTGGACCTTAAACAGTAGAGAATACAGTAGAGTACAGGCAGCTAAAATGAAATATCTAAGAAGAGTAGTAGAGAAAACTAAAAGAGACAAACTCAGAAACACAACAATAAGAGATCAAACCAAAGCAGATGACATAAATATTAAGATAGAAATGAATCAATTGAAATGTTTTGGGAACGTAAACAGAATGAATGATAATAGAATAGCTAAATCAGTATACAGTGCTAAAGCCCAAGTTAAAAAAACCAAAAGGCAGACCTCGGAGAAAGGGGGAAGAATATATAAAAGAGGCATTGAAACGAGAAATTTAACTTTTTTGGAAGGAAACAGAATATGACCAGAGATGGCATCCTGGAGAAAGATCATGTCGGGCATCTGAACCCATACACGGAAAGGTGGAATGGGAACTGATAAAGAAAGAAAGAATTAGAAATATGTGTAGGTTTCACCTTGCGTAATGATTGGGTTGGCTGTTCTTGAGGTCAATACACTGGAGATTTTTCAAAGCCGCTACGAGAAAGCATCTACAATAGCTAGGTTCTGGATCTAAATGTAGTATTCTGATGATCATAACAGGTTTGTATTCAAATATGTTTGAAAACGTCCATGCACCGGTCGCAAGGGGGGGGACTCTGTAGTCCAGAGGCAAGATGTCCGTCTGGCAACCAAAACGTAGTGGATTCGAACCCCACCAACGGTTGAACAATGTTCTCGAGTTTTTTCAAGCGAAACCTAACCCTGGTCCAGGTAGGTGGAGAGACACCTAGTCTCATCAGAGACGAACGATAAAAAGGAGGCCCCGTGTGCAGTTTACATCACTCTGTGCACGCTAAAGATCACGTGGCTGTAAACATCCCCCAAAACCCCCGAGATCGCCTTAGTTGTGGATGTGGTTAAATCAAATCAAAAACCGATCACAAGGGACTAAGCAGGATTTGGTAATATTGACCGGATGCAGGTTGCGCACCGCCTTGAACACGTCATAATTTTAGCCATGGTAAACATAACACTATACGCATGGCCGTAGATAATGTTGGGTTATGATTTCGCATTAAAGTAAAGCTGGGTCTCTTAAACTTTGACTGGGGTTAACTTAGAAACCACTGTATCGGTTACGGGTGATTTCAAGTACGATTATTAGATCAAAGTAGTACTCGATGCTGAAGTCACGTGGGCTTTTTACGCAGTACATGACGTAGTCGATACTGAAAGTATGCAGGCTTTTTATTGTAACGACCGGAAATCGAAAAGTTAGATCTAGTAACAATAACAAATTTTGTGGATGGTGGGCAAGACCATCTTTTTTTCTAATTGATTAAAATTACATGTTTGATCCAATAGTTTATTCACCTAAAGCAGGATACTTGAAATCTACATGCGAAATATCGAGGTTGTGGATTCAATGGTTGTTAAGCTATAAGTGGTCAACGGTAGAGATGTACAGCTTTATATATATATATATATATATATATAT
Organism: Doris montereyensis; assembly: GCA_037039925.1. Lineage (NCBI taxonomy): Eukaryota > Metazoa > Mollusca > Gastropoda > Nudibranchia > Dorididae > Doris > Doris montereyensis. The sequence continues at coordinate 28,099 of JAXRKP010002550.1, read as the reverse complement.
ATATATATATATATCATATACAAGCATGCCGGTAAATAATGTTGATTATGATTTCTCTTTGTTATAAAGCTGAGTCTCTTGAACTTGTGTCTGCAATTAAGGCGGTTGGGGGGGGGGAGGTTCTGGGAATGCCATTTTTGCCGAAAATGGGACAAATTTAGTCAATCATACTAGTGGATAGAGCATGTCATTCCCGTCACAATGATATAGAATCGATTCTTAGAATCAATTTTTTTAGAAACGATACAGACCTAACTTTCAACACAGCTATTATGCGATATAAACCAGAAATATTAAAGTACACCAAGTTGGTACACATTTTGATTGTCACAATAAACGCTATCCCACACAAACTTATTTGAGGATTTTTTATGAATGTTGCCTTAGATCGTCCGGAGTCCAAAAAATTACGGAACCTATTCCGCGCACCTATTATCAAATGGCACGATCTCAAATGAGTAAAAAGCTACTGGTGCACTTGAAACAGTGTCAATAAGAAGTAGTTGAGAAGCTCTCAAGGTTTTATGATGTTTCAAAGTATTATTCTACTCTTTTCTTAGGTTTATGGGACAAAGATATATTCAAATAAAAGAAAATAA
>JAXRKP010002550.1:2500-22500 GCA_037039925.1 Doris montereyensis | reverse complement strand
AACCCTAGGTTTTGGTTCCGAGTCCAGCCAATGTAAAAGGTTTGCGTTGTGGGGACTAACAAAAAATGGCATGCAATGTGTTCTTTGGGAAAATCCCTAAATTGACAAGGAGATGCCTATTGTTACCACAGGTTCCACGATTGAAACCGTAGCATGAGGGCCATAACAGCCTTAAATCATAGTCAAGATATTCAGTGTCTTAACCTCCATTGATGTTGTATATATCACACACAGCACTAATCCATAAGAATGAAAACTACTGTTCAACTTTAAGAAAGATGTGAACATTTTGTGGTCTAGACTGTCTTGGTTGGAATTGTGAGTTTTGCAGTGAGTCCAGCCAATGCCATAATTTATAATGCTGAAAAGAAAAAATGGCATTCATATGTGTCTTTGGGAAAATTCAAATTGACAATTATAATGTTGAACTTGACACAGGTGTAGATTGATAGTAGCATGAGCTGGGGAGTTAAAACTGCAAAAATATTAGTGTCTTATCCATGTGGTGGTGATTTCATTGTTCCAATCCACATTCAAACTGTATTTCATTTCAAGCTTCACAAAAGATTTCATTCAGATGTGTATTTCATTTCACCACATCCACAACAGTATTTCATTTAAGCTTATTCATATATTTCATTGCAGTTTACTTCAAATATAATATTATAATGTTGACCCACATCCACAAAAGCACGCGTAGCAATCAGCTTTTTAATCCACAAAAGTATTTCATTTCACCCACATTCACAAAAATATTTCATTTCACCCACATCCACAACAGTATTTCATTTCACCCACATCCACAACAGTATTTCATTTCACCTACATCCACAAAAGTATTTCATTTCACCCACATCCACAACAGTATTTCATTTCACCCACATCCAAGTGATCTCAACGGTTTTGATGGGATTATAAATGTCGCCCAGACTGCCAAGGGATCTATAATGTGCACAGCGTTGTTATCTGCGCACAGGACCTACTTGTTATCGTCACCTACTTGGACCAGTGGGCGGGGACCGGGAGGGGGGGGGAAATCTTGCTGGTATAACTCGATAAAATTGTTCCACCATCGGGCCATGAAGCCACGACTTTTTGGATTAGAGGCCGACACCTTGCCTCTGGACTTCCAAGTCATCTAGCACTAAGCTTGCCTGCCTATGTTCGATATAAATCATCATGCCTGACACACACTGACGTTTTACTGAATCGAAGAAAAAAACAATCCCAGAAAACACGCCCTTGATTTCCATGGTGATGCATAATCCAAGGAGCACAGTTAGCTAGGTTGGCAGTGCTTTCTCGTCTCATAGCGAGTCGATTGGTGTCGACACGGAGGTCGCTGGTTCGATTCTTATCATCATCATCATCATCATCATCATCATTATCACCATCATCACCATCATCATCATCATCATTTGTGGCTTACGCTATTCAGCACGTTGCCGTCTATCCATTTGCATGTCGTTCTACCATGTGTCAAATCCGAGTTGCTGGTGATATCGGACGCGTTTTGTCTTAACGCCGTTACGTATGTGGTGCGTTGTCTGCCACGAGCGCTTGTCCTTTCTCTGACTACAGATTTTGTTAGTTTTTATAGTCCATTTTTGTCTCCACACATAGCCAAAGAAATCTGATCTGCCTTTTTTTGAAGTTCTCTATAAGTTCTTTTTTTCTTTTCCATTGTTTACTAGATTCGATTTTATTAAAGTTCTCTATCAGTTCTCTTTCTTTTCCATTGTTCACTACATTCGGTTTTATTGATGTTCTCTATCAGTTCTCTTTCTTTCCTAATTTTCATTAGACTCGATTCTATTGATGTTCTCTATAAGTTCTTTTTCTTTCCCAAATTTTCACTAGATTCGATTCTTTTGATGCTTTCTATAAGTTCTCTTTCTTTTTTCAATGTTCCCTAGGTACAATTCTATTGATGTTTAAAGATATTATTCTTCTGTTTATTTCTTTGCCTTCGTCTTGGCGTTGTTGCTACGTGGTTATAATACCTTATCACTTTCAACATGTTCCACGATTCACTGCATGTCTTCTATTCTACAAGTGTTTCCATTTTGATTCCAGGCCGTGGAAACTCAATGGTTCAAGTGTTTCCATATTGGTTACAGATTGTGTGAACTCGATTGTCCAAGTGTTTCTATATTGGTTACGGACTGTGGGAACTCGATTGTCTCAGTGTTTCCATTTTGGTTACGGACTGTGGGAACTCAATTGTCCAATTGTTGCCATATTGGTTACAGACTGTGTGAATTGAATTGTCTAAGTGTTTCCATATTGGTTACAGGCTGTGTGAACTGAATTGTCTAAGTGTTGCCATATTGCTTACAGACTGTGTGAACTGAATTGTCTAAGTGTTGCCATATTGCTTACAGACTGTGTGAACTGAATTGTCTAAGTGTTGCCATATTGCTTACAGACTGTGTGAACTGAATTGTCTAAGTGTTGCCATATTGCTTACAGACTGTGTGAACTGAATTGTCTAAGTGTTGCCATATTGCTTACAGACTGTGTGAACTGAATTGTCTAAGTGTTGCCATATTGCTTACAGACTAAGTGTTGCCATGAACTGTGTGAACTGAATTGTCTAAGTGTTGCCATATTGCTTACAGACTGTGTGAACTGAATTGTCTAAGTGTTGCCATATTGCTTACAGACTTGGGAACTCGTTTGTCCAAGTATTTCCATGTTGGTTACAGACTTTTGGAACTCGATTGTCCAAGTGTTTCCATTTCGATTTGTAAACAGTACGTGTTTTGCCAGTGTGCATTTCACCAGTACGCGTGTCACCAGTACGCTCGTCACCTATACGCTGTCACCAGTACGTATACGTGTCACCAGTATGCTCGTCACCTGCACACTTGTCACCAGTATACGTGTCATCAGTACGCTCGTCACCTGCGCTTCACCAGTACGCGTGTCACCAGTACGCTCGTCACCTGTATGCGTGTCACCAGTATGTGTCACCAGTATGTGTGTCACCAGTATGTGTGTCACCAGTATGTGCGTCACCAGTATGTGTGTCACCAGTATGCGTGTCACCAGTACGCGTGTCACCAGTACGCTCGTCACATGTACACTTGGCACGAGTATGCATGTCACCAGTATGCATGTCACCAGTATGTGTGTCACGAGTATGCTTGGCACCAGTATGTGTGTCACGAGTATGCATGTCACCAGTATGTGTCACCAGTATGCATGTCACCAGTATGTGTGTCACCAGTATGCATGTCACCAGTATGTGTGTCACGAGTATGCATGTCACCAGTATGTGTGTCACGAGTATGCATGTCACCAGTATGTGTCACGAGTATGCATGTCACCAGTATGTGTGTCACGAGTATGCATGTCACCAGTATGTGTGTCACGAGTATGCATGTCACCAGTATGTGTGTCACGAGTATGTGTGTCACCAGTATGTGTGTCACGAGTATGCAGTCACCAGTGCATGTCACCAGTATGTGTGTCACGAGTATGCATGTCACCAGTATGTGTGTCACGAGTATGCATGTCACCAGTATGCATGTCACCAGTATGTGTGTCACGGAGTATGCATGTCACCAGTATGCATGTCACCAGTATGTGTGTCACGAGTATGCATGTCACCAGTATGTGTGTCATGAGTATGCATGTCACCAGTATGCATGTCACCAGTATGTGTGTCACGAGTATGCATGTCACCAGTATGCATGTCACCAGTATGTGTGTATGCTTGGCACAGTATGTGTGTCACCAGTATGCATGTCACCAGTATGTGTGTCACGAGTATGTGTGTCACCAGTATGCATGTCACCAGTATGTGTGTCACGAGTATGCATGTCACCAGTATGCATGTCACCAGTATGCATGTCATCAGTATGTGTGTCACAAGTATGCATGTCACCAGTATGCATGTCACCAGTATGTGTGTCACGAGTATGCATGTCACCAGTATGTGTGTCACGAGTATGCATGTCACCAGTATGTGTGTCACGAGTATGCATGTCACCAGTATGTGTGTCACGAGTATGCATGTCACCAGTATGTGTGTCACCAGTATGCATGTCACCAGTATGTCTGTCACCAGTATGTGTGTCACCAGTATGTATGTGTGTCACCAGTATGTCTGTCACCAGTATGTGTGTCACCAGTATGTGTGTCACCAGTATGTGTGTCACCAGTATGTGTGTCACCAGTATGTGTGTCACCAGTATGTGTGTCACGAGTATGCATGTCACCAGTATGTCTGTCACCAGTATGCATGTCACCAGTATGCATGTCACCAGTATGTGTGTCACCAGTATGTGTGTCACCAGTATGTGTGTCACCAGTATGCATGTCACCAGTATGTCATGTCACCAGTATGTCTGTCACCAGTATGCATGTCACCAGTATGTGTGTCACCAGTATGTGTGTCGCCAGTATGTGTGTCACCAGTATGCATGTCATCAGTATGTGTATCACCAGTATGTGTGTCACCAGTATGCATGTCATCAGTATGTGTATCACCAGTATGTGTGTTACCAGTATGCATGTCACCAGTATGTGTATCACCAGTATGTGTGTTACCAGTATGCATGTCATCAGTATGTGTATCACCAGTATGTGTGTCACCAGTATGTGTGTCGCGAGTATGCATGTCACCAGTATATGTGTAACCAGTATATGTGTCACCAGTATGCATGTCACCAGTACGTGTGTCACCTGTACAAGCGTACCACACCTTAGGGAGGGGGCGTGTCCTAGAGTAGAAATTTTCCCGTTTGTTGCTATGAATTTAACTTATGTATAGGTGTAATGGACATGGTGTACTGAGTTCAAATATGTCATTGTTTTTTTCCTGACGTTTCCGCTTAACATGGAAATGGCGGCCATCTTGAATTTTGGCCCCTAAACTTTACGAAGTTCAATATTGATAGCCTATTTCATTTTTTAGCAAATTTCTTCCAACTTTGGCGCACACCTTGTTTGATACAATATCTAGATATGATCAGATCGTGTTTTCGTTTCATTTGTAAGTTTTAATTTTATGAATTTTTGAAAATAGCATATGAGAACAACCAAAAATATACAAAAATATTGTAAAAGAATCAATTTTTCCATATAAAAAAGCATCTGCTCATTTCTTTATTTTGCCCACTCATCATCCATGCCAAATTTCATGAAGATACGTTGAGAAATAAAAAAAATGTGGATAAGAAATAATGAACAAAAAAGGACATTTTGAGAAAATCGTATTTTTCTCTTATTTTCTGTTATTTGAATACATTTTCTCCCATAAACATAAGAAAAGAGTAGGGTCATACTTTAAAACATCATAAAACCTTCAGGGGCTCCCCGCTACTCCTTATTACACTGTTTCAAGTGCACCAGCACATTTTTACTCATTTTATGATGGTGTCTTTTGATAATAGGTGGCGGAATATGTTCCGTATTTTCCGGTCGGTCTGAGGCAATATTCATAATAGATCCTGAAATAAGTTTTTTTGGACAGCGTTTATTGTGGTGATCAAAATCAGTACCAACATGTCGTACTTTAGATAATATTTCTGGCTTTTATTGTAGAATAGCTGTGTTGAAAGATAGGCCTGTATTGTTTCTAAACAATTCGTATAAATTCGAGGAATCGATACTGATCTTCTTTTATGATATCATTATGACGGGAATGAACTGCTCTATCCACCAGTATGATAGACTAAATTTGTCATATTTAGGCAAAAATGGCATTCCCCAGAACCCCCCCCCCCCCCTAAACAGCACTGGCTTGTAATAACCTAAATCTCAGTTAAGGCACACACAAACCCATAAACAAACAAAAAACAAGAAAAGAAAAGAAAAATGTAATCTTTTGACTCTCACGAGACGTTTTGTAACCAGTTTGGACACAGTTCCACATTTAAAACAAAAACATCTTTACATAATATTCTTAACAAAATGCGAATTTATAGATGTCCATTCCAACACCATCACCTACCAATAACAAAAAGAAGAAGGATGTAAAAAAATCCTTCATTTAGAGAAAATTTAGCAAAGAAAGAAATCAACCTAGGTCAAATTCATGGAGCTTGAATATAATATTATGCCAAACTCATGAAACATTCGCTTGATTTGTTTTACAGCATTTTAAAATATTTGCAAATTAATGGATCAATGAACTAATGATAACAAACCAGAATGGTCTCGATCGGGTGGGAGAGACAAATCAATTTCAACATCGTTCAATTGTTGTTTTTCGCGGTGCAATTCAACAAAGACACACCAAACAAGGGTCGATGTTCGCTATGTTCTTTGCGTCTAGACAGAATCAATAACAAAAATAACTTCAACAACCTAAACCAAAGAAAGGCATACACCTGAGTTAAAGCATACTACTCCATTGATTTTCTTAAACAATACATACACATAGACATCATGTCTTTCTTACTGTAATGTATAAACTAGTCATGGAGTAAATTCACATAACTCCGAGATAGAATCAGGCGCTCAACAAATAGATCAAAAGTCTAGAAATGTACTGGAACAAATTCCTGATACGTATCTTTAAATGCATTAGATTCAATTAATCAGCCACCCGCATGTACAACTAGTATGACTTACTTATGATTTCTCCCTTGGTTAAGACCATCATTAAGGAAAATCAGTCGATATAGAATCACAAATAATAGCTTCAAACTGTACTCAATAAATTGAAAAAAAAAAAGAATAAGAAAAAGTTGTGCAAAATATAGTATATACTGCCTTATAATACATCTTAAAGAGAAATGTGTCCCACACGTTTTACATTATGGTATCTCTGTTACCATCAGACAAATATTAAGACATTGAAAATGTGCAACAGACTACAGCCCATAACTTAGTAACACTGTCAATAAGAATGCACGCACACAAATAAATACCAAGTATAATATGGAACAAGACGGAAGGAAATATTTTCAAGAACACAAGGTCACGAATAAGGGAAGACATTTATTCCAAAATTAAAAACAACTCCACGAGTTTATCTCAAGATATTAGCGGCAATGTCAGGCTCTCAAGCTTATACTGTCCCATGCTCAAACATAAATTGTCACCTGCAATCACTTTACCTTCGTTAAAAAACACCCAGTAGCCGGAGTGAAGTGAGGTCAAAACTGATAAACGACAATAAGTTACGACTTTCTTAAAGGAGCTTAAGTTGAGTGAAATCAAAAATTATAACCGATAATAAATTACAACCTTCCTAAATGAGTTTTAAGTTAAGTGAAGTTAAAAGTGATAAACGATAATAAGTTACAACTCTCCACGTTGAGTTTAAGTTGAGGGAAGACAAAATCATAAACGACAACAAGTTACAACTTTCCCAATGGAGTTTAAGTTGAGTGAAGACAAAAGGATAAATGACAATAAGTTACAACTTTCCCAATGGAGTTACGATGAAGGAAGACAAAAGGGATAAATGACAATAAGTTAAAACTTTCCCAATAGAGTTAAGATGAAGGAAGACAAAAGTGATAAATGACAATAAGTGAAGATGAAGGAAGACGACAATAAATTAAAACTTTCCCAAATGGAGTTTAGGTTGAGTGACCTCAAAAATGAACGACAATGATCCACCAAAAACCTACACTAACTCGACAATATAAACTACATCTACGAAATACAAGGGGCGGAACGAAGTCAAACCTAGCTAAAACCTAAACTAAGCAGTCAACTCGAAAAAATTAATTGAATACTCGGTATAATAAAAAAAAATTGTTTGGCTACATCTACGAACAATACAAGACAATCAGCGGAACGAAGTCAAACCTAGCTAAAGATTAAAACTAAGCAGTAACATGAAAGACTTTAACGATATAATTGAATTAACGTGAAAACGAGGCGTTGATAAAACGTACGAGATAAAAATTGTTTGTGATTAACGTGAAAAGGCCTCCATTAACATATGTGATGAGAAATTTACTGAAAATCAATTGGATTAACAAAACGAGGCGTTCAGACACCCAATATGTGATTAACATCAACCAGACAGGCATCGAGATATGTGATTAACAACGAACGCAGGAGGCGTTGGGAGGCCCATACACGAGGCGTTGACAGAAACGTACGAGATATGTGATTAACGTGAAAACGAGGCGTTGACAGAAACGTACGATTCATTAACGTGAAAACGAGGCGTTGACAGAAACGTACGAGATATGGATTAACGTGAAAACGAGGCGTTGACAGAGACATGGGATTAACGTGAAAACGAGGCGTTGACAGAGACATGGGATTCACATGAAAACGAGGCGTTGACAGAGACATGGGATTCACATGAAAACGAGGCGTTGACAGAGACATGGGATTCACATGAAAACGAGGCGTTAACAGAGACATGGGATTCACATGAAAACGAGGCGTTGACAGAGACATGGGATTCACATGAAAACGAGGCGTTGACAGAGACATACTAGACATGGGGTTCTCATGAAGACATACGCGACATAGGTTTCCCATGGAGAAATACGAGGCATGGCTCACGTGAAGACATGTGAGATACGGCTGAAGACATGTGAGACATGGAGATATACAATACATGGGGTTCAAGGAGACATACGAGACATGAGAGTTCATTTGGAGATATACATGGAGATATACGATACATGGGGTTCACATGGAGATATTTAATACATGGGGTTCGCATGGAGACATACGAGACATGAGGTTCACATGGAAACACACGAGACATGAGGTTCATTTGGAGATATACGAACATGAGGTTCACTTGGAGATATACGAGACATGGGATCACATGGAGACATATGGATGCTCACATGGAAACACACGAGACATGAGGTTCACATGGAGACATATGAGATATGGGGTTCATATGGAAACATATGAGATATTCACATGGGGTTAACATGATGTTCACATGGAAACACACGAGATATGGGGGAGATATAACATGGATTCATATGGACATACGAGACATGAGGTTCACATGGAGACATATGAGATATGGGGTTCACATGGAAACATATGAGATATGGGGTTAACATGGACACATACGAGAGATGGGGTTAACATGGATACATACGAGAAATGGGGTTGACATGGACACATACATAGACACATACGAGACATGGGGTTTACATGGAGAGATGGCACATAGATACATATGAGCCATGATTTACATGGACACATACAAGACATAGGGTTTACATGGACACATACGAGACATAGGGTTTACATGGACACATAAGACATAGGGTTTGTATGGACACATACAAGACATGGGGTTTACATGGACACATACAAGACATGGGGTTTACATGGACACATACAAGACATGGGGTTTACATGGACACATACGAGACATGGGGTTTACATGGACACATACGAGACATGGGGTTTACATGGACACATACGAGACATGGGGTTTACATGGAGACATACGAAACATGGGGTTTACAGGGAGACATATGAGACATGGTCTACATGGAGACATATGAGACATGGGGTCTACATGGAGACATACGAGACATGGGGTCTACATGGAGACATACGAGACATGGGGTCTACATGGAGACATATGAGACATGGGTTCTACATGGAGACATACGAGACATGGGGTCTACATGGAGACATATGAGACATGGGGTTTACATGGAGACAAACGAAACATGGGGTATTCACATGGACACATACGAGACATGGGGTCTACATGGAGACATACGAGACATGGGGTCTACATGAAAACATACGAGACATGGGGTTACATGGATACATACGAGATATGGGGTTAACATGGACACATACGAAACATGGGGTTACATGGACACATACGAAACATGGGGTTAGCATGGACACATACGAAACATGGGTTACCATGGACACATACGAAACATGTGGTTAACATGGACACGTACGAAACATGGGGTTAACAGGGAGAGATATGAAAAGATAGCCCAAGTCTGAGGTAGATGGAACTTGATTGTAAATGAAGAGTTGTAGTTGAAGCTTGACCGTAGGTAGTGTTGTGAGCTTGTACATGTAAATGAGGATTTGTAGCTGAAGCTTGACCGTAGGTAATGTTGTGAGCTTGAAGCGGAAACATCAAGATGAAGGACATGTAAATGAGGAGTTGTAGCTGAAGCTGAACCGTAGGTAGTGTTGTGAGCTTGTAAATCACGTCGTAGTTGACCGTAGGTAGTGTTGTGAGCTTGTAATCACGTCGTAGCTTGACCGTAGGTAGTGTTGTGAGCTTGTAATCACGTCGTAGCTGGACCGTAGGTAGTGTTGTGAGCTTGTAATCACGTCGTAGCTTGACCGTAGGTAGTGTTGTGAGCTTGTAATCACGTCGTAGCTGGACCGTAGGTAGTGTTGTGAGCTTGTAATCACGTCGGAGTTATAGCTTGACCGTAGGTAGTGTTGTGAGCTTGTAATCACGTAGCTGAACCGTAGTGTTGTAAGCTTGTAATCACGCCGTAGCTGAACCGTAGTGTTGTAAGCTTGTAATCACGTCGTAGCTGAACCGTAGGTAGTGTTGTAAGCTTGTAATCACGTCGTAGCTGAACCGTAGTGTTGTAAGCTTGTAATCACGTCGTAGCTGAACCGTATGTAGCGTTGTGAGCTTGTAATGACGTCGTAGCTGAACCGTAGTGTTGTAAGCTTGTAATCACGTCGTAGCTGGACCGAATGTAGTGTTGTAGCTTGTAATCACGTCTAGCTGGACCGTATGTAGGTGTTGTGGGCTTGTAATCACGTCGTAGCTGAACCGTATGTAGTGTTGTGAGCTTGTAATCACGTCGTAGCTGAACCGTAGTAGTGTTGTGAGCTTGTAATCACGTCGTAGCTGAACCGTATGTAGTGTTGTGAGCTTGTAATCACGTCGTAGCTGAACCGTAGTGTTGTAAGCTTGTAATCACGTCGTAGCTGAACCGTAGTGTAGTTGTGAGCTTGTAATCACGTCGTAGCTGAACCATAGTGTTGTAAGCTTATAATGACGTCGTAGCTGAACCGTAGTGTTGTAAGCTTGTAATCACGCCGTAGCTGGACCGTAGTGTTGTGAGCTTGTAATCACAACGACACTGCTTCAAGCCCAACGGCTGGCCCAGGCGGGGTGTTTTGACAACATTGTACTCTTAGGAAAGGTACTTCACTCTACTGTCCTCACCTGACTCAGGCGTGATTGAGTTCCCAGCTATAGGTAGAGGAATATCTTGTCAGAGTGTTAGTATAAAAACCTACTAGGTTTGTGCACTGTATGCTCCACATAGAGTTGAAAAAAACTATTAATGACATGACTTGCTTGGGAAATAAATGATGTAGAGCCGGTAGGCCTGCACGTGTGCGAAGATACTGACTATCAGTCCATCTTTAAATGAGTACAAGGGGGACCAGCTGAACCTCCCACTATCACCTGGTAACATCCCACTCCAAGCAATGGAACAAAAGTTTCATCCTTTCTGGATTGCATGTATTCTGTGCATGTGATGTGTTTTCTTTGCTGTAACAAAGCTGTTGTTGCTGTTGTTGTTTTTGTTGCTGTTGCTTTGGAAACTGTTTTCTTTGGGGGGGGGTTCTAACGATAAATCCTTATCCCGAGATCTTAGGTCAGCTTACCCTACTGATGAGCTCTGGATGTTCATGCCCCTGTAGCCACTTTTGTCTCACACTCCGTGACACAAACACACACGTACACACATACACACAGCGACACATTTCTATATCTGATAGAGACATAAATACATCCAACTACACCTCCGGGTTGAATCTTTCATTGCAGACACAGACACAGACACAGACACAGACACAAACACAGACACAGACACAGACACAGAGTAATTAGAAACGTATAGAGATACATAGATGCATGAAGGTAAAGGGAGGAATTAAGTGAGTTGAAAGAGTGCACAAATGCAAGAATGTCTATGTAAGTATATCGTGCCTCTGTCCCTCTGAAGATTGAGAGAGAGAGAGAGAGAGAGAGAGAGAGAGAGAGAGAGAGAGAGAGAGAGAGAGAGAGAGAGAGAGAGAGAGAGAGAGAGAGAGAGAGAGAGGAGACAGAGAGAGAGACAGAGACAGAGACAGAGGAAGAGGAGAGAGAGACAGAGAGAGAGAGAGGAGAGAGAGAGAGAGAGAGAGAGAGAGAGAGAGAGAGACAGACAGACAGACAGACAGACAGACAGAGACAGACAGACAGAGAGACAGAGAGAGAGAGAGACAGAGACAGACAGAGACAGACAGAGAGACAGACAGACAGACAGACAGACAGAGAGAGAGAGAAAGAGAGAGAGAGAGAGAGAGAGAGAGAGAGAGAGAGAGAGACAGAGAGAGACAGAGAGAGAGACAGAGAGAGAGAGAGAGAGAGAGAGAGAGAGAGAGAGAGAGAGAGAGAGAGAGAGAGAGAGAGAGAGAGAGAGAGAGAGAGAGAGAGAGAGAGAGAGAGAGACAGAGAGAGAGAGAGAGAGAGAGAGAGAGAGAGAGAGAGAGAGACAGAGAGACAGAGACAGAGACAGAGACAGAAACAGAGACAGAGACAGAGAGAGAGAGAGACAGAGAGTTTTGGTTACTAATTTGACTTACGTGGGAGGCAAATTTACAAACAAACAAAACGTTCCCCAGGAGCGACACAGTTATTAAAGATATCAAGTATCTTATTGCATTTACTTTGATCAGAATTATTGCAGTCGATTAAGTCTAACAACACGACCCCCCCCCCCCCCCCCCCCCCGCCCCTGCACTAGTTCGTGTTTGACAGTGCAATACACGTATTTCTAAAAATCACAACAATACTAAACAACATGATGTGAATGGACTGCATACATGACCTTTAAATGTAGCAGTAATCCAATACTAATTTGACAGAAATAAATAATTTGTATTGTGAGTGTCGCAATGACAAAATTATCCTTTATGAGTCCTTAAATGAAATACATCATATAATCGATTTGTTCGCTATTTATATTAAAGGAAAGACAAACAGTGAGGCAACGGGTATGTCGGAAGTGAAAGAAACGACATTGAATAATATTAAAGCCACATAGGAACAAACAGAAACAACTACAAGGGATAAATAGAAAAAAAACCAAGCCACCTTGGGATTGAACCCACAACCTCTGCGTCGGCACCCATCACCTTCCTGGAAAAGAAGGCGTGCTACCAAGGAGGTATTGTAGGCAGTTAAGTTTGTTTGTTGGGGTTTTTTTTATTGTCACAAAATAAATCATTAGTAGCAGAATTCAAGAAAAGAAATTAACAGTTTAGCAATTAATTGATATTTTCACAACCAGTCATAATGTTTGCTCCTTTTAAATACCAAGTTGGAAAAGTTCAAGTATAATATTCCAGTACAAATTGTAATGAAGAAAAATAATACAAGGTGATACAATGTTTTTATTTTGGTGAATGTCGCACTTGACATTGTTCCAATTATCTTCAACACAACGGTCCTGTCCAGGTCTCTAGATGACTGGTAATAGTGTTAAACCAGAGATACCTAACTAATGGTCCTGTCCAGGTCTTTAGATGACTGGTAATAGTGTTAAACCTGAGATACCTAACCAATGGTCCTGTCCAGGTCTTTAGATGACTGGTAATAGTGTTAAACCTGAGATACCTAACCAATGGTCCTGTCCAGGTCTTTAGATGACTGGTAATAGTGTTAAACCTGAGATACCTAACCAATGGTCCTGTCCAGGTCTTTAGATGACTGGTAATAGTGTTAAACCTGAGATACCTAACCAATGGTCCTGTCCAGGTCTTTAGATGACTGGTAATAGTGTTAAACCTGAGATACCTAACCAATGGTCCTGTCCAGGTCTTTAGATGACTGGTAATAGTGTTAAACCTGAGATACCTAACCAATGGTCCTGTCCAGGTCTTTAGATGATGGTAATAGTGTACAAACTGGTCCTGGTTTTAGATGGCTGTAATAGAAACCTGAGATTTGGTCCTGTCCAGGTCTTTAGGAGGATGAGAAGTACCTTGTCAGATCTTTAGATGACTGGTAATGAAACAATCAAATTCAACATGCAGCTTGTTAAACCTGAGATCTCCAATGGTCAACTAGATAGACCAAGTGATGAGAAGTCCTGTTCTTTTAGATGAGATCTAATGATAATCAAATTCGACATGCAGCTTAGGTTCCCATGCAACTGGTAGTCCAGGTCTTTAGATGACTGTCAGATAATAGTGTCAAACCTGAGATACCTAATCAATGGTCCTGTCCAGGTCAGAACTGTACCTGTCAATGGTCCTGTCCAGGTCTTTAGATCTAATGACAATCAAATTCAACAGCAGATTCAGTCCCCATTTTTCTTGCAACTAGTAGACCAAATGCTAATACCAACCAGCTTGATAGCAACTAGTAGACCAAGTAATGGGTGTTTGTCAAAGATCAAAACAAAAATATTACAAAATTGTCTCTGTCTTGATATCGTTCAATATATAGTGTCTAATGACAATCAAATTCAACAGCAGTGTGTGTGTGTATGTGTGTCAGTCTTGTCTGTCTGTATAAGTATTTGAGCCTTTGCTGTTTCTGAATTCATGCTGAAAATGTAATGAAAACGTATGAATAGGTAACGAAACTAGAGGCATTCAACGCTACTATAACAAAACAATAATACTAACTACTCAGGACAGGCTTTTCAAGCGGATGACGTATGTCACCAAATACTGATACCGATACAATATGAGCAAACAAGAAGGACAGCAATACACGAATGGATAAACAACTAAAGTAAAGCCATGTCAACATGTTTTCAAGATAACACAATATGCTCCACCCCCTCCCACCACCCCCCCCCTCCCCCCTGACAAATTAGTAAACAACAGCAACCTATCATTGGTGACGTAAAAGTACAGTTTGTGCCATCCTCAGAGCTGAACGTAGGGTAACTGAAGGTAGAGTCCTGATTTTCTTTCTAGGCTAAGACAACACTATTTAAGACAATGAGCCACACAATGGACGTCTCATTGCCGAACTCCATTACACGTGCCACAAGAAACACCAGCGGTCACACAAGAAAATTGATTGTTCCTAAATTATCTAGAATAGAGGAGCATATTATCAACTCCTTCTACCTTCAACTGTTTGTTTATGGAATAATCTGCCTCCTGAAATCGTAGATGCCAGCACTCTGTCGGAGTTTACCAGACTAATTTCATTTGTAACCATTGGAATGGCGTATTCACTGTGATCCAATTCAACTCTGTTCTGTACCAATTTAGCTGTACTGTGTGCACGGATGTGATTAACCTTTGAGGATTGTACTACAATGTAGACATGTCCCTCACTGTATGAGATTTCTACAGCCCGATGAAGAAGAAGAAAAAGAAGAAGAAGAAGAAGAAGAAGAAGAAGAAGAAGAAGAAGAAGAAGAAGAAAAAGAAGAAGAAGAAGAAGAAGAAGAAGAAGAAGAAGAAGAAGAAGAAGAAGAAGAAGAAGAAGAAGAAGAAGAAGAAGAAGAAGAAGAAGAAGAAGAAGAAGAAGAAGAAGAAGAAGAAGAAGAAGAAGAAGAAGAAGAAGAAGAAGAAGAAGAAGAAGAAGAAGAAGAAGAAGAAGAAGAAGAAGAAGAAGAAGAAGAAGAAGAAGAAGAAGAAGAAGAAGAAGAAGAAGAAGAAGAAGAAGAAGAAGAAGAAGAAGAAGAAGAAGAAGAAGAAGAAGAAGAAGAAGAAGAAGAAGAAGAAGAAGAAGAAGAAGAAGAAGAAGAAGAAGAAGAAGAAGAAGAAGAGGAAGAAGAAGAAGAAGAAGAAGAAAATGTGGTGATTACCATTGCATTCCACGCGGCCTTTTTTCTTGCATCGAGTTTGAAGAGACCAAGATATCTACTCATTGCTGATATGAGTCAACGGGCGGGTGGTCAAAAACCAACTCAAACTAATGTATGCCCAGTCTGGGAACCGAACTCAGGTGGCGTGATAGGCAGTCACGCACTTTACCAACTCGGCCCCCTAGGACCTTAGTTGCGACTGGAGCATATGGATAAACAATAGAAGACATCGAGAAGGGTTTTATGTAGATGTCATGCTTCACTTCCAATAATAATATGGACGGATACATACATTTGATCTGGAGTCAGAGTATCATAAAATCCTCAAGGAAAGAAAAATTTGATTTGATTGATGTATTTGCTTCCCTACTGCCACCATTCGTGATGACCTCCACCTTTCGGATATTTGGTTAAGAGGCCAACACCTTTGGTGACATTATAGAGATGTGAATGGGGCAAAGATCAAGACAAAAATATCACAAAATTGTCTCTGTCTTTATATCTTTCAAAATATATGTGTGTGCGTGTGTGTTTACGTGTGTGTGCGTTTGTGTGTGTGTGTGTGTGTCTGTCTGTCAGTCTGTATGTCTGTTAGTATTGGAGCCTTTGCCGTTTCTGAATTCATGTTGAAAATGTAATGAAAACATATGAATAGGTAACGAAACTAGAGACATTCAACGCTACTATAACAAAACAATAATACTAACTACTCAGGACAGGCTTTTCAAGCGGATGACGTATGTCACCAAATACTGATACCGGTGCAATATGAGCAAACAAGAAGGACAGCAATACACGAATGGATAAACAACTAAAGTAAAGCAATGTCAACATGTTTTCAAGATAACTCAATATGCTCCACCCCCTAACACTAACAAATGTATCAAAATATGCAAATTATGAATACTATTATAGACAAATTAAATTCACATCTCTAGGGCCGTCCAATCCTCAGGCATCCTTAAAGACAAGAAGACGTTTAATAATAAAAGTAATTCTAGCCAAACAAACAAATAGGTAACACTTCAAAGCTATGACGTGTCCTGTGTGGCTTATTTATGTCCAGATGTTAGACTCTATGGCTAATGTGTCTCTTGCGTGCTGTGAAAATAGAATTGGTGTCAGTCTTTGTCTGACAGTGACACCTCGCTTGCGCGCTGACGTGATCTTCAAACCTTAGTAAACAGGTAAGAGTAACAACACGTCACAAGCGCCTATTGCTCAAGAAGACCACGTCGGACGAACATGCTTTGATCATCCAATCAATGGTAGCTTTCTTCGGACTCAAAAACAAAGGAAACTGCTGTCTTTTCTTATTCATTGCGGTCCAAAAGGTGTTGGATGACGTCATCAATCTGTGTGCTCCTGCCCGTAGCAGTTTTCGTTTAGTGTGAAAGTTGCGCGACTACGGCTTAATTCCCCGAAGACGGCGCGGAGGAGTGAGTTAATGAAGGCCGTGCGACCTCTAGCTGTGACGCGTGGTGCTGAAGACAGTCATCACCGATAATCGATGGTGATTGGTTGTTGGAGACTGAAACACTGGAACTCACCCCCCCCGCCCCGCCCCCTCAAATGAATCGAGGTCAAGGAATGTAATGTCTGTGGTATCTGGTGAGGGGATCGATGGGGATGAGGATGCATGGGTGGGGGAGCAGGTGTTTGTGGCAATCTGTATGTGTCTTCTGTATGTATGTGTGTGTGTGTGTATGTGTGTGTGTGTGCAAGTGTGTCTATGCAAACGTGTCTATGTTTATGTATTTATGTATTTAAATCATTGTATCAAAGGAATTTGAAATAGGCAATAGGGAATCAGACAAAAGCAAATGTAAATACATTCCTTAGTTGCTGAACGAAGTGGATTAGTCATGATAAAGAAAGATTCTTTGATCTATTTGTATGTTAGTACTGGAATGCGTGCTTGGTATTCAGGGTGCGTGCGTATTTGAGCAACTGCTCTCCTCCTGCAAAGTTTAAGAAGGTGAGTTACAGTTTGACTTTGCACACCAAACCGAAAACGTATGAGTCTATCAAAATGTTTCTTGTATTTACCTTAGTATCACATGCATGTCCATTGAACAGCTCTTTGGCTTTATAGCTTTTTATTGAGAGGATACTATAATGTAGGAATAGAGGCATCACGATCTAGATGGAAATGGTAAAGAAAAGAAACACAATATAGTTAAGATGTATAAAAACAAAGGAATGTATTTTAGCTCTAACTGTGCAAGGTGACATAGCGTTACCGGGGGGGGGGGGGGAGGCGGGGGGGGACCTTGCTACAAAGATAAATACAACGGAAGCTTGGACACGGTGTTTTGCTTATAGATGACTCCTTCGCTTCTGTATTAGCCATGAGACTCGATTCCGCCTTTATTTCCAATGGCGACCTCCGGCCCATTGGTGTCTATGATTATTCTCGTGGTTGACTTCCACCCATGCCTGTTTCTGGCTCTTGTAGTGACATCTTATAGGCTTGACCTTGTCCAGCCAGTGATAGCGTCAACCCATCCTGTCTTTGACCTTTCTTTTCTATTTTTGATTTTAAGAATACTGGTCAATACTGTCTTGATTAGTCGACCTCTCTGACATCTTTCAGATGTACCCGAAGACTCTACCTTACTGTACATCACCATGTCATTCAAACGTTGCCCTTTTGATATACTTCTCTCAACTGTCTCGTTAGTAAAGTGATGACGCTATTTTATGCTGATTAGGGCGTCTAAAGCATGTAGATAGGAGGAAAATGTATGGCGTCCGGGAAGAAACAAAAATTCGCGGACTGTTGTGTCATCGAGGCCAACAATTGGGGAGGAGTTGTTAGTGTTGTGTGGATTTTTCATATTTAGCAGAATACACAAGGAGACCGATATCCACTTTTTGAAGGGCATGTGAACTCTGCCTCTTAGCTAGATAGAGTTATGGAAAAGCCACGTGATTCCTTTTTTCAACGGCCATCAACAAATATACACGTTCCAACAAGATAATGCAGAGTATCTCCATGGAGTTTTAAGTTGCGTCCACACCTGAGTGTTTTTCGCTAACAGGGCGCACGTTCATTCGATGTGCTCAAGCTCAAATCTGGACCGATGTTCAATAAAGTAGATGTGCAGAGGTTTTCGTCGCAGTTGGGACATGTCTGGCCCAGGTGACCTCTGCGGCGAAATGAAAAAGACCACCATCAAGCATCTTGCTTTCTTCGTGAGTCCTGTTTGCCGAAACTGCTCAGACGTGGATCGATCAGTAGGACAGCAGCATTGTTGTTATGTTTTGCCCTGGCCAGCAAACTCCGCAAATCCGTCAGCCATTGAACATCTTGGGATGAGTTAGCAGCGCTCAAGTTTAAGCTCATCATCATATCTAACAAAGAGCACAGCAACGATGCTCTTGAAGAAGGAAATGCCCCCTCCCCTCAAACAAATTCAGACATTTGACAAGATCAATGTAGAAGACTACCTGCATGCATTCAAGTTCAAGGCGGCACATTCATTATTGAAAGTATTGATCTGTTCTTTGAGGCGGGGAGGAGGTGTCTCCTGATTACCAGTTATGAATATTATCACCTGGGCAAGGTGTTTGCACTCATGGTGATTAGGCGTCTGCCTTTCATGAAACTCATGCTGCCTTGCAGGTGGTCTTGACTCACCAAAGGCTAGGGGAGTTAACCCTGACCGAAAATAACAACCTGCTGCATTGCATGATGGTCTTGGTGACCAAAGCAACCGGAGTTAAACCTGACGGAAAATAACAATCTGCTGCCTTGTATGATGGTCTTGGCTGACCAAAGGCTAACGGAGTTAACCCCTGGCGGAAAATAACAAATAAGGCCGTAGAGGGTCTTAAGGTGTCAGCATGGCAATCTACCTAAGGTTCAGTGGGCCAATCACCTACTTTTACCTGAAACCAACCGACTCAGAGAAATAAGATGAAATGCCCAAACGGAACTTCAGAAGACGGCCTTAGAAACGAACACGGACTTTGATTTTTTAACATTGAAAATGCTATGGCACAAACGGAAAACAGTTAGAATTAGTTCTGGTTTGAAAATCGAAAGGATATTCAGTCTAATATCAACATGCTGAATAACAAACTAAGTAAAAGAGGAATAAGAGAAAAATCAAAGAAATTTAAAAAAAAACAATTCCAGTTATTAAGGAAGCTAAAACAACAAAATCTTAAATTGAGAAGGAAAGTTAGAACAAGTTCAAAGCCACAATTATCTAAGAGTAATGATAAACTCAGAGGGAAAACTAAGAGAAGAAAATCAGCCAGGGA
>JAXRKP010000255.1:392500-397591 GCA_037039925.1 Doris montereyensis | reverse complement strand
TGTAATATAACAGACGCAAAGTATAGTTTACACAGACACACAGACACACACACATTGACACACACAGAAACACACACACGTATGTGCAATATAGTTTACAGAAACACACACACACGTATGTGTAATATGTAGACTCAAAGTATAGTTTACAGAAACACACACACACACACACACACGTATGTGTAATATACAGACTCAAAGCATATTTTACAGAAACACACACACACGTATGTGTAATATAACAGACGCAAAGTATAGTTTACAGAAACACACACACACACACACACGCATGTGTAATATAACAGACATAAAGTATAGTTTACAGAAACACAGACACACACACACACACACACGTATGTGTAATATAACAGACAAAGTATAGTTTACAAAAAACACAGACACACACACACACACACGTAGTTATAACAGACAAAAGTATAGTTTACAGAAACACAGACACACACACACGTATGTGTAATATAACAGACGCAAAGTATAGTTTACAGAAACACACACACACACACGTATGTGTAATATAACAGACGCAAAGTATAGTTTACAGAAACACAGACACACACACACACACACACACACATGTGTAATATAACAGACGCAAAGTATAGTTTACAGAAACACACACACACGTATGTGTAATATAACAGACACAAAGTATAGTTTACAGAAACACACACACACACACACGTATGTGTAATATAACAGACGCAAAGTATAGTTTACAGAAACACACACACACGTATGTGTAATATAACAGACAAAGTATAGTTTACAGAAACACCACACACACGTATAGTAATATAACAGACGCAAAGTATAGTTTACAGAAACACAGACACACACACACACACGTATGTGTAATATAACAGACGCAAAGTATAGTTTACAGAAACACACACACACATTATGTGTAATATAACACAAGTATAGTTTACACACACACACGTATGTGTAATATAACAGACGCAAAGTATAGTTTAAACAGAAACACAGACACAAAGTATAGTTTACACACACACACACGTATGTGTAATATAACAGACGCAAAGTATAGTTTACAGAAATACAGACACACACACACACATGTGTAATATAACAGACATAAAGTATAGTTTACAGAAACACAGACACACACACACACACACGTATGTGTAATATAACAGACAAAAGTATAGTTTACAGAAACACAGACACACACACACACGTATGTGTAATATAACAGACGCAAAGTATAGTTTACAGAAACACACACACACACGTATGTGTAATATAACAGACGCAAAGTATAGTTTACAGAAACACAGACACACACACACACACGTATGTGTAATATAACAGACATAAAGCATAGTTTACAGAAACACAGACACACACACACACAGAGTATATAACAGGAGTTTAAAACAGAAACAAAGTATAGTTTACAGAAACACACACACGTATGTGTGTAATATAACAGACAAAGTATAGTTTACAGAAACACACACACACACGTATGTGTAATATAACAGACGCAAAGTATAGTTTACAGAAACACACACACACACACGTATGTGTAATATAGACAAAGTATAGTTTACAAACAACAGTATAGTGTATAAACAGAAACAGTATAGTTTACACACAGACACACACACACAGACACACACTCACACGCACACAGACACACACACGCACAGACACACACACACACTCACACGTACAGACACACACACACATACACACACGCCCACAGACACACACACATACATACACACACACACACACAGACACACACATATATATATACATATCGAATCCTACTAAAAAGGAGAAAAAAGGAACAGCAAAAAAAAAATCATTTGAAATAATAAACGAAACAAAAAGCAAGGCAAAACTTTATTGGGTTTCAGAGGGCGGGTACTTTCTTTTTCTCAATAAGATCAACTGACTGAATGTCTAAAAGCCATTATTTTAAGAATATTTTTTGTGTTATCTTATTACAGAAAATATCAAAACCAGACGGGAAAGCTCGTATACGGGAAATCGTCTTACCCATAATCCCTATCCATCGTCTTAAGCGAGCAGACGATAACAGCAGGTGTGACAAATGGATGAAGGCAGGCTGGGCGCCGTCAGGCTGCAACGAATCACAACCGGAAGAACGTCATTGTTATGAATGACATCATCAAAAGCAGACAGGTGGGCAAACGCTTATGATTATTTATCATTTTCACAATAAATACATCAGAATAGTAGTATGAATGTTTCCTCTTCTTCCTTATTTATGTTTATATCTATACAAAATATAAAGCTGAACGTCTTTGACTTGGACCGCTTATAACTTCGAACCACTGCACCCACAACCTCTGTATTTCACCATGTAAATTTCAAACAGCCTGCTTTAGGTTCTTAGCGAATAAACTTTGGATCAAATCAGTATTTCAATTGATTGGGAAAATATTGTTTTGCCAGCGATCCACGAGAAACTTTTTATTGTTATTAAATCTAATTTTTCGATCCCCGATCATTACAATAAAATTTTAAAAATCGTGTAACTTCAGTATCGAATACTAGTTTGCTCTAATAATCGTACTTGATACTACTCGTAACCTATACAATGAATTCTGAGTTAATCACAGTCAAAATTCAAGAAATTCAGCTTTATAATAAAGAGGGATCCTAACCCAACATTGTTTACGGACATGATTGGGTCACAAGACGAGAGTTGCACAACATCGTTGTTTTTTCACGTTCTCTATCTTGGGTATCTTGGACGTCTAAACCAAACAATATGTGTTATTATTGCATGTCTTTTACGATGCTATCCATCCGTCTCATACATAATAACATAATTCCTCTTGATTAAATACCTAGTAATAACACACTGGGATGTCAGTGAACATTTCATGATCATTGTTATTAATATTATTATTATCGTTAGTGCTCTTGTCATTGTCATTGTCATTGTCATTGTCATTGTTTTTGCCATTGTTATTGTTACTGTTATTGTTATTGTTATCGTTATTGTTATTGTTATTGCTATTGTTATTGTTATTGTTATTGTTATTGCTATTGTTATTCTTATTCCTATTCTTATTCATATTGTCATTGGCATTGGCATTCGTATTGTTAGTGTCATTGTAATTGTCGTTGTCGTTGTGGTTGTCATTGTTATTGCTATTGTCATTGTCATTGTTATTGTCATTATCATTGTCATTGTCATTGTTATTGTCATTATCATTGTCATTGTCATTGTTATTGTCATTATCATTGTCATTGTCATTGTTATTGTCATTATCATTGTCATTGTCATTGTCCTTATCCGTGTCATTGTCATTGTCACTATCATTGTCATTGTCATTCTTATTATCATTTCTATTGCTATTTTGTCATTGTCGTTGTCGTTGTCGTTGTCTTTGTCATTGCTATTGTCATTGTCATTATCATTGTCATTGTCAGTGTCGTTGTCATTGGCATGGTCGTTGTCGTTGTCATTGTTATTGGTATTGCTATTGACATTGTCATTATCATTGTCATTGTTATTTTCATTGCTATTGCTATTGTTATTGTCATTGTCATTGCTATTGCTATTGCTATTGCTATTTCTATTGTCATTGTCATTGCTATTGTTATTGTCATTGTGTTGCTATTGCTATTGTCATTGTCATTGTTATTGCCATTGTCATTGTCATTGCTATTGCTATTGTTATTGTCATTGCTATTGCTATTGCTATTGCTATTGTCGTTGTCATTGCTATTGCTATTGCCATTGTCATTGCTATTGCTATTGTCGTCGTTATTGTTATTGCTATTGCTATTGCCATTGTCATTGCTATTGCTATTGCTATTGCTATTGTCATTGTCATTGTCATTGCTATTGCTATTGCTATTACCATTGTCATTGTCATTGTTATTGTCATTGTTATTACTATTGCTATTGCCCTAGTCATTGTCATTGTTATTGTCATTGCCATTGTCATTGCTATTACTATTGCTATTGCCTAGTCATTGTCATTGCCATTGTCATTGCTATTACTATTGTCATTGTCATTGTTATTGCTATTGCTATTGTCATTGTCCTTGTCCTTGTCGTTGCTATTGTCATTATCATTATCATTGTCATTGTCATTGTCATTGCCATTGCTATTGCTATTGCTATTGTCATTATCATTGTCATTTTGATAGTCATTGCAATTGCTATTGCTATTGCTATTGTCATTGTCATTGTCATTGTCGTTGTCATTGTCATTGTCATTGATATTTCTATTGCTACTGTCATTGTCATTGTCATTGCTATTGATATTGCTATTGTCATTGTCATTGTCATTGCTATTGCTATTGTCGTTGTCATTGTTATAGCTATTGTCATTATCATTGTTATTGTTATTGCTATTGTCATTATCATTGTTATTGTTATGCTATTGCTATTATATTGCCATTGTCATTGTCTTGTTACTGTTATTGTTATTGATATTGTCTTTGTTATTGTTATTGTTATTGTTATTGTTATTGTTATTGTTATTGTTATTGTTATTGTTGTTGTTGTTGTTGTTGTGGTTGTGGTTGTGGTTGTGGTTGTTGTTGTTAGTGTTGCTATTGTTATTATTTAATATTGTCATTTTCAGTGTTATTGTTATGGCTAATGCTATTGCTATTGTTATTTTTATTGTTACTGTTATTGCCATTGCTATTGTTTTTGTTATTGTTATTTGTTATTGTTATTGTTATTGCTATTGCTATTGCTATTGCTATTGCTATTGCTATTGCTATTGCTATTGCTATTGTTATTGTCTTTGCTAGTGTTATTGTTATTGTTGTTACTATTGCTATTGTCTTTGTTATTGTTATTGTTATTGTTATCTTTATTATTATTACATGTATCTTACCATCATCGTCATCATCGTCGTCATCATCATCCTTATCATCGTCACCATCATCATGATCATTATTATTATTATTATTCGTAGTAGTAGTAGTAGTAGTAGTAGTAGTAGTAGTAGTAGTAGTAGTAGTAGTAGTAGTAGTAGTAGTAGTCGTAGTAGTAGTAGTAGTAGTAATAGTAGTAGTAGTAATAGTAGTAGTAGTAGTAGTAGT
>JAXRKP010000255.1:370000-382500 GCA_037039925.1 Doris montereyensis | reverse complement strand
GAGAAGGATAACAAGGGGTATTGACTCCACTAACACAAAGAGAGAAGGGATAACAACTCCTGCAAGAGAAGGATATTGACTCCAAAGAGAGATGAGATGAAAGGGAGTATGGACTCACTAACACAAAGAGAAATAACTAAAAGGAAGTATAACAGACAAAAAGGGTATTAAAAGGCTCTACACGAACACAAAGAGACAAGATATAAAAGGCAGTATTAACTACACGAACACAAAGAGAGACAAGATATAAAAGGCAGTATTAACTACACGAACACAAAGAGATATAAAAGGCAAGAACACAAAGAGACAAGATATAAAAGTGATTAACTAAACACTAAAAAGACAAGATATAAAAGGCAAAACTAACTAGACAAGAATTAAAAGGGATGACAAGATATAAAAGGCAGTATTAACTAAACGAACACAAAGAGACAAGATATAAAAAGGCAGTATTAACTAGACGAACACAAAGAGACAAGATATAAAAGGCGAGTATTAACTAAACGAACACAAAGAGACAAGATATAAGGCAGTATTAACTAGACGAACACAAAAAAAGACAAGATATAAAAGGCAGTATTAACTAAACGAACACAAAGAGACAAGATATAAAAAGGCAGTATTAACTAGACGAACACAAAGACAAGATATAAAAAAGGAGTATTAACTACACGAACACACAAGAGACAAGATATAAAAAAGGCAGTATTAACTAGACGAACACAAAGAGAGAAAAAGATAAACGAGTATTAACTACACTAACACATATAGAGAAGAGATCAAAGGGAGTATTAACTACACGGACACAAAGAGAAAAAGGTAAAAGGAGTATTAACTACACTAACACATAAAAAGAAGAGATAAAAGGGAGTATTAACTACATTAACACAAAGAGAAAAAAGGTAAAGGGAGTATTAACTAAACGAACACAAAGAGACAAGTTATAAAAAAGGCAGTATAACTAGACGAGCACATAGAGAAAAGATAAAAAAGAGTATTAACTACACTTACACAAAGAGAGAGAAATAAAAGGCAGTATTAACTACACGAACACAAAGAGAGAAGAGATGGACTACACTAACACACATAGAGAAGAGATAAAAAGGAGTATTAACTACACTAACACACATAGAGAAGAGATAAAAAGGAGTATTAACTACACAAAGACAAAAAAGGTAAAAGGGGTATTAACTACACACAAAGATAACAACAACAGACCCAAAGAGAAAAAAGCGATTAACAGAACACAAAGAGAGAAAGGTAGGAGTATTAACTCTGTCACTAACACAAAGAAGAAAAAAGGATAAAAAGAGAGAAGTATCAACTCAACTAACACAAAAAGAAAAGGATAAAGATAAAAGTAAAGGAGTATTAAGACTCCACACTAACACAAAGAGAGAAAATGAAAAAAAGGAAGTGAGGTAAAAGGGAGTATTAACTCCACTAACACAAAGAGAGAAAAGATAAAAGGGAGTATTAACTACAAGAACACAAAAAGAGAAGAGATAAAAGGGGGTATTAACTACACTAACACAAGAGAAAAGAGCAAAGGTGTATTAACTCCACGGACACAAAGATAGAAAAAGATAAAAGGTATTAAGTCCACAGACAAAACAAAGAAAAGATAAAAGGGAGTATTTACTCACGAACACAAAGAGAGAGGATATAGGTATTAAGTCAACAGACACAAGAGAGAAATCCACAGGCACAAAGATAGAAGAGATAAAAGGGTGTATTAACTCTACCCTAACACAAAGAGAGAATGATAGAAGGGAGTATTTACTCCAAGAACACAAAGAGAATAAGTGATAAAAGGGTGTTTTAACTCCACGAACACAAAGAAAGAAGTGATAAAAAGCATTTTAGCTCCACGAAACACAAAGAGAGAAGTGATAAAAGGGTATTAAGTCCACAGAACACAAAGAAGAAGTGATAAAAGGGTGTTTTAGCTCCACGAACACAAAGAGAGAAGTGATAAAGGGTATTTTAGCTCCACAGACACAAGAGAAGTGATAAAAGGGTGTTTTAGTTCACAACACAAAGAGAAGTTATAAAAGGGTGTTTTAGCTCCACGAACACAAAGAGAGAAGTGATAAAAGTGTGTTTTAAGCTCACGAACACAAAGAGAGAAGTGATAAAAGGGTGTTTTTAGCTCCACGAACACAAAAGAGAGAAGTGATAAAAAGGGTGTTTTAGCTCCACGAACACAAAGAGAAGTGATAAAAGGGTGTTTTAGCTCCACGAACACAAAGAGAGAAGTGATAAAAGTGTGTTTTAGCTCCACGAACACAAAGAGAGAAGTGATAAAAGTGTGTTTAGCTCCACGAACACAATGAGAGAAGTGATAAAAAAGGGTGTTTTAGCTCCACGAACACAAAGAGAAAGAGATAAAAAGGAGTATTAACTCCCACGACCACAAAAGATAATAGATAGAAAGGGTCATTAAGTCCACAGACACAAAGAGAGAAGAGATGAAAAAGGGTGTTTTAGGTCTACGAACATAAAGAAGGAAGTGATAAAAGGATGTTTTAGCTCCTCGAACACAAAGAGAAAAGTGATAAAAGGGTGTTTTAGCTCTACGAACACAAAGAGAAAAGTGATAAAAGGATGTTTTAGCTCCTCACAAAGAAAAGATAAAAGTACACAAAGAGAAATGTGATAAAAGGATGTTTTAGCTCCTCGAACACAAAGAGAAGGGATCCAAATGTAACAGATTAAGACATAATAAAAAAAAAAAAATGGATAAAAGCGGTTGTCTCAATCATGACATAATGACAAATTTTATTTGTATTGAATTCTTCGTGGCAACATTGATTCCACATCGCTGTGTTGATCTTTAAAGCAATCAATCCTTAGCTGCTTCCCCGTGTGCACGACATGCGTGCTGTGTAAACAACAATGACATGGACATTTAACAAAGTTTTCATCTGTCATCCATTCAAAGA
Organism: Doris montereyensis; assembly: GCA_037039925.1. NCBI lineage: Eukaryota > Metazoa > Mollusca > Gastropoda > Nudibranchia > Dorididae > Doris > Doris montereyensis. Next base: position 379,555 of record JAXRKP010000255.1, on the reverse strand, counting down.
AAAATCCCTTGGCAGTCGACAGGACGGAATCCTAGGTCTAGGCTTGGGTGGTTTGAGGCGCAGCTGTAATTTTCTATACATGGAAATAGAGGGGGGGGGTAAATGAAATCCAAATGAAATTTTTAAAAACTTAATTTCATAAATGATAAATGCATTAAAGAATTCCTGCTAATTTCATAACAGTACTACTTTATGTTGTTTTTTTTTTCTTCATTTCGTTTGGAGGGTTTGTTTTTTTGGTGTCTTTCAGTTTTGTTATGATAATTTGCTTGAAAGCATTGAAATGTACCCGTTCATGACATTCGATGGATGGCTGAATTAGGAGGGGCAACACATCAATACAAGATTAGGATGATTATCAAACCTAGGTACAACCCCCCCCCCCCGCCCCAAAAAACCACAAAAACAACAAAAAACAAAGCCTTTTTAAAATTCAATTACACGCATGTGCAATGACATGTAAAGTTTGTTTATTGCTATTATGAAGAAGGAGAAGTAGAAAGTGAAATTTAAATGCGCGACGGTGTTGACAGTCACGGCGCAATGATAAAGTAAGGGAGAGAACGCCTTTTTCCACTACTAAATCCATATGTGCAAAAGGAGAGGAAGTAAAAAAAAAAACGATGAACAACACAATTAGTCTGCTCCATTTCTGCCTTGTTTTATGGAGCTATCACAGTTGTCATCTTCCTGCTCATCATCATCTTATTATTTATCATTGTTAGAAGCCATTAAATAGCGATTGATCAATTGATCTTAATTCCAAATTTATATGTAGTATTTCTTGATGATGATGAGCATGTTGATGATGATGATGATGACGATGATGATGATGATGATGATGATGATGATGATGATGATGATGATAATGATGATGATGATGTGAGTTCTGTTGGTTCCCACTACCAAGTTACGCCCTTGCTTCCCACTACCAGTTACGCCCTTGCTTCCCACTACCAAGTTACGCCCTTGCTTCCCACTACCAAGTTACGCCCTTTGCTTCCCACTACCAAGTTACGCCCTTGCTTCCCACTACCAAGTTACGCCCTTGCTTTCCACTACCAAGTTATGGCCTTGCTTCCCACTACCAAGTTATGGCCTTGCTTCCCACTACCAAGTTACACCCTTACTACCAAGTTATGCCCTTGCTTCCCACTACCAAGTTACGCCCTGCTTCCCACTACCAAGTTATGCCCTTGCTTCCCACTATCAAGTTACGCCCTTGCTTCCCACTACCAAGTTACGCCCTTGCTTCCCACTATCAAGTTATGCCCTTGCTTTCCACTACCAAGTTATGCCCTTGCTTCCACTATCAAGTTATGGCCTTGCTTCCCCACTACCAAGTTATGCCCTTGCTTCCCACTATCAAGTTACGCCCTTGCTTCCCACTATCAAGTTATGCCCTTGCTTTCCACTACCAAGTTATGCCCTTGCTTCCCACTACCAAGTTATGGCCTTGCTTCCCACTACCAAGTTATGCCCTGCTTCCCACTATCCTACGCCCTGCTTCCCACTACCAAGTTATGCCCTTGCTTCCCACTATCAAGTTACGCCCTTGCTTCCCACTACCAAGTTACGCCCTTGCTTTCCCGCTACCACGTTACGCACATGTAAAAAAAAATGTTGTCATCATGCCATGATGTCGATGGTCTTCCTGGGTTTCAGTGTCCATTTCTTAGCTGGCATTCTGTACGACATCTTTTTGTTTATCTAATGTCATTAATTCTAGCTATCTAGCACTGTTTTCATCGCCCTTTTTTATGCTACCCAGTCTTAACTTAAGAGCCATAATATAAAATTTTAATAACAACAATGAGACGCTGAGTCAGACCTAGATTCACATTTACACAATCTTTATTTATACATGTAATATGTAATTATAATATATAAGCATATTACACCCGACGCTACCAAATACGATTATTGGATCGGGTTAGTATTCAATTCCGAGGTTACGCAGGTAGGCGAAGGTACTATTTCAACTTTTTAATTACCCGGTATAACATGTTCAAAATGGCGGGCTAGCTGAATGATGAAAAGGATGCTTACAAAGACGATGAAACAATGAAGTTTACCTTTGGCAAACAAAGAACGACCAATTCATAATTAGATATACATTTTTCCTGAGGTGTTATCTTACTCTGGAAATCGCGGAAACTCCACTAGTAAACAGATACACACAAAAAAAAAGAATAAAAAGATAAATGAATACTATAGATAAATGGATGAATGAATTGATAGATAAACTAATTGAATACACACTAAATGTTAATAATATATCACACACCTCACAGTTTAACTCGTCGGAGCCATCAGAGCAATCCGGGTCTCCGTCGCAGCGCCATGACAAATGGATGCAAGTACTGCTGGACACATTCCATCTCTTCATCGGAACACGTTTGACCTGAAAAAAAATCGAGTTACTTGGAGATTTACTATACAACGGTAGATCTATATAGATACAGGTAGATAATCTTTCTTTCTTTCTTTTATCAGTTCTCATTCTACCTTTCGGTGTATGAGTTCAGTTGCCCGAGATGATCTTTCTCCAGGATGCCCTGTCCCGGTATTTTTTGTTTCCTTCCAAAAAAGTTAAATTTCTATGCTTCAATGCCTCTTTTATATCTTCTTCCCACTTTCTCCGAGGTCTGTTTTTTGGTCTTTTACCTTGGGTTTAGCACATTATACTGACGTAGCTATTCTACTGTCATTCATTCTGTTTACATGCCCAAACCATTTCAGTTGATTCATTTCTATCTTAGTTTTTATGCCATCTGCTTTGGTTTAATCTCTTATTGTTGTGTTTCTGATTTTGTCTCTTTTAGTTTTTCCTATTACTCTTCTTAGATATTTCATTTCAGAAGCCTGTACTCTACTGTATTCTCTAATGTCTAAGGTCTAGGTTTTGCTGCCATATAGGAAAGTAGGACAATAAACTGTGTTTTATACTGCCATTTTGGTCTTTGTTGACAATTCTTGCTTACATACAAATGCCTTTCCTAGATGGTTATATATTGCACTTGCCTTTGGACTCTTTGGCTGATTTCTTCTCTTAGTTTTCCCTCTGAGTTAATCACTACTCCTATGTAGCTGTGAACGTGTTCTAAATTCTCCCTGCCCAATTCAAGATTTTGTGTTTTAGCTGCCCTAGTTACTAGCATTGTTTTGGTTTTCTTTGTATTTACTCTCATTCCTCTCTTATTTAGTTCATTGTTCATAATGTTGATATTCCACTTCTGATTTTCCAAACAGAACTAAATCATCAGCAAATGAAAGCGTTGATATATTTACTGGTTTGAGCTTCCACATACCTTTATTCACTTTCTTCATTTTTGAGGATGCCTTTGTGACTGAATTCATAAATGTGATAACCAAAAGAGGACTTAGAATACAACCCTGTCTTACTCTATATCTACATCAAATTCTGCCGATATATTTCCAGCTGCTCTCACTGCACATGTTGGTTTATTGTAAAAACTTTTAATGGCTTCTATTAAATTTTGCTCTACATTGTGTTATTTTAAGTAATGCCGTAGTTCGTCCCTCCTCACAGTGTCAAATGCCTTTTCTAAGTCAATAAAAACATAGGTGCAAGTCAATGTTTCTCAAATAATTTTTCTATTAATTGTTTAATGGTAAATATGTGGTCTTGTTCACTTCTTCCCGGTCTAAATCCACTCTGATGTTCTTCAATCTGATCCTCTACTCTTTTCTTTGTCTCATTTCCAGTATCCTGACATACAATTTTCCTGGTACTCTAAATAGTGATATCCCTCTATACTTTGAGCATTTCATAGTTGATCCTTTTCTTATGTATTGGTACTACCGTTCCCTTTTTCCAGTTGTTTGGCACCTGTTGGGACTTCCATGCTTGTTGGCATATTGCAAAGTAGTATTTTGTCTGCCCCTCTCCCTTGGTTTTTAATCATTTCAGAATAAACTTGATCTGCTCGTGGGGCTTTTCCTAATTTCGCTTTTCATATAGCTGTTTGGATTATTCCATTGATATATCTACATCTTTAGCTATCTCCTCTGGATTACTTGTTACTCTTACTAATTGATCTTTACTCCTTGTTTCGTATGTTCTAGAGGGATTATGTAATTGTTGAAAATATTTTCTCCACGCTCCCATGATTTGGTTGTCTTCTTTCATTATTTCTCCTTTGGCATTTGTCGTATTGGGCATGCTTTGGTCTTTCTCATGCTCTTCAAGAACAGCCTGCAAGGCAGCATGTTGTTATTTTATGTCAGGGTTAACTCCCTTAGCCTTTGGTCATTCAATACCAGCCTGCAAGGCAGCAGGTTGTTATTTTCTTTCAGGGTTAACTCGCTTAGCCTTTGTCCGCCAAGACCCGCTTGCAAGGCAGCAGGAGACTAGTGGAGGGTGGGATCTTCTACTCTCCGTACAGGTGCCTGTTCACTGTCCGGAGGTATATAATCACAGAGTTAAATTAACAAATATCTACGAAACATCCTCAAAATCCAATGTGCAGAAAAAATTATTCAAATTATTCAAATTATTCAAATTATTCAAATTATTCCAATTGTTCCAATATCGGAAGTGGTTGTGCCAGCGAATAGGACATGGCGGTCTAGAGAAAGAGAAAGAGAGAGAGAGAGAGAGAGAGAGAGAGAGAGAGAGAGAGAGAGAGAGAGAGAGAGAGAGAGAGAGAGAGAGAGAGAGAGAGAGAGAGAGAGAGAGAGAGAGAGAGAGAGAGAGAGAGAGAGAGAGAGAGAGAGAGAGAGAGAGAGAGAGAGAGAGAGAAGAGAGAGAGAGAGAGAGAGAGAGAGAGAGAGAGAGAGAGAGAGAGAGAGAGAGAGAGAGAGAGAAAGAGAGGGAGAGAGAGAGGGAGAGAGAGAGAGGGAGAGAGAGAGAAAGAGAGAGAGAAAGAGAGAGAGAGAGAGAGAGAGAGAGAGAGAGAGAGAGAAGAGAGAGAGAGAGAGAGAGAGAGAGAGAGAGAGAGAGAGAGAGAGAGAGAGAGAGAGAGAGAGAGAGAGAGAGAGAGAGAGAGAGAGAGAGAGAGAAAGAGAGAGAATTGTTTCTGCCCATTGGATTTTTAAGGATGTTTCGTAGGCATTTGTTAATAACTTTGTGCTTATCATTACAAACAAAGATATGTGGCAAACAAAAACTAAAACAAAAGCAAAAACAAAAACAAAAACAAAAGCAAAAACAAAAACAAAAGGAAAAAACAAAAACAACCCAAAAACAGACGCCAATAGAAGATGAATGAATTAAACAAAAGGTGTTGGCGGTAGATTGGACAGACTTTGTGGAAGAGGCCACCAGTCGACGAGGCCATAGAAAAAGGGGATAACCAAGCTATACATGGCGAAGAGAGCTGGAGAGGGAGTTGAAAGGACCTGGGGATGTCTTGGAAAGAGATTGAACAGATGGCACAGGACAGGAATGGCTGGGGGGGGCTCTTGTTGCTGGCCTATGCCCCACGAGGGGTGACAGGGCATGATGATGACATGATGATGGTGAATCACAAAGCTACAGATTATAAGAATGGTGAATACATAGACAGATATAGACAACAGACAGATATATACACACTGATTGATGGATAAATACATATAAGATCGATTAATTAATTAATTGATTGTCTTAGTTGTTTGATTGATTGACAGAGGGATTGATTGATTATTTTATCAACTGATTGACCGACTGATTGCCTGCTTGTTTGCTTGATTGATTGATTCATATACATACACTACATGCATTTTTTGTTTGTGTTCCATTGACATTTATCCATCCACCATATGTGGTGATCTCAGGGTGAATTACGAAGAAACAGCAAGATGAAGGATGAAGTATACGTGAAAGAAAGAAAGAGGACAGAAAAAGGACCTACCAGCAGCACCCCATCCAACTACTCGCATAATACACATACCAAGAAAAGGCACTTACAGACGAATTAATGACCTGAAGAACAGAAAAACTAAAGCAAAGAATAAACACCTGTAACTGTAACACTAACACAGATATACAGATACACAGATAACAGATATACAGATACCCAGATACACAGATACACAGATACACACATACACAGATTCACAGATACACATATACACAGATGCACAGATACACAGATACACAGATACACACATACACAGATACACAGATAACAGATATACAGATACCCAGATACACAGATACACAGATACACACATACACAGATTCACAGATACACATATACACAGATGCACAGATACACAGATACACAGATACACACATACACAGATACACAGATAACAGATATACAGATACCCAGATACACAGATACACAGATACACACATACACAGATTCACAGATACACAGATACACAGATGCACAGATACACAGATACACAGATACACACATACACAGATACACAGATACACAGATGCACAGATACACAGATACACACATACACAGATACACAGATACACAGATACTCAGATACACAGATACACAGATACACAGATACACAGATACACAGATACAAAGATACACAGATGCACACATACACAGATACACAGATACACAAATACACAGATACACAGATACAAAGATACAGATGCACAGATACACAGATACACAGATACACAGATACACAGATACACAGATGCACAGATACACAGATACACAGATACACCGATACACCGATACACAGATACACAGATACACAGATACACAGATACACAGAGCATGCCAAAGACTGAACGCGCCCTTTCTGTGTGGACAATGCAAAAGGATCTCGCCTTATTATGTCTGGGGGGGGGACTCGGTAGTCCATACAGGTCAGGTGTCGGCCTCTCAACAATAGGTAGTAGGTTTCGAGCCCCGCCGACAGTTGACAAATTTTCCCGAGTTTTTTCGGGCAAAATTTTACCCCCCCCTCACTCCCACCCCCACCCCCACCTTGGCCCTTGTACGTGGATCGAAACCAATCCCCATCAAAAATGGACGATAAAAAGGAGGTCCCGTGCAAAGATCATAACACTCTGTGCACGTCAAATATCCCCCTTGGTCGTTTGCAAGGCAGTTCGAGCAAAATTTAGAAAAACAATCCTACCAAAAGACCCCCGAGATCGCCTTAGCTGTGGATGTGGGTCAACTAAACCAAACCAAAATTATGCCTGAAGCTTGTCAACTAAACCAAAACCAAAATTATGCCTGAAGCTTGTCAACTAAACCAAACCAAAATTATGCCTGAAGCTTGTCAACTAAACCAAAATTACGCCTGAAGCTTGTCAACTAAACCAAAATTATGCCTTGTCAACCCAAACCAAACCAAAATTATGCCTGAAGCTTGTCAACTAAACCAAACCAAAATTATGCCTGAAGCTTGTCAACTAAACCAAACCAAAATTAACTAAACCAAACCAAAATTATGCCTGAAGCTTGTCAACTAAACCAAACCAAAATTATGCCTAAGCTTGTCAACTAAACCAAACCAAAATTATGCCTGAAGCTTGTCAACTAAACCAAACCAAAATTATGCCTGAAGCTTGTCAACTAAACCAAACCAAAATTATGCCTGAAGCTTGTCAACTAAACCAAACCAAAATTATGCCTGAAGCTTGTCAACCAAACCAAACCAAAATTATGCCTGAAGCTTGTCAACTAAACCAAACCAAAATTATGCCTGAAGCTTGTCAACCAAACCAAAATTATGCCTGAAAATTATGCCTGAAGCTTGTCAACTAAAACCAAAATTATGCCTGAAGCTTGTCAACCAAACCAAAATTATGCCTGAAGCTTGTCAACCAAACCAAAATTATGCCTGAAGCTTGTCAACCAAACCAAAATTAAATTATTGTCAACCAAACCAAAATTATGCCTGAAGCTTGTCAAACCAAACCAAAAATTATGCCTGAAGCTTGTCAACCAAAACAAAATTATGCCTGAAGCTTGTCAACTAAAAAGCCAAACCAAAATTATGCCTGAAGCTTGTCAACTAAACCAAACCAAAATTATGCCTGAAGCTTGTCAACTAAACCAAACCAAAATTATGCCTGAAGCTTGTCAACTAAACCAAACCAAAATTATGCCTTAAGCTTGTCAACTAAACCAAACCAAAATTATGCCTGAAGCTTGTCAACCAAACCAAAATTATGCCTTAAGCTTGTCAACCAAACCAAAATTATGCCTGAAGCTTGTCAACTAAACCAAACCAAAATTATGCCTGAAGCTTGTCAACTAAACCAAACCAAAATTATGCCTGAAGCTTGTCAACTAAACCAAACCAAAATTATGCCTGAAGCTTGTCAACTAAACCAAACCAAAATTATGCCTGAAGCTTGTCAACCAAACCAAAATTATGCCTGAAGCTTGTCAACCAAACCAAAATTATGCCTGAAGCTTGTCAACTAAACCAAACCAAAATTATGCCTGAAGCTTGTCAACTAAACCAAACCAAAATTATGCCTTGAAGCCTTTGTCAACCAAACCAAAAAAATTATGCCTGAAGCTTGTCAACCAAACCAAAATTATGCCTGAAGCTTGTCAACTAAACCAAAATTATGCCTGAAGCTTGTCAACTAAACCAAAATTATGCCTGAAGCTTGTCAACTAAACCAAAATTATGCCTGAAGCTTGTCAACCAAACCAAAATTATGTCTGAAGCTTGTCAACTAAACCAAAATTATGCCTGAAGCTTGTCAACTAAACCAAACCAAAATTATGCCTGAAGCTTGTCAACTAAACCAAACCAAAATTATGTCTGAAGCTTGTCAACTAAACCAAAATTATGCCTGAAGCTTGTCAACCAAACCAAAATTATGCCTGAAGCTTGTCAACTAAACCAAAATTATGCCTGAAGCTTGTCAACACTGCAATATATCCTTCAACAATCTGTTTATTTATTCGTTTGTAGCGTTGAAATTCACCTTGTTTAATTAACATAAAGCTAATCTCCGGGTAAAGTAAATGTGTGAACAAAATTATTTTTGATAAATGTAATATATCAATGAACCACCTCTCCAAAAGGCTCGTCAACAAAAGAAACCTTGCGATCCCAACTACAACAACAGACACACTTCTACACTCACTACTATTTCATCAATAATGAGACTCTGGAACAAGCTCCCACTCAGCAAAAACTAAAGAATGTCAAATTAACGTTACATTCAAAACTTTCATGAAATGTAGAGAAGTATATAGGAGCACACAATCACGTACAATAGGCTATGTAAGTTTTCATTTTGAACTTGTTGCCTGAAACAGGAAGACGAAGATGGAGAAGAAGAAGGAGAAGAAGAAGAAGAAGAAGAAGAAGAAGAAGAAGAAGAAGAAGAAGAAGAAGAAGAAGAAGAAGAAGAAGAAGAAAGAAGAAGAAGAAGAAGAAGAAGAAGAAGAAGAAGAAGAAGAAGAAGAAGAAGAAGAAGAAGAAGAAGAAGAAGAAGAAGAAGAAGAAGAAGAAGAAGAAGAAGAAGAAGAAGAAGAAGAAGAAGAAGAAGAAAGAAGAAGAAGAAGAAAGAAGAAGAAGAAGAAGAAGAAGAAGAAGAAGAAGAAGAAGAAGAAGAAGAAGAAGAAGAAGAAGAAGAAGAAGAAGAAGAAGAAG
>JAXRKP010000255.1:352500-362500 GCA_037039925.1 Doris montereyensis | reverse complement strand
TCCTCTTAGTTTGTTCCAAAAGCCCTATATACGGCCGAATATAGACCCTCTTAGTTTGTCCCAAAAGTGCCATATAAGGCCGATTATAGACCCTCTTAGTTTGTCCCAAAACTGCCATATAAAGTCGATCATCGGCCCTCTCACTTTGTCCAAAAACTGCCATATAAAGCCGATCATCTGCCCTCTCAGTTTGTCCCAAAACCGCCATATAAAGTCGATCATCGGCCCTCTCACTTTGTCCCAAAACTGCCATATAATGTCGATCATCGGCCCTCTCACTTTGTCCCAAAACTGCCATATAAAGCCGATCATCGGCCTTCTTAGTTTGTTCCAAAAGCACCATATAAGGTTGATCATGAGCCCTCTTATTATGTCCCAGAAGGCCGATTACAGGCCCTCTACAATAACTAAAAAGTAAAGTAAAGTTAGTCCCATACCCAGAGTTGAGCGTAGGGTAATCAGCAGTAGAGTCCTGATCTGTCTAGGGCATACGGCATAGTGTGCTAGTTTGACATTGCTTTCCAGGCCGCTTTTACTTTCGTCGAGTCTGAACAGACCTAGCTACCTATTTCGCTGGTGGGTCAACAGGAAGGCCAAAAAAATGTGCCCGTACCTTCGGAATCAAACTCGAACCTCCAGCTGGGTGCTGGGGTGGAAGTCAGACGCTCTGCCGACTGAGCTACTGGGTGGAAGTCAGACGCTCTACCGACTGAGCTACTGAGTTGTAGTCTGACGCTCTACCGACTGAGCTATCGGCTTCTCTGGAAACCACTTAATCTAGCATTAAAAAAAAAAAAAAAGATTCTTCAGTGTGTATGACTACAGAACTTCTTCATACTCAAAACAAACCTTGCAGTAAAAAACAGGGTCATGAGAATTATGAGAGTGACTTCCCTTGATAGAGCGGGGCCCCCCGGGGGGAAGGGGAGGTCATTTTCAGATTGGTTTTGAAACGAAAGTAAAGTATTTTGTTGCTGCTTTGTTTTAATATTGATTGGAACCTGCAATTTCCGATTTGGAATTTTCTAACAGGATCCTGATAGGGTTAAAGTTGCATCAAATAAGAGAAAATGAGGAAAATACTGAATCAATTGCAAACACTAGATCTAGCGTAGTACTGGAGAGGAAAGTGAAAGTGAAGATGATGTGCTTCATGCATGGGTTAGAGGCTACACTCCTGAACCTGATAAAGAAACTGGTCATAAGCATATTGATTATCATGCTGCCTAATAACTCAATCCCTCTTACTGACTCTTCCTTATTTATGACTGTAGAACGTTTTCACACTTTTGTTATTCAAACAAATACATGTAAATATGCCCAGCAGGTTATCCCAGGTTGTATAGTAAGTAACGTTCCTTCAAGGCCATTACGGCCAATAGAGCCGGTGCTTATCCCGGATTCTGTAGCGTGAAGCGGAACAGGGGACAATAATTACATCCTGAACAGGTTGCTAGTCTGACTCAAGGCTTTTATTCCAAAGCTAGTCTTTGTACTAAATGCACCTGGGTCGAGTGGGGAAAATGTCTGTTAAGAGGGGAGGGGGGGGATTTTTCCTTTGAGTAACTGTCAAAAGATATCCATCCTATTTCATTGAAAAGTTTGTAGCGTCTTTAGTTGTCATGAAAACAATCGCCATTTTGGATTTTGACCCAATTTTCAAAATATGCCGCTTCCTTTAGTTATGAATACAATCTCTCAAAACATGTGCACATCGCTTTTTCCATTCAATATCTAAAGAATGAAATGAGTTGGGGTCTATTTCATTTATTTTGGATAAGCGTTTTTAAAGAATTTTTCAAAATTATATAGATCTATAACGTGTATATACAAAAATGGCATTTTATTACAAGCAAATAATTTTCTCATAAAGTTTACAAGACTTTTTTTAAACCGATGTCATTCGACTAATATTGACAAGAGTAACATGTGTGCCAACTATAGCACAATTCGGTCGGTAAATTACGGAGGAGATAAAAATTTATGTGTGAAAAAACTACATTTCGAGAAACATGCATGAGATTTTTTTTTAAATAACACAAAACGAGGCGTTTCAGACGGATTTCCTTTCTTGTAGCAGCCCTCTTACTCTTTTGACAGTCTCTGGCATTGCTTCTAATGTAAAGAGGATTGTAAACCTATGTGAAGATGTGCACTGTTGTGAAAACAGACGTCAAAGAGACCAGTCTTGTTTTGCTTTATTCCCCTATTCCTAGACTTGTGCGTGTGTTTACCGACTCACCGACCGGCAACGCTAGCCACCCGCCTCTTATGTCACTCTGCAGTAGGCCAAATCGGCGAGTGGTTTGTTGTTAGGAATGCGAATACTATGTTGCTAGATTTTGCGATTAGCCGCCACGTTACACGGGTGTTCGGTGCCATCTTCTCAGTCAGCGTAAGGGTAATTGACGTCAATATTGTGACTATGTTTACCCACCTTCACCTACAACTTTTCTTGTAACAAAATTATTAGACGTCATATAGATAGTTTCTTGCCAAAAACTTGTAGATAAATGATCGTTCTACCCGATTATGTAAAGAACAGAAAATCGCTATTTTGGTTCCAAACTCGCCAACCCAGGTGCCGCCGTCCACCCGCCGCTCCCTTCCCCTTTAATACAACCCAAACACAGACGATTTCAGTTAATACACCAGAGACAAGGACACTTCAAGTCAATACACCAGAGGCACAGAACATTCCAGTAAATAGACCAAAGACACAAAAGATTCCAGTTAATACACAAGAGACACAAAAGATTCGAGTTAATGCACAAAAGACACAGAATAATCCAGTTAATACACAAGAGACACAAACGATTCCAGTTAATGCACAAAAGACACAGAATAATCCAGTTAATACACAAGAGACACAGAAGATTTCAGTTAATGCACAAAAGACACAGAATAATCAATTAATACACAAGAGACACAGAAGATTTCAGTTAATGCACAAGAGACACAAAAGATTCGAGTTAATGCACAAAAGACACAGAATAATCCAGTTACTACACAAGAGACACAAACGATTCCAGTTAATGCACAAAAGACACAGAATAATCCAGTTAATACACAAGAGACACAGAAGATTTCAGTTAATGCACAAAAGACACAGAATAATTCAATTAATACACAAGAGACACAGAAGATTTCAGTTAATGCACAAAAGACACAGAATAATCCAGTTAATACACAAGAGACACAAACGATTCCAGTTAATGCACAAAAGACACAGAATAATCCAGTTAATACACAAGAGACACAGAAGATTTCAGTTAATGCACAAAAGACACAGAATAATCCAGTTAATACACAAGAGACACAAACGATTCCAGTTAATGCACAAAAGACACAGAATAATCCAGTTAATACAAAAGAGACAGAAAAAGATAATCCAGTTAATACACAAAAGACACAAAAGACACAGAATAATCCAGTTAATACACAAAAGATTCAGTTAAAAAAAGATAATCCAGTTAATACACAAAAGACAGAAAAGATTCAAGTTAATGCACAAAAAGACACAGAATAATCCAGTTAATACACAAGAGATACAAAAGATTCAAGTTAATGCACAAAAGACACAGAATAATCAAGGTAATACACCAGAAACACAGAAGATTTCAGTTAATGATTAAAAGACCAGAGACACAGAAGATGTCAGGTAATAATTAATAAACCAGAGACAACGAAGATGTCTGTTAATAGTTAAAAAACCAGAGACACATAAGATGTCAATTAATAGTTAATAAACCAGAGACACAGACGATGTTGGTTAATAGTTAATACACCAAAGACACAGAAGAATACAGTTAATAATTTTTAAACCAGAGACACAAACGATTTCAGCAAATAGTTAATACACCAGAGACACAAAAGATGTCAGTTAATGTTTAATACACAGAGACACAGATGATATCAATAGTTAATATACACCAGAGACACAATCGATTTCAGTTAATAATTCATGACCAGAGACACAGAAAATGTCAGTTAACAATTAATACACCAGAGACACAGACGATGTCAGTTAATAATAAATAAACCAAAGACACAGACGATGTCAGTTAATTATAAATAAACCAAAGACACAGACGATGTCAGTTAATAATAAATAAACCAAACACACAGACGATGTCAGTTAATAATAAATAAACCAAAGACACAGACCATGTCAGTTAATAATAAATAAACCAAAGACACAGACCATGTCAGTTAATTATTAATAGAACAGAGACACGGAAAATTTCAGCAAATAATTAATAAACCAGAGACATACACAAACGATGTCAGTTAATACTTCATGCGTAGAAACACAGAAAATGTCAGCTAATAATTCATGACCAGAGACAGAAAAAAATAGTTAATAATTCATAAACCAGAGACACAAACGAGTTCAGTTAGTAGCTAATAAACCAGAGACACAAACAACTTCAGCTAATAGTTAATAAACCAGAGACACAGAAGATGTCATTTAATAGTTAATAAACCAGAGACACAGAAGATGTCAGTTAGTACACCAGCGATATAGAATAGTTCAATTCATACGCCAGACACACACACGATGTCAGTTAATACCCAAGAGACATAGACAATTTCGATTAGTATACGAGTGTCACTGATGATTTAAGTTAATACACCAGAGACACAGACGATTCAAATTAATACACCAGAGACACAGACGATTCAAATTAATACACCAGAGACACAGACGATTCAAATTAATACACCAGAGACACAGACGATTCAAATTAATACACCAGAGACACAGAGGATTCAAATTAATACACCAGAGACACATGCGATTCAAATTAATACACCAGAGACACAGAGGATTCAAATTAATACACCAGAGACACAGAGGATTCAAATTAACACACCAGAGACACAGAGGATTCAAATTAACACACCAGAGACACAGAGGATTCAAATTAACGCACCAGAGACACAGAGATTCAAATTAATACACCAGAAACACAGAGGATTCAAATTAACACACCAGAGACACAGAAGATTCAAATTAATACACCAGAGACACAGAGGATTCAAATTAATACACCAGAGACACAGAGGATTCAAATTAATACACTAGAGACACAGAGGATTCAAATTAATACACCAGAGACACAGAGGATTCAAATTAATACATCAGAGACACAGAGGATTCAAATTAATACACCAGAGACACAGAGGATTCAAGCTAATACACCAGAAAAACAGAAGATTCAAGTTAATACACTAGAGACACAGAAGATTCAAGTTAATACACCAGAGACACAGAAGATTCAAGTTAATACACCAAAGACACAGAAGATTCAAGTTAATACACCAGAGACACAGAAGATTCAACACCTACGACACAGAAGATTCAAATTAACACACCAGAGACACAGAAGATTCAAATTAACACACCAGAGACACAGAAGATTCAAGTTAATACACCAGAGACACAGAAGATTCAAGTTAATACACCAGAGACACAGAAGATTCAAGTTAATACACCAGAGACACAGAAGATTCAAGTCAATACACCAATGACACAGAAGATTCCAGTTAGTACACCAGAGACACAAAGGATTTAAGTTAATATACCAGAGACACAGAAGATTCAAGCTAATACACCAATGACTCACAAGATTCAAGTTAATACACCAAAGAAACAGAGGATTCAAGTTAATACACCAGAGACACGAACAATTCGTTAATACACCAGAGACACAGAAGATTCAGGTTAATACACCAGAGACACAGACGATTTGTCAACATACCAGAGACACAGAAGATTCAGGTTAATACACCAGAGATAAATAACATTAAACACTAACGACACAGAAGATTCAAATTAATACACCAGAGACACAGAAGATTCACGTTAACACACCAGAGATACAGAGGATTCAAGTTAATACACCAAGGACACAGAGGTTCAAGTTGACACACCAATTACACAGAGGGTTCAAGTTAATACATCAAGGACACAGACGATTCAGGTTAATAAACCAAGGACACATAGGGTTCAGGTTAATACACCAAGGACACACAGGATTCAAGTTAAATCACAAAGGACACAGAGGATTCAAGTTAATACACCAACGACACAGAGGATTCAAGTTAATACACCAAGGACACAGAGGATTCAGGTTAATACACCAAGGACACAGAAAATTCAAATTAATACATCAAGGACACAGAGGATTCATGTTAATACAACAGAGACACAGAGGAGTCATGTTAATACACCTAGGACACAGAAGATTCAAGTTAATAGATCAAGGACACAGAGGATTCATGTTTATACACCAGAGACATAGAGGGTTCAAGTTAATACACCAATGATACAGAGGATTCAGGTTAATACACCAAGGACACAGAGGGTTCAAGTTAAATCACAAAGGGACACAGAGGATTCTTGTTTATACACCAAAGACATAGAGGATTCAAGTTAATACACCAAGGACACAGAGGATTCAGGTTAATACACCAAGGACACAGAAAATTCAAATTAATACATCAAGGACACAGAGGATTCATGTTAATACACAAGAGACACAGAGGATTCATGTTATTACACCAAGGACACAGAGGATTCAGGTTAATACACCAAGGACACAGAAGATTCAAATTAATACATCAATGACACTGAGGATTCATGTTAATACACAAGAGACACAGAGGATTCATGTTATTACACCAAGGACACAGAGGATTCATGTTATTACACCGACACAGAGGATTCAAGTTAATACACCAAAGACACAGAAGAATGAAGTTAATACATCAAGCGCACAGCGGATTCAAGTTAATACACCAAGGATACAGAGGATTTATCAAATACTCTACAGAAACAGAAGATTCTAGAAAATATAAAGTTGACCAACCTGTGCAATCTTCCTCGTCAGCAGCAGTTACGCAGTCTTTCTCCCCGTCGCAAATCCACGCGATTGGGACACAAGGGCCCCGCTACTGGAACAGGCAAACTGTTGGGAATTACACGGGGTGACTGATACAAACGTTGAAAAAAGAAAAGGAAGGAAATCAAAATAATCATATAAGAAAATAAATAATATAAACTAAAAATAGCATGACAACAAATGTACTACTACTACTACTACTACTACTACTACTACTACTACTACTACTACTACTACTACTACTACTACTACTACTACTACTACTACTTCTACTACTACTACTACTACTACTACTACTACTACTACAACTGCTAATAATAATGATAACGATAATGAAAATCATAATGATAATAATATTTGATATTAATATGTTAATATCATAATAATTATGCTTCTGCTCTTTTAGCTTCTTGGGAAGCATAGATCCTTAACAAACAATTTCCATTCACTTCTCTCTTGGGCCAGCCTCTCCATAGATTCTCACGTTTTCCATGTTTTTTTCCTCTCTTCCTTCGATTCTCTTTCCCGTGTAGCCTTCGGCCGACTCGTCGATCTTTTAGCCTGTCTGTGAGTTCCATGTTAGGCTCTATGTTGTTATTCTGTTGGGGTCTTTTCTGAGTGTGTGTCCTATCCACCTCCATTTTTTTCGTTTTAAATCTTTTCAGCTGATATTTGTCCAGTTCTTTCCCATAGACTAGTGTTTGAGATAGCGTCAGGCCAGAAAATTTTGACAATTCTCCTCAGACATCTATCTATGAATGTTTGTGTTTTTTGTAGAGTTGTTTTTTGTGGTTGTCCCTGTTTCTGAGCTATATGTTAGCACTCACTTGAGTTGAATATCCTTAGTTTGATTCTTTCTGGTAAACTCTTGCTGGACCATACTTTGTTAAGGCCTATAAATACTTGTCGTGCCTTCTGTATCCTGGTTTGTACATCTTCCTCCACACCCCCTCGCCGTCAATCATGCTCACAGGTAAGAAAATATGTCCACAGTTCCCAGCGATTCTCCTTTTTAGGATT
This sequence comes from Doris montereyensis, assembly GCA_037039925.1. Taxonomy (NCBI): domain Eukaryota; kingdom Metazoa; phylum Mollusca; class Gastropoda; order Nudibranchia; family Dorididae; genus Doris; species Doris montereyensis. Next base: position 354,572 of record JAXRKP010000255.1, on the reverse strand, counting down.
ATTGGTAGTGGGTTTTTCATGTACGAAGAGTCTTGGTTTTCTTGTAATTTTCTTGCAGTTTTCTTGCAGTTTTCTTGCAGTTTTCTTGTAATTTTCTTGCAGTTTTCTTGTAATTTTCTTGTAATTTTCTTGGATTTTTCTTGCAGTTTTCTTGCAGTTTTCTTTGTAATTTTCTTTGCAGCTTTCCTGTAATTTTTTTGCAGTGTTCTTGCAGTTTTCTTGCAGTTTTCTTGTAATTTTCTTGCAGTTTTCTTGCAGTTTTCTTGCAGTTTTCTTGCAGTTTTCTTGCAGTTTTCTTGCAGTTGACTCTGAGATTGATATTAATTATAATATTTGATTTATAGAGCGCCTGACATCCATGCTCGATGGCGCTGTACATGCAAGTATATTATAATGATAAAAAAAAATCGAAACAATTAAATCCCCAAATCCAATCTAAAACTTTACAGCATATCACATGCAAAAAATCTGCGCAACACCAATGAACAAACATTCATTTCATGGTGAATTTTCTAGTGTTCGTAAGAGCAGATCTAAACAGTTATGTCTTTAAACGTTTTCTAAAAATGTCAATAGATGAAGAAGCATTGGTATAATGTTCAAGAAAATTTAAAACCCATCTGTTTTACACACATGCATAAAACCCACACAGATTCATATTTCTCACTGCTGTCATTAATGTAGTTCAATTATGTGAATTGTCTTTTTTATTATCATCCTATGCTTTGAAATGTGTTTGTTATACGTAACATGTATACTGCGTTGGTGTGTGTAAATTACACATGCATATGTCTTGATTTATTATGTTTATCCATGTTGGAGCGCTCTGAGCTTGATATATATCAGGGTGGGGCGCTATACAAGAACTATTTATCCATATTTTTAATATAAACAAACAGACTATTTCAGAAAACTGAGGCTGCGACACTCAAACTATTATCACTGTAAGGAGATTTTACCTAAAAGAGCATCATTTGATCTTTAAATTGCGTTCGTACCAAATTCCTGCGGGTAACGTAATCGGGGCGAAATACAACGAAGGCAGTTATAGGCATGACAGAGTATCTTAAAAATCAACCCAATACTTTACTAGCAGCCAGAGAAGGGTTTTTAAAGATAGGTGTTAGCCTACATAATCATGTTTGAGTTTTTTTTTATAGCGTGGTTAACCTTACAGCTTTATTTTGTATCCTTTGCAATCTGTCTATCATGAATGTAGAGACAACAGCCCAGCCCAGAGGACATTACAATAACCTAGTCTACTCCAGTATGAAAGCTGACACTAACATTAGTGTCGTCTCCTCATACAAAATATGTCTAACTCTACTTAAATTACTTAAATGAAGATTGCAAGCTTGAATGGTCCTAGTGATGTTATCTTATAAAATTGATCTCTTGTCTAAAAAATACTCCTAAATTTCTGACACTTTTGAAAATGAATTGATGACTAAGCTTTTCTATTGTAACGTCATGAGAATTTATGAAGTAATATTACTTTTGGAACCTTTTCTTTTCCTTTCATTTTTCCTCTTTTCTGTTTGTCTTCTGACATTACACCACGTGATGCCCGAATAAGTGTTTAAACCTAGACATTTCTCGTTTGTTGTCTGACGAAAGGTTATACCCGAAATGCCACATCGTTTGTTGTCTGACGACAGGTTATACCCGAAATGCCACATCGTTTGTTGTCTGGCGACAGGTTATACCCGAAATGCCACATCGTTTGTTGTCTGACGAAAGGTTATACCCGAAATGCCACATCGTTTGTTGTCTGACGAAAGGTTATACCCGAAATGCCACATCGTTTGTTGTCTGACGAAAGGTTATACCCGAAATGCTACATCGTTTGTTGTCTGACGAAAGGTTATACCCGAAATGCTACATCGTTTGTTGTCTGACGAAAGGTTATACCCGAAATGCTACATCGTTTGTTGTCTGACGAAAGGTTATACCCGAAATGCTACATCGTTTGTTGTCTGACGAAAGGTTATACCCGAAATGCTACATTGTTTGTTGTCTGACGAAAGGTTATACCCGAAATGCCACATCGTTTGTTGTCTGACGAAAGGTTA
>JAXRKP010000255.1:347500-350000 GCA_037039925.1 Doris montereyensis | reverse complement strand
TTACTCAAGTTCCATCAATATCGACTACTGACTTGATCTAAGTAATCGTATTTGATATCACACGAGATATAACTTGATCGTGTCCTTAATAAATCTAATAGAATACAGGTGAAAATGTCATTAAAGGAGACCGAACGAAACATGTCGTGATGTTTCAGATATCAAATCTTCATCACATAACATACAAGTCTTGATAACGTCGCCTGCAATTTGACCGTCGTTTGGCCAAGGGCTAAACCCGAAACATCACGTGATTTCACCTGTCCCTTTAAGTTGCATTTTTACATTTTATCGCAGTATATTTTGACTCTACTGGACTGTACTTTCTTTTTTATATATATCTATATAATATATATATATATATATTTATTTCTTTCTCCTATATTTGCTTTGATTACCGTCTTCCTTTGGCTACCCCTGGATCGATCTTTCGATATTTAAACCAATCGCATTTTACCTCCGGACTAATACCAATTACGATTATTAGATCGAGTCAGCATTCGAGACTGAGGCTTTTTTTTTTTCGAAAAAGACCAGAGAGAAATTTTCAACCGTTCCTCTCAAACCCACTGTTTTTTGTCTTGAGAGAAAGAAAGTCACAAACAAATAAACAAACAAACAAACAAACAAACAAACAAACATACAAACAAATAAGCAAAAGCCTACCCGGACAGTGGCTTCCATTCTCATTGATATAATGGAGGCAGGTCCTGGTCTCCATCATTTAGCCACGTTCTTGGCATTTAGTCCGTTCACACCTTTAGATTTAGTTATATAGTCCGCTAATTATTTACCCCGATCATCGGAAAGAAATGGAATAATAATAATAATAATAATAATAATAATAATAATAATAATAATAATTTCTAATAATAATAATAATATTTAATAATAATAATAATAATAGTATTAATTATTTATTTAGATGTGATGATTATAATTAGTTTAGGCGTAATGATTATTGAGTAATTTAAATGTAATGATTATTGTGTAATTTAAATGTAATGATTATCACGTAATATAGATGTAATAATGATTATGTAATTTATATGTAATAATCATTGTGTAATTTAGACGTAATGAGTATTATGTACTTTAGATATAATAACTATTCTGTAATTTAAATGTAATAAGTATAATGTAATCTACATGTAATAATAATCATGTAATTTCGTAGTGTAATAATAATACTTATTAGTGTAATTTAACGAACACGAACGGTTTTGATTTTATTTGATTTACCCACGTCCACAACTAATCCTATCTCGCGATTTTCTATTACGTTAATTTAAGACGCGGATTGCTCTTAAACAGCCAACGGATCTTTAACGTGCACAGTGTATTGTGATATGTACACAGACATCTCCTTTTTATTATCCGTCTCCGGTGGGACTAGGTGTCGATCCACCTTTCTGGGTTACGAACGGAAAGAGACGTAAATTAACAACTAAACAAATATTTTCTTTAAAATAGCTGGAAAAAGTTGAAATTTAAAGAAATGCTCAAAGAGACTTAAAAAGTAAGTTAACAAAACAAAATTTCTTTCAAATATATTTCTTTTAAAGGCGTTTAATATTATTTTGTGTTATTTAAAGAAATATATTGTGCAGACATAATTTAAAGAGAAAGAGTTGAATGTGACGTAATTTATAGAAAGAGAGTTGAAAAAGACGTAATTTAAAAGGCATGTGAAAGATATTAATCTGTCTGACCTTCAGTTGAAAGTGACGTGATTTTTTCTAAAAACAATTAAAAGGGACGTAGTTTAAATAAAAGAGTTGAAATAGACGTAATTTAAAGAAAATAAGTTGAAATAGATTTAATTTAAATATATAGGAGTTGAAAGAGATGTGATTTAAGAAAATGAGTTGTAGAGACGTAATTTAAATATAATCTGTTGAAAGAGACGTAATTTAAAGAAAGGAGTTGAATATATGACGTGATGTAAAGAAAAGAAGTTGAAATAGACGTGATTTAAAAAAAGCAGTTGAAATAGAAATAGACGTGAAAGAAAAGAAGTAAATAGACGTAATTTAAAGAAAAGGTTGTTACCGTAATTTAAAGAAAAGGGGTTGAAATTTTTAAAGATTAAGCTGTTGAAATAGACGTAATCTAAGAAAAGGAGTTGAAATAGATTTAAATAAAAGCAGTTGAAATTTTCTTCAATATATGTCTGTGCAGTTGAAATAGATTAATTGAAAGAAAGGTGTTGAAATAGACGTAATCCTTTGAAATAAAGGCAGTTGAAATAGACGTAATTGAAAGACATCAGTTGAAATAGACGTAATTTAAAGAAATTCTGTGTGAAATAGACGTAATTTAAAGAAAAGTTATGCAGTTGAAATAGACGTAATTTAAAGAAAAAGCATTCGTTGAAATATATGTCTTTAAAGAGAATGAGGAAAGAAACATAATTTAAAGAAAGGCAGGTGAAAGAGACGTAATTTAAAGAAAGGCTGTTTAAAAGAGACATAATGTAAAGAAAGTCAGTTGAAAGAGA
>JAXRKP010000255.1:337500-340000 GCA_037039925.1 Doris montereyensis | reverse complement strand
AGACAAAAAGAGAGACAGAGAGAGATGGAGACAAAAATAGAACAGAGGAAGATGGAGGACTCTAATTGGTAACGATTGCCGACAACCAGAATGGACTGACTGCTGATGATAATGAAATAATCAGAATTTATTTTATTGTTTCGTTAACAACTCACAATTTTGTTTTAAAAGTTGCACGGTTTTTATCAACTAAAAACTCTTCATCGGCCCCTATCATCTTGGATTTGAGCATAGGTATAATATCTGCAGTACCGTAAGATCACGTTCAGTTGGGATCTAATATAATGTAAACGTTACTGACCAAAATATCTAAATCTAGCTAAACTTCTGGAGTGATTTTGAATTAGTCGTTCATGAAGACATTAGAGCAAGCAGTCATTGTGGCGGAGTAATTTTAGGCAATGCAATAGGAAGCAATTAGTGAGCACCATGACTGGGTTCGAAGCCAGGCCTTCGGGATTCCTTTTCTTTCCGGGAGGGTGCGGGAGGGGGGCGAGGAGGGAGGAGGTGGAGGGTCCTCGACTCAAATGTAGGGCTACAGATTCCTTCTCAATTTTGTAAAGGATTTTAAAAGTCAAATGCCAAAGCTATAACATAATGGTAGTATTCCGGGCAGTGGACAGGTAAGCACATGTACGGAGAGTAGATGATCCCGCCTTCCACGAATCTCCTGCTGCCTTGCAGGCAAGTCTTTGATGACCAAAGGCTAAGGGAGTTAACCTGGAAAGAAAACAATTTGCTGCCTTGCAGGCCGGTCTTGACTGACCAAAGGCTAAGGGAGTTAACCCTGACAGAAAATAACATGCTGCCTTGTAGGCTGGTCTTGAATGACTAAAGGCTAACGGAGAACCTTGACAGAAAATAACAAGGCCCGGTAGGGAGCCTCAAGGTAGCAGCCCCACCATCTACCTAGGGTACAGTGGGCTAATCCTCTGCTTATCCAAAACAGCCTGATTCAAAGTAATATATACAATGATATACCCGGCTTGAACTTTCGAAGACGACTCTGGAAAAGAACAGGGACTGTGATTTTCGGAACATGAAATATTAGGGCAATTAATGGAAAGAAGTTAGAATTAGCTGAAGAAATTGAAAAATTCAAACTAGACATTTTGGCTATTACAGAAACAAAGAAAAAGAGAACAAAGAATAGAAAATGTAGGACCAAATCATAGTTCTTCTAAGGAGTAGATGTCAAAGATAGAGCTAGAGCAGGAGTAGGCCTCCTAATGCATAAAAGGCAAGAGATGCTACTAGAAAGTTGGAAATGTGTAACATATGAAACAAGAAGTACAGATCAATTATTAAGAGCAACAAGTAATCGAGATGAGACAGCTGAAGATGTAGATATCTCAATGGAAGAAATTCAAACAGCTGTAAGAAAAGTGAAATTAAGAAAAGCCACAGGAACAGATCAGAGTTTATCCAGAAATGATTAAAAACCAAGGGAGAGAGGCAGACAAACTACTACATGCAATATTTCAACAAGCATGGAAGTCGAAACAGGTGCTAGACGATTGGAATAAAGGGAACGGTAGTACCAATACACAAGAAAGGATCAATTATGGAATGCTCAAACTATAGAGGGATATCACTACTTAGCGTACCAGGAAAAGTGTATGCCAGGATTCTGGAAATGAGACTAAGGAAAAGAGTAGAGGATCAGATTGAAGAGCACCAGAGTGGATTTAGACTAGGAAAAAGTGTACAAGACCACATATTTACAATTAGACAAATAATAGAAAAATTTCTTGAGAAAACATTGACTTGCACCTGTGTTTTATTGACTTAGAAACGACATTTGACACTGTGAGAAGGGACGAACTATGGCATTCCTTAAAAGAACACAATGTAGAGCTTTTAATAGAAGCCATTAAAAGTTTTTACAATAAACCAACATGTGCAATGAGAGTAGCTGGAAACATATCTGAAGAATTTGATGTAGATATAGGAGTAAGACAGGGTTATATCCTAAGTCCTCTTTTGTTTATCACATTTATGGATTCAGTCGCAAAGGCATCCCCAAACATGAAGAAAAAGAATGTAGGTATGTGGAAGCTCAAAGGGAGTAAATGTATCAATGCTTTCATTTGCTGATGATTTAATTGTTTGGAAAATCAGAAAGTGAACCTTGTTAAATATCAACATAATGAATAATGAACTAATTAAAAGAGAATGAGAGTAAATGGAAAGAATTTCAAAACAATGCTAGTAACTAGGGAAGCTAAAATACAAAATCTTAAATTAAGCAGGGAGATTTTAGAACAAGTTCAAAGCTACAATTACTTAAGAGTAATGATTAACTCAGAGGGAAAACTAAAAGAAGAAATCAGTCAGAGAATCCAAAAGGCAAGTGCAATAAAAAACCATCTAGGAAAGGCTTTGTAGGTAAAGAAAATTGTCAACAAAAACCAAAATGGCATTATAAAATACAGTTTATTGTCCTAGTTTCCTCTATGGCAGCGAAACCTGACCTTAGACAGTGGAGAATACAGTAGAG
>JAXRKP010000255.1:302500-330000 GCA_037039925.1 Doris montereyensis | reverse complement strand
AAGCCATTTCTGCTACGCATGCGTCAGAATCGAATTCATACTTCTTTTCTGTTCATCATGTTTGTTCACGAACCGTAATGATCATACTGACCACCCATCTTTCTCTCTGTATGTCTGTTTAGCTGGCTGTCCGTTCGTTTGTCTGTCTGTCTGTCTATCTCTCTGTCTTCCACCCTCCCTCCCTCTCTCTCTCTCTCTCTCTCTCTCTCTCTCTCTCTCTCTCTCTCTCTCTCTCTCTCTCTCTCTCTCTCTCTCTCTCTCTCTCTCTCTCTCTCTTCTCTGTGTCAAGGTGCACTGTAAACACAGCATAATTATTGTGTTTAACTATTCCGATGATTGTCACAGCTAGCAATTCCATCAGGATTCAGAATGGAGTTTTTGCGTGAAGTATGCATAAAAACCTAGATGACCCCAACGTTGTCCATCCTTGGTCCAATCCAAGGTCAAACTGGTCGCTAATTTGTTCCCATTTCAGTTGTTGGGAGCGAGGGGGGGGGGGGGGCTTCATATAGGCAATGCCTTGGCCTCTCAACAAAATGTAATGGGCTCAAGCCCCACCAACCGTTCTGTTGAAACAATTTCTCGAGTTGTCTTGCGTATCACACCCCTTTGGTCCAGATAGATGGATCAACACTCCAGCCCCATCAGAGACGGACGATAAAAATGAGGTCCCGTGTGGAGATCATAACACTCTGAGTACACTAAAGATCCTTGGCTGTTTACAAGGGCAGTCTGGACAAATTAAACATCACACCAGAAAACCTCCAGAGTTCACCTCTGGTTAAATCAAATCAAATCAAAATCAAGTGTTGGGAGTTAAAGCGGACACACAAATTCTAAACATGCATTATGCCCATGATACTTATCATTTCATTCTTTGAGTTGTATGTATCTTTGCTTTCGAAAGGTTGAATTTATTCATCTCGACATACATTTGCATAAAAAACATACAGCCATAAAAACAAACTTACCCCTGTACAGACAAAGACATATACATGTATTCATAGGCTACATACAAACATGTATACTTATGCTACATACATCCATAGGCTATATACATATAGGCTATATACATCCATAGGCTATATACATACATAGGCTACATACTTACATAGGCTAAATGCATACATACATACATACATACATACTTACATACATACATACATACATACATACACGCATACATACACATACACATATACACACACATAAATACATACTATATTGGTATAGCCACACATACATAGCCTACATGAGTTTATCAAATATTATAGCCAGTCATATAGATAGAGATAACATGCATAGCATAGAAAGCCACAGAAAGATAGGCGGCCAGACAGCTACGGATATGCGGTAAATACATGTAAAAGAATATTTGATGCAATAATATGAAGGAAGTTGACAACCGACATACAGGCAGGAAGGCAGAGAAAGGGGACGAGGAGTAATATTTTCCTTTCAGACATCCTCTCAAGCAAAAGGTAGTGGGTTCGAGCCCAGCTGATGGTTAAAAAATTTCTCGAGTTTTCCCGAAATAAAATCTATCCCCCTGGTCCAGGTAGATGGATCGACACCTAGTCTCACCGGAGACGGACGATAAAAAGGAGGTGGTCCCGTTTGCAGATTATAGCACAGTGCACGTTAAAGATCCCTTGGCTGTTTACAGGGGCAGTCCAGGCAAAATGGAAAATCCTACCAAAAAACCCAAAATCACCCTAGTTGTGGATGTGGGTAAATCAAATCAAATCAAAACCTTTCAGGCATACTTTATGAATTTATTTTCAACTATTTAGGGTACAATTTTTTTGTAATTATTTTAGGGCCTAATCGATCTGTAGGCTAAATCACCTTTATTTCATGAAAAGATCTGACATGTCTTCTAGCAGACTCAGGTCTTTTTTTTTTCGTCATATAGTCGTTTAATTTCCTTGGTTTCAACTTTATGAAAAGATGCGACAAAGATAACGTTTTTGTTTGTTTAAATTTTAAAGTTGATCTTTATAGATCTATATCTACAACTTTGTTGCTGCGATGATGAACACACGAAATATAATACACAAAGTTCACGGATGCTGCAACAGCAACAACAATTTAATGACAGTACATTGACCGTTATATTTTTTTATTCCTGCGCCAGATGTTCGAGAGAGGGGTCTCCTCTCTCTCTCTCTCTCTCTCTCTCTCTCTCTGCACGGAGAAGGTCGCTCCCACAATCAGCTGAGTCGATAAACAAAATGGTCACGTGACAGAGAGATCTATTTTGAGAAATCCATGACTGACGAATGAAAAGGCTTAGATTTGATCACATGGGAATAAGATAATAAGAGGATGTGATATCATGCGAGTGTCCGAAGCATAACAAAGGGACTGTTATCGAAGCTCCGACATGCCTGCTACGATGAAAACATTGTAAAAAAAAGGCTGCACATATCACTTCAATTACCCTGACATATGGATCGATTTCTGAGAAATGTGATAGCCATAGACCATATGGCTGGTTGTGTCCATTATCTTGTGAAAATATGTGCTTAGTCGAAAGATGTTGGCCAAGTAGGCTGGCCCGATCACTTCTGCTAGCTTAGCCAGCGCTCCGACTCGCGCTCTCTGTTTACTTACACAGTACACAGCAAAACCACAAAGAACTGTTATTTTATAAAAGACAAAAGACTCAAATTTTCATCTGATCGCTTTGTCGATCAGAAGAAGTGAGAACAATGGGATTTTTTTTTCACCAGTTACGTCTTCTGTTATGGAAGAATTTTACCCTCAAGAAGAGAAGTCCAGTAAGTACTCTATTATTATTATTTTATTATATTATAATCTAGAATCTAGATCTATTATTTAGATTAGATCTAGATTCTATATCTAGGAGATTCTAGATCTAGAATCTACCAAACATATCTCGCTCTAGACTACACCTAATCTAGATTCTCTAGATCAGGCAGATATATCTGTAAATCTAGATTATTGTTTCATTTATTTAAAAATCTACAGTATAGAATGAGACCATTATCTGACCCTCAGGCATGTTATTATTTGAAGATAGATGATATAGATCTATCTAGATCTAGATCTAAATATTATGAGAGTCATTTTGAAAATTTGATGTAACTAGATCTAGATCTACCCTGCATTTTGATCTTGGCCTCAACCTAGAGCCTAGATTCTAGATAAATATAAATATATATTTGAAATATTAAATTTATAATTATCATCTTCCACCAGTTTGATTGGTCTTCGTAATAAATAATAGTAGGCCTAGCTATGTAGATCTAGATCTAGTAACTAATAAGTAATACTAGATTCATTGATTACTTTCTATCCCCTGCGCTTGGATAATGAAAAATCTTTAAACAAATTAAACACATTTTTTGGGAAGTCTAACGTTTGTTCCTTAAACTAATTGACTTTAACCGCATTGATTTTGGCTAAGATAACCCCTCCCTATCCCTTATTCAAACATCAAAAACCCCTATTTCAATGTTGCTCATGCGTGAAATATTTTGACATCTGGGAACATCGAAGGTATGCTCTTTTTTGGTATAAAATAAAAGAATTACTGTCTTAAAATATTGAAGTCAGTTTCTATTTGAAAACAGTGCTTACTTTATTTTGTGCTGTAATTTACTCAGTAAAAATGCTAGTCTAGTATGAATCTGTGTTTTATGTTTGAAGCATGAAACATTTGGTGTTATTGTCGGTAATTCAAGACAAAGGGAGTGAGTTGCTTCATAAATATAAACGTTTTCACCTGACCTTCGATCAATCAAGTTATGTTCTAGGCAGAATGCTCCGATCATCCATTTCAAATGAGTTGCTCTTTATACTTGTGTTGCGTTCATTGCTGCCTTCGGTTTTAAGAATTGAAATTGCAGGAAGTAATGAAAAAGAAGCTTTCACGTTTTCATTGGCATCGGTTGGGAATTGTAGCTTATAAAAGGGTCCCATTGAAGAAACTTTTAAATTATAATGTAATAAAACTGAAGGTTGGCTAACTACTGGTACCCTTTCTGTCAAACTGATCCTTTACTTCGTGTCACAATATTTTGAGTGTGTCATCACTTTCTTTTGACATGAATTTGGAAAACACTTGTTTCCTGTTTGCATTTTCAGTAAAATATAATATATAAAAAATAAATGTGTGTGAAAATAGTGTTGAATTCAAATTGTCTCCATAGCATGAAATTTACAGTCTACATGATTATATGTCCATTGCATGTCATACATGTGTATTCTTCCTATGTTTTTGTATGTGATTCTATCTGGTTTTCAATCAATTCGTTTTCTTGATTTCATTTATGACCTCACATTAGAAAATCTGGGGTTATTTAAATCTTGTAACATCAAAATATGATATTATTTGTATTCAGCTGAGTAAAAAGTAAGACTGACAAAAGAAAATCCTGAATAATTTTTTTCTTTGAAATTTATAAAGTTTTATTTTTTAAAGAGATAAATTTTCATTTTATACGGTCTTCAGTGCTAATTCCTAGTATAACCTCTGCTGGCAGTTTGTTTCTGATCTGATGTGTACAAGGGTAAAACAGATGTAATTTTATGTTGAAGATGGGCCCATAGTATTGATAACGTGATTCACAGCCTTTTTATATCATAGCTTAGAAGCCTTGCCTGATCCTATTGTTCTTGTTATATATTTAAGCTGATCCAATGGAATGAAACTGTGTTATCATTACTACGTTATAAGCTTTTGAATATAAAATTCTGGCTAAGCAATGAGGCTTTTTAGTTATGATCAAGAGTATAAATCTGATATAATTACAATTCTGAGTTGACCGCTCTTTGTTCACATCACCTCAATATACTAACCCAATCTGATAATCATACTGGGGTAATATAATTCTGAGTTGATCATTCTTTACTCGTCAAAGGATCTGTTGCCAGGCCACTAAGAGTAACTATATTTTGCAATCTAAATGACGCATAGATCATTTTCATTTGAGGAATTTTTCTACCAGAAATGGCAGTTAAAAATAAATGAATGTCATTCACCTCAGCCCGTCATTTTAAATATGTTTTATTATTAAAAAGTTGGTATAGAAGGCCTATCGCTCACGCCTACCTAGTACTTGGTTTAACCCGAGATGTAACATGCTTGTAGATGATTTATGTATATATATATTTTAAAACCTTTCAAAGTACTGGTTGGTAAACAATCAAATGCCATTTGAGCAGAGATATAATTTGTGGCCAATAACACCTACAGTATTCTTTTTGTTATCCGAACATGATGTTCTCTGTTTGTCAGTTTAATTCCTGTAAATACATATATGTTTTGATGTGTTTGTCTTTCTGTCTCCCCTTTTACTTCCTTTTACCTTGTATCACTTTTGACTAAGTGTCTTCTCTATAATAATTTACAGGCTCCCCTCTCCCATTCACACACCTTTGTGACACTTTGTCTGTGCAATCCCACCTCTCTTCTTTTCTTTCTCCCTGTCCTTCCCCTCTCCCTCTCTCCCTCTCCTTATTCCTTTACACACTCATTGATAAAATCATAGCCCTATCAAATTATCATGTGTTAAGTACATGATACATTATGTATGTAAATACATAAATACAATAATAATAGGATAATAATTAAATGTGGTGAAAACCTCTGTGTCTGTTCATGGACTTTCCCTTTGTGTGTGTGTTCATGGACTTTCCCTTTATATTGTCTGTGTTCAGCACGGGACTGCAACATTTTTTCGGGAATATCTATTTACGTGTATTTCTATTATAATATAAGTAATGATTATTATACAAATATACTTTACACGGTATAACAAACACATGTTACACATACAGGGGCTTATGTCTTCCCAGGGTTGTCCCACTGCTTGGTTAGCCTAATGGTTGTTTCTTTCATGCTCTCTCTCTCTCTCTCTCTCTCTCTCTATCTCTCTCTCTCTCTCTCTCTCTCTCTCTCTCTCTCTCTCTCTCTCTCTCTCTCTCTCCCTCCTCCCTCCCTCCCTCCCTCCCCTCCCTCCCTCCCTCCTCTCTCTCTCTCTCTCTCTCTCTCTCTCTCTCTCTCTCTCTCTCTCTCTCTCTCTCTCTCTCTCTCTCTCTCTCTCTCTCTCTCTCTCTATATATCTTATATATATATATATATATATATATATACATGCATGAAGTTACTGCACCTTTATCTACTTAAGTATAAAATGTAGCAATTCACGAGTGCCCATTGACTACTAGCCATGCACAGCAATCAACATCCGGATGAGTGGACTTTAAAACTAAAAGTGTTAATGTATGCCGCTCCAACATGGCATATTATCAGCCGGTGGTGGTGGCATATCTTTAGTAGTTAGTAGGCTAACGGCTATTGTGCTTTATAAAATATCAAAATGAAGTACATGTTCTACCATTAGACAATCTGGACCGCGCGTCAGTTATAGATAAGAAGCTTAATGTAAATGTTCTAAAAAGCAAAACGAAACAAATTCGATTTCAATTTGATTTATCCACATCCACAACTAAAAGGTGATCTGGGGGATCCTTCGCATTTGTTTAGGGACTCGTAGTCCAGAGGCAAAGTGTCGGCCTCTCAGCTATAAGGTAATGGGTTTGAGACCCGCTGACGGTTGAAAAATGTTCTCTCGAGGTTTTCGAGCAAAATCTATCCCCCTCACTAGTCAGGGTGGATCGATACCTAGTCGCATCGGCGACGGACGATAAAAGGAGGTCCCGTGTGCAGACCAAACACACTGTGCACGTTAACGATCCTTTGGCTGTTTACAGGACAGTCCGGGCGAAAATTTTAAAAATGCTATAAAAAAACCGGGATCATCTTAGCTGTTGGTGTGGGTAAATCAAATGAATTTTTTAAACTATCAAACTGCGTGTCTCCATTTATTAATCCCTTTGATCTTCCAGACGCGCTACTCTGAGTTCGATGACCAATTGGCGGTCCGTGTACAGGGCTGTATCGGTATGAAAACAAGAATCGAGAGAAATTTGAATTGGTGTTTTTGTGCATGCCTGTTACAAAAGACCCGCTTATTAGGAAAAAAACATGTCTGCCGTTGATCACTGATCCGTGGTCTTCTCCCAATACACAGTGTACTTCAAGAACATTTCAACACGTCTCGCCCAAACAAGGGAGGGAGGGGGATGTTGGCGGGGAGTTCGATAGTATCTCGTTTGCTTTTAAAAACAAAGTTATGAATACGTAATATTATTTGATACATGTACCACTCAAACCTGCGCGCCGATACCAAAAACGCGTTGAGTTGGGTATTTTGTCGGCTTACCTAGTACGTAAGACGCGTTGAGTTGAGTATTTTTGTTGGCTGACCTGTTACGTAAGACGCGCTGAGTCCTGTAAGACGCGTTGAGTTGAGTATTTTGTTGGCTGACCTGTTACGTAAGACGCTGAGTCCTGTAAGACACGTTGAGTGCGGTATTTTGTTGGCTTTCCTGTTACGTAAGACGCGCTGAGTCCTGTAAGACACGTTGAGTGCGGTATTTTGTTGGCTTACGTGTTACGTAAGACGCGCTGAGTCTGATAATTTGTCGGCTTGCCTGTTACGTAAGACGGCGCTGAGTCTGGTATGTTGTTGTCTTACCTGTTACGTAAGACGCGCTGAGTCTGATAATTTGTCGGCTTGCCTGTTACGTAAGACGCGCTGAGTCTGGTATTTTGTCGGCTTGCCTGTTACGTAAGACGCGCTGAGTCTGATAATTTGTCGGCTTGCCTGTTACGTAAAGACGCGCTGAGTCTGGTATTTTGTCGGCTTGCCTGTTACGTAAGACGCGCTGAGTCTGGTATTTTGTTGGCTTACCTGTTACGTAAGACGCGTTGAGTTGGGTATTTTGTCGGCTTACCTGTTACGTAAAACGCGTTGAGTTGGGTATTTTGTCGGCTTACCTGTTACGTAAGACGCGTTGAGTTGGGTATTTTGTCGGCTTACCTGTTACGTAGAGTGCTGAGTCCATCGCGTACAGATGTAGATGGACTGGGGGAACTTCTATTATTTAAAAAAAAGGAACAGACAGACAAACAAACTTTTTTTAAAAATAAGTGGATTTGGATGCTTTTGCTCAAACGCCGTAATAGCAACCGTGTCTTCTTTATTATTTTCTTATTTTATTATCTAATTTAAATCTTGGCTACCGAGCCACGGCATTCGAGGAGGAGGAGGAGGGAGGGGTTCTTTGTTGCTCCTTGTTCTCATGGGAAATCCCGATCACTAATGTTGATTAATGAAGTCACGGACTGCCGTGTGTGGCCGCCGCATAACTGTGAACTCCAATAGACTTCTACATGTGACGTCAAGGTATTTACATAATATTTTAAAATCTGTTGATGACATATGCCACTACAACTGTTGGAACCAGTCAACACTAGAGGCTACTCTCTAACTCTAGATAGATGTTTGAAACAGAACGCAGTATACAAAGCTGAGTTAACAATGGATCTAGAGTTAGGTAGCCTGAAACTTCAATTCCAGTCCCAAAGCTGATATTAGTCAGTGTAGTTTGCAATATCAGTGTGAGATCAGTCTCGAAACTTGGAAATAGATGAGTATGTCTAGCATCAGACTTAGACTTAGAGTGGAGTAGACTAATTCGCTTTTATCACATTGCTTGTCGCGTAAAGGTGCAGACATCTATTGAAGTTCACAGTTATGCTGACCGGCCTTCGGCTAACCGAGCCTTAGTAGGATAATATAACACGTAAGCTTAATGGTCGCCGTTTGAACGGTTCTCGTTTCGAGCTCACACGTGACAGGCCCATATTACAAGGCATAGAAGAAGATTAAACAGAAGATGATTCAAGAATTTATGGGGGTGAGTTTGTCCCAACTCCTAAGTGGCGCCGGTAGTCTACTGACTCAGGCTCTACTACTACTAGTCTAGAGATCGTGAGATTTTGATTTCGATTCATAGCAATAACGATCTATAGAATCTAGGCATTTCTCCTCTCGACGCAGGTGCAAGTGTGTGCTAGATACCTCTATGAGGTAACTTTATTTACTTTTTGAGGGGGGGGGGTTCTGTTGACCTCAAGGGTCATTTGATTTGATTCATCCACAACTAAGGTGATCTCGGGGTTTTTGGCAGTATTTTTAATTTTGCCCCGACTGCCTTTGTAAACAGCCAAGGGACGTTTAACATGCACATAGTGGTGTGTTCTGCGCATGGGATCTCCTTTTTATCTTCCGTCTCCGATGGGACTAGGTGTTGAACCGCCTGCCAGGACCCGGGGCGGGGCGGCGTAGATTTGCTCGAAAAAACTCGAGAAAATTGTTCAACCGTAGGCGGGGCTGGAACCCTGTACCTTTTGAGTTGAAGGCACAACACCTTGCCTCTGGGCTACCAAGTTCCCTCTATGAGGAAATTCATTTATATGTACTATTTTAGGGAGAGCTTTATTTCTCTGTTGAACTCAAACTCAAGGGTCCAAAATGGTGGAGATGGCGAGCGACTGAATTATTGTTGACAGTAATGATTACACCAGGATAGAACGTCAAAGCCTCCCAAGCCTGTTCACAGACGACAGATACTTCCGTGATTCTGATACATGTACCTTATATGTATCCTTCCGGGTCAATACAACGCGCGTGTGTGTGTGTGTGTAAGTGTCTTTCGTCATTAGACCTGTCGTATTGCGTTATAATGTTACATGGGTAGTATATCATGTCTCTCTACCATCTTATCTTGCCCTCTTGAGTATGAGATAACTCTGAGTTTGATTTGATGCACATCCACTTAAAGTGATGCGTGTAAAGAACTACGGTTGGACTTACCTGTAAAGAACTAAACTTAGACTTACCTGTAAAGAACTACGGTTGGACTTGCCTGTAAAGAACTAAACTTGGACTTACCTGTAAAGAACTACGGTTGGACTTACCTGTAAAGAAATAAACTTGGACTTACCTGTAAAGAACTACGGTTGGACTTACCTGTAAAGAACTAAACTTGGACTTACTGTAAAGAACTACGGTTGGACGTACCTGTAAAGAACTATGATTGGACTTACCTGTAAAGAATTATGGTTGGACTTACCTGTAAAGACTTACCTGGTAAACTTGGACTTCCCTCTAAGTGTAAAGAACTAAACTGGACTTCCCTCTAGTGGACTTCCCTCCTAAGTGTAAAGAACTAAACTTGGACTTACCTGTAATGAACTAAACTTGGACTTACCTGTAAAGAACTAAACTTGGACTTCCCTGTAAAGAACTGAACTTGGACGTCCCTGTAAAGCACTAAATTTGGACTTCCCTGTAAAGAACTAAACTTGGACTTTCCTCTAAGTGTAAAGAACTAAGCTTGGACGTCCCTGTAAAGAACTAAACTTGGACTTTCCTCTAAGTGTAAAGAACTAAACTTGGACTTCCTTTAAATGTAAAGAACTAAACTTGGACTTCTCTTTAAGTGTAAAGAACTAAACTTGGACTTTATTTAAGTGTAAAGAACTAAACTTGGACTTCCTTTAAGTGTAAAGAACTAAACTTGGACTTCCTTTAAGTGTAAAGAACTAAACTTCGACTTCCTATAAGTGTAAAGAACTAAACTTGGACTTCCCTTTAAGTGTAAGAACTAAAGAACTAAACTTGACCTCCTTTAAGTGTAAAGAACTAAACTTGGACTTCCCTCTAAGTGTAAAGAACTAAACTTGGACTTCCCTCTAAGTGTAAAGAACTAAGCTTGGACTTCCCTAAGTAAAGAACTAAACTTGGACTTCCCTTTAAGTCTAAAGAACTAAACTTGGACTTCCTTTAAGTGTAAAGAACTAAACTTGGACTTCCTTTAAGTGTAAAGAACTCTCTTCTCTCCTTCTCTCCTCTCTTCTTCTCTTTCTCTCTCTCTCCTCTCTCTCTCTCTCTCTCTCTCTCGCTCTCTTCTCCTTCCTCGCTCCCATTTCTGCGCTTCTCTCTCTGCCCTCTCTCTCTTCTCTCTCTCTCTCTCTCCTCTCCTCTCTCACTCTCACTCACTGTCTTCTGTCTGCTCTCTGTAGTTCTCTGTCTCGTCTGTCTGTCCTGCCTCGCTTCCTGCTCTGTCTCTCTTCTTACTTCCCTGCATTGCCTGTCCGTCTATCTGTCTGTCTGTTGCTCTGTCGTCTCTCTGCTTTCTCTCTGTATCTCTTCTGTCTGCTTTACTGTCTGCTCTTCTCTATCTGTCTTTCTGCTGTTCTTGTTCTTCTCCTCTTCCTCTCTCTCTCCTTCTCACTTCCTCTGTCCAGACAGACAGAGATAAACAGACAGACAAATAGAGATAAACAAATAAAAAGATAGAAAAACAGACAGACAGACAGACAAAGCACAGTGATCAGTGACCACAATAAGGCATGAGACTGGACACAGTTCCCACTACAACCCCCACCCCCCCCAACCCCTATAATCCCAGTTCTTGCAACCCTGTTAAATCAGGTAACCACTGTAATGAGTGGATCAAAGAGACGGTTTCCTTTGGTATGGAGCTGCGTAAGATTATCATTGTGGTTATTATAAGGAAGTTTTAAGCTAAGCCAAAGGCAGTGGCTACTGGGGAAAGGCAATCAGACGCTATTGTGGTACATGTAATGGGGACTTGTGTGTGTGTGTGTGTGTGTGTGAATGGGGACTTGTGTGTGTGTGTGTGTGTTTGTGTGTGTGTGTGTGTGAATGGGGACGTGTGTGTGTGTGTGTGTGATGGGGACGTGTGTGTGTGTGTGAAATGGGACTTGTGTGTGTATGGGGACTTGTGTGTGTATGAATGTTTGACTTGTGTGTGTGAATGGGGACTTGTGTGTGTGAATGGGACTGTGTTGTGTGTTTGTTTAAGAGAGTGTTTTTATGCGTGTGGGGGCAGGTGTGTAAGAGTGTGTGTGTGTGTTTGTGTGTAAGAGTGGATTTGTGTACATACACAATATGAGTAGTTTGCGTAAGTATATGTATAATATTATACATGTGGGTTTTTATGTTCGTGTTGTGTTTGTGTGTGAATGAATAAATTTGATCTCAGATTATAAGGCAAAATTATTCGATTTTGAAACTGAGGAAAGTTCCTCTTTGTTTAAGATGGTGTAGGAGGATTTTGAAAATTAAGGAGAGAGAGAGAGAGAGAGAGAGAGAGAGAAAGAGAGAGAAGAGAGAGAAGAGAGAGAAGAGAGAGAGAGAGAGAGAAGAGAGAGAGAGAGAGAGAGAGAGAGGGAGGGAAGGAGAGAGAGGAAGGATGAGGAGGAGAGAGAGAGAGAGAGAGAGAGAGAGAGAGAGAGAGAGAGAGAGAGAGAGAGAGAGAGAGAGAGAGAGAGAGAGAGAGAGAGAGAGAGAGAGAGAGAGAGAGAGAGAGAGATATCCATCTATCTATCTATGCAACGATCTGCCTTTATTATCTTTTGTATTTAATATACAGGGTGACCAAAAAATTCCGAACCGGGAAAATATCAATAATTTTGATAGTCTTCGTCTTCTACGCACTCCTTTGAACGCAAGTAACTTGAGCCAATCGGAAAGCGTTATATAGGTCTATCTTTATGTCCACTTCGAGTTGTCGTTAAAATCCAGATCTAAACAACATGATGTAGTCTGTACAAGTGCATTTTAAACAGGCTCACTTACACCGAGAGAATCACAAAGCTTATTCAAACATGGATTTGACACTGATAGTTAGAGCTAGGAAACATCCATCAATCAAAAGCTTTGGTACTTGAATGGGTAAATAAGATTACTATCACAACAGGGTCTGTTCGAAACCTGAAAAACAAACAACACCCCGTCACGATTGACACATTCCGGTCGTCCCTTGACCTCACGCAACACTGAGATCAACAATCCCCTTGGTTTCTGTCTTTGGGGATACTTGAAGGGGACTTGGCAGTCCACAGGCATGATGTCAGTCTCTAACAAAAGGTAGTGGTTTGAGTCCCGCCAACGGTTGAAATTTTCTCGATTTTTCCCCCGAGAAAACCACCCCCCCCCGGTGATCCAGGTAGGTGGATCGACACCTAGTCCTATCGGAGACGGACGATACAATGGAGGTGCCGTGTGCAGATCGCAACACTATGTGCACGTTAAAGATCCCTTGGCTGTTTATAGGGCAGTCTGGGCAAAAATAAAAATCCTGCAAAAAACCCCAAGATGACTTTAGTTGTGGATTTGGGAAAATCAAATCAAGGATACTTGAAGGACAATCTTTATATGCACGCCAGTCACAAACGTAACAGAACTGAAAACGGCCAGTTTCAGCCCAAACCAGATACAGCGAATTCCTTTGAGTCTTTGTCTCCAGTTCTCCACGACGTTTGGAGTCGTGTTCAACATTGCAGTTTGTACGAAGAGGGCACCATTTTGAGCATCGTTTTTAAATGTCTGTTATTTCCTGTACATTATAACATTGCCTGTTCGACGTCATATTGTAAGGTGATCTTTCCGGCTGGATATTTTTTTTTTAAAGGTGTATAAAGTTTCATCTACAAAATCTTGCATGGTGTACATATTATTATCTACATTTTCCTCAGTTCGGATTTTCTTTTTTTTTGGAGGGTATATATATATATATCATATACACCCCCACTAGATATAATAATATTACATATTATATACACCCCTCCCATCCCTACCCTCCTCCCTATTTATTACTTACGCGCACACTTAAAGGCACCTACGCAATACCTTATTGTTGTCTATGCGGTTGACGATTGAAATATCGAAACCTATATCCTATTGACCTTGTTTCCAAAACTGTGCGCTTTATTTAACTTTTATCATTCCGTCACTATCTTCTATATTGTCATCGTTATTGTTGTTATCAACAGCTGCTGCTGTTAGCTCACTATCAATGCAACAAAAGGGCTTATCGATTATTGTGTCTCGCTTTGAAACATCATACATCTAAATATTTTGAATGATGCAACCCCCACCACCCCCCCCCCCCCCCAACAACAACCCACGCCCAAGCAAGGCAAAGTAAATCACAAATAATATACAGATGTAGCCTGTAGGGTATACATGTCATCTAAGACTTTTGATTTCTCCAGTCTCGTGTCGGATATGGCTGGTGGGCTCCATCGATTTATCCGTGATTTGCATCAAAGATTGCAAATCGTTGTAACTGAACCGTTATTACTAAGTGTTGTGTGCTGGTAATCACGAAGACGACACAACTGGTTCGAGGTCCACGGCTGGCACAGGTGGGTTGGGTTGGGTTTTTTAAAAACATCTCACAACGTTGTGCTCGTAGGAAAGGTACTTCACTCAAATGTCCTCATTTGACACAGGTGTGAATGAGTACCCAGGTATAGGAAGGGAAGATCTTGTCTGTGTGCTGTTACGAAAAGCTTTACAGGCTTGTGTACTGTATGCTTACCCTCCCTCCCTCCCTCCCTCCCCCGGGAGTTGGGAGGGAATTTGAATGAAATTGCCTGCTAGGAGATAAAGGATGTACAGTCGGTGAGCCTGTACTTGTGCGGGATACGGACTATAAAACCATCATTATCTTCATCTTTATAGCTAGACTCGCGCTGATAGGCGAAGACTGAAGAAGTATTGTGCTGTTGCGTTGCAATAAAGAAGACAAATGACGACGACGGCGAAAGGAAGAGGAAAAAGAAAGAGGAAGATGAGGAAGAGGGAGAAAAGAAAAAGAACAAAAAGAACAAGAGAAAACGAACAAGAAGAAAGAACGAAGTACAAGAATTAGTTGTGGGTACAAAGTAGAGCGGCTACCCCCCCCCACACACACACACACACTCACACACTCCCGCTCCCAGTGTGAAGGCAATTTCCGTTTCATTATCCTTCCCATGATGCCCATTTCCTTCACCTCTGTCCTTGACAGTTTTAAACCTTGCTTTGCCCACTTATTACCATAACTATTATTAATGGATTTTTGGTAATGACGGGATGGCCACACCTTCACACTTACCCCTTCAGTAATTTGATTTGTATGTCTATTCTTTCTTTCTTTCTTTCTTTCTTTCTTTCTTTCTTTTTCTTTCTTTCTTTCTTTCTTTCTTTCTTTCTTTCTTTCTTTCTTTCTTTCTTTCTTTCTTTATTGTGGGCGGTTGGCTGACGCTACTGATGGTAGGTCCGACTTCTTTCACTTCTGTTTCATCTTGCTATTTCTTCTTAATTCACCATGAGATCACTGTACATAGTGGACAGGGTAAATTTCGATGGAACTTTCTTTCTTTCTTTCTCCTTTCTTTCTTTATTGTGGGCGGTTGGCGAGAAGCCACTGATAGCTCTTACTTCTTTCGCTTGTTTTTTCTTAATTCACATGGAAATCGCCACACATAGTGGACAGGGTGAATTTCAATGAACTTTCTCTTTCTTTTTTTCTTTCTGTTTTTCCCCTTTCTCTATGGTCGGCGATTGGCAGATGCTACTGGTAGGTCCTACTTCTTTCACTTCTCTTTCATCTTTTTTATTTTTTGCAATTCACGATGAGATCACCACACCTAGTGGACGGGATAAATTTCAATGAAACTTTCTTTCTTTCTTTCTGTCTTTCTTTTTGGCTTTCTTTCTGTCTTTCTTTTTTTGGCTTTCTTTCTTTCGTTCTTTTATTATAATATATTTGTTAATTTATTTATTTATTTCATGCATTTATCCATTTATTTACTGGTGTTGCGCAATCGGAAGATTGAAATCCTCATGCACAGACTCTGCGACAGATTTTGGGATATGAATTTGACAGAAGTAAGTTGGCCTCTTGTGTTACCAGGTTCAAAACGTTGAAATTAATAGATAGATAAACTGAATCTTTTATTAGATTGGCGTTGAGGGCTGTAGTATTGCTATCTACTACAACAGTGTTGATCACCCTTGAAAGGATAATGCAATGTTCCACACATCCGGTAACACGTTCATAATGGCCTGTTACGTCATCATTGACGATCTTTTACCAGGTTACTGTCACTGCTGCGCCTGGGATTATTCTATTCTGAGAAGGTATGGAATGCCTTCCACTCTGATCTTTGCCTCTTCTACACATTATTCAGAGTCATGAACCGGTTGATAAGTCTGAGGTACAAGAGGTTGTAGGGGCTCTTCTACTTCTACACATTATTCAGAGTAATGAACCGGTTAATAAGTCTGAGGTACAAAGAGGTTGTAGGGGCTCTTCTACACATTATTCAGTCATGAACCGGTTGATAAGTCTGAGGTACAAGAGGTTGTAGGGGCTCTTCTACTTCTACACATTATTCCGAGTAATGAACCGGTTAATAAGTCTGAAGTACAAGAGGCTGTAGGGGCTCTTCTACTTCTACATTATTCCGAGTAATGAACCGGTTAATAAGTCTGAGGTACAAGAGTTGTGGGAAATCTTCTACTTCTACACATTATTCAGAGTAATGAACCGGTTGATAAGTTTCTTCTGAGGTTCCGAGTAATGAACCGGTTAATAAGTCTGAGGTTGTAGGGGCTCTTCTACTTCTACACATTATTCAGAGTAATGAACCCGGTTAATAAGTCTGAGGTACAAGAGTTGTTGGGGCTCTTCTACTTCTACACATTATTCAGAGTAATGAACCGGTTGATAAGTTTCTGAGGTACAAGAGGTTGTAGGGGCTCTTCTTCTACATTATTCAGAGTAATGAACCGGTTAATAAGTCTGAAGTACAAGAGAACCGGTTGTAAGTCTGAAGTAAGAGGTTGTTGGGCTCTTCTACTTCTACACATTATTCAGAGTAATGAACCGGTTAATAAGTCTGAGGTACAAGAGGTTGTAGGGGCTCTTCTACTTCTACACATTATTCAGTCATGAACCGGTTTATAAGTCTGAGGTACAAGAGGTTGTAGGGGCTCTTCTACTTCTACACATTATTCCAGAGTAATGAACCGGTTAATAAGTCTGAAGTACAAGAGGTTGTAGGGCTCTTCTACTTCTACACATTATTCAGAGTAATGAACCGGTTGATAAGTCTGAGGTACAAGAGGTTGTAGGGGCTCTTCTACTTCTGCACATTATTCAGAGTAATGAACCGGTTAATAAGTCTGAAGTACAAGAGGTTGTAGGGGCTCTTCTACTTCTACACATTATTCAGAGTAATGAACCGGTTGATAAGTCTGTGGTACAAGAGGTTGTAGGGGCTCTTCTAAACAGGCCTATTTTAGAACACACGTTTGCTAAGAATACCGCCTATGGTGGACACGGTTTAAAACCATTCAGTCAATGAGTCAACCGGGCTACCCTCGATTGTTTCACCCAAGATTCACAATCACCGATTGTCATTGACCATTATTTATAGGTGACGTCTGCTGCCCCCCAAACTGCCCAACCCACTCCCTTTTCATTTTGTGACTTTGAAATGGATTGATAATGATAGATAGATATATTAATTGAACACAGCTGGTATAGATAGATCGATTGATAGATAAATATACTGCTAGGTGGATAGGTAAATAGTCATACACATAGACATATGAATAGGTAGGTAGATAGATAGACAGTTCAGATGCATTGTTAATTAATGAGATAGTTTGATTGATACATATAATGACTAGATGGATTGATTGACAGTTACATAAGATAGATTAGATGATTGATTGACAGATAGATAAATGGGTAGAGGGATGTATAGACAGAAGGATAGATAGATAAATGGGTAGTGTAGACAGAAGGATGATAGATAAATGGGTAGAGGATGTATAGACAGAAGGATAGATAGATAAATGGGTAGAGGGATGTATAGACAGAAGGATAGATAGATAAATGGGTAGAGGATGTATAGACAGAAGGATAGATAGATAAATGGGTAGAGGGATGTATAGACAGAAGGATAGATAGATAAATGGGTAGAGGATGTATAGACAGAAGGATAGATAGATAGATAGATGAATTAATTGAGCAAGAATCGTTGATCAATTAGTGGATGGGGTACCGGAAATAGTAGTTTGAAGATACATGTACATGTGCACAGATTTTCTTCTAGAATCTCATTTGTACAACACAAATAGTCCAGTCTGAGAGAAAAATAAAGGTGATTTGTGTGTCATTAGATCCTGTCTAGGTAACATTCGTTTGTAGGTTTGTGTATGTGTGTTTGCATGTGTGTGTGTGTGTGTGTGTGTGTGTGTTTTTGCCAAAGGGGCCTATCTACCTATGCGTTCTTCTTACTGATTTGCTTACCCTTAGGCAAAAATGTGACGACGTGTACACCAATCAATGGCGAGTTAGACAAGAGACACCGCATGAATATCACGGCGTTTGATTGGATGTGACGTAATCGAAAGTCCTTTGATGGAGTCACGCAGTTTTCTAATTGACTCTTTTCTTTGTAATTGGGTGTTTGAAAATAGCTAGTGATGTTATGCGTCATTTAGGGTGGGGGTTAGTATCGAGTGTGTGTGTGTGTGTGTGTGTGTGTGTGTGTGTCGTGTGCTATGTGGTCGTGACATGAAGACAAGATTGCTCTTATTGCTTTGTTGTTGTTTTTTGTTTGTTTGTTTGTTTGTTACTTTGTTGTTTTAAAAAAAAAAACATTTTTTCTCGGGGTTTATCTATCCACGAGAATGGGGTTTGTAGGTCTTATTGGCTTTTAAAGAAAATTTGATTTAATTTCCCGCATCCAGAACTAAGATGATTTCGGGGTTTGTTTTTGGTAGGATTTTTATTGTGCCCACAGTCCTGTAAACAGCCAAGGGATCTTTAGCGTGTACAGAATGTTTTGGTCTGCACACGGGACCTCCTTTGTATCGTCCGTCTCCGGTGGGATTAGGTGTCGATGCACCTACCTTCCTGGACCAGAGGGGGGTAGATTTTGCTCGAAATAACTATTCAACCACTGGCAGGCTCAACCCTGCCTTTTTTAGTTCAGAGGCCAACACCTTTGCCTTTGGGCTACCGAGTCTTGTTGTCGGCCACCGAGTCCCCTTGTCGGCCACCGAGTCCCTCTTGTCGACTGAGTCCCCTTGTCGGCCACCAGAGTCCTCTTGTCGACTACCGAGTCCTCTGTCGGCTACCGAGTTCTCTTGTCGGCCACCGAGTCCTCTTTGTCGGCTATCGAGTTCTCTTGTCGGCTACCGAGTCTTCTTGTCGGCCACCAAGTCCTCTTGTCGGCTACCGAGTCCTCTTATCGGCTACTGAGTCCTCTTGTCGGCTACAGTCCTCCTGTCGGCCACCGAGTCTTCTTGTCGGCTACCGAGTCCTCTTATCGGCTACCGAGTCCTCTTGTCGGCTACCGAGTCCTCTTGTCGGCTACCGAGTCCTCTTGTCGGCTACCGAGTCCTCTTATCGGCTACCGAGTCCTCTTGTCGGCTGAGTCCTCTTGTCGGCTACCGAGTCTTCTTGTCGGCTACCGAGTCCTCTTGTCGGCTACCGAGTCCTCTTGTCGTACTGTTAAGTTGTTGTTTTAATTGGACTACACGTCTTTTTTTCATTTCGCTCGTTTCCTTTTAATTTTATTTTTCGTGACATGACGTGCCATGACGTGCTATGACATGACGTGACACACATAACATGATATGACGTGCCGTGACATGACGTGACATGACATAACATGATATGACGTGACATGACATAACATGACACGACGTGACATGACATAACATGATATGACGTGACATGACATGACGTGCTATGACATTACGTGACATGACATGACGTGCTATGACATGATGTGATATGACATGACGTGCTATGACATGACGTGCTATGACATGACGTGATATGACATGACGTGCTATGACATGACGTGACATGCCATGACGTGCTATGACATGACGTGCTATGACATGACGTGACATGACATGACGTGCTATGATGACATGACGTGACATGACATGACGTGCTATGACATGACGTGCTATGACGTGACATGACGTGACATGACATGACATATAGCGGGAAATAGCCTGGAAAACTGGATACGAAAAGTCGGTGGTCAAATCATCTGAAACGCACGAACGTGAATAAAAGTTTCTGGTGTATTTTTTGTTGCTGAATCTGTTGTAGGTTTTCTTTCTCCATTAGCAACTGTGAAATCTTACTTCTTGAAGGGCGTCATAAACTATTTTGCTTTAATTCATTAATACTAGAAATATATATATATATATATATATATATATATATATATATATATATATATATATATATATATATATATATATATATATATATATATATATATATATATATATATATATATATATATATATATATATATATTTTTATATATATATTATATATATTTTTTTTATTGGGGTTTCTTTTTTCTTTTTTTCTTTTTTTTTTGGGTGAGGGGGGGGAGATTTAAACATATTGTTTGAGGGCCTTATTGTAGCTGCTAAATCTTCCTCTCCCCCATCCGCTCCCCCCCCCCCCACCCCCACCACCTCCCCCACCCCTTTCCCATTTTACTACAATCTGTCTTCCACGTGGCTGTAACTGTAGCGTATTGGTTAACAAAGTTTTTGTTTTGTTTTGTAAGAAGCTATCGCGCATGAGTCATAAAAAAGCTTCTTTTAGAGAAACTAGTGGCACGTGACAACCACACTACAACACACGGCTCAGTTTGACTATGACCCTTGGAATTTATGGACCAAAGATTTTTGGGGAACCAACCATTTCCCAATCAGCTCTTGATAGCTAGCTTTTAAAGCTTGGCGTGGATATATACTTTGTTTAATCAATCAATGTGAATGTGACAGATAACGAGATTGAACTATTTTTAGTCTGTCGCTTCATGGAGCATGTCTGCCGGGAGAACGATTATATTATAGATCAAAGAGAACAACGATTATATTATAGATCAAAGAGAACAACGATTATATTATAGATCAAAGAGAACAACGATTATATTATAGATCAAAGAGAACAACGATTATATTAGAGAACAAAGAGAACAACGATTATATTATAGATCAAAGAGAACAAGGATTATATTATAGATCAAAGAGAATAATGATTATATTATAGATCAAAGAGAACAACGATTATATTATAGATCAAAGAGAACAACGATTATATTTTAGATCAAAGAGAACAACAATTATATTATAGATCAAAGAGAACAATGATTATATTATAGATCAAAGAGAACAACGATTGGAAATCAAAGGCCTGGGAGGAGGAGCAGGGAAAAAACCCTAAAAAACTTCATGCACTAAGGTGACAGAAAGTCCCAGGCCACACTATTCTTAGACTCAGGACTGGACACAACCATCATGGAGACCATTAGGACTGGACACAACCAAGGTGGCTATAAGGACTGGACACAACCAGGAGATCATTAGGACTGGACACAACCAAGGAGACCATTATGACTGGACTCAACCAAGGAGACAATTAGGACTGGACACAACCAAGGAGACCATTATGACTGGACACAACCAAGGAGATCATTAGGACTGGACACAACCGTGGAGACAATTAAGACTGGACACAACCATGGAGACCATTAGGACTGGACACAACCATGGAGACAATTAGGACTGGACACAAACATGGAGACCATTAGGACTGGACACAACCATGGAGACCATTAGGACTGGACACAACCATGGAGACCATTAGGACTGGACACAACCATGGAGACAATTAGGACTGGACACAACCAAGGAGACCATTAGGACTGGACACAACCATGGAGACAATTAGGACTGGACACAATCATGGAGACAATTAGGACTGGACACAACAAAGGAGACCATTAGGACTGGACACAACCATGGATACCATCAGGGCTAGACTCAAATATGGAGACCATTCTTTCACTGTTCTTTCATGTTGCCGTATCCTCTTTTTTCTCAATTCACCCTGAGATCATTGCTTGTGATGAGCTGGGTAAATTTTAATTCATCAATCAATCAATCAACCAACCAAGCAATCAATCAATCAATCAGATATTGACACAGTTACATCTTTAGATCTATTGTAGTGTATGCGTTATTGTCAACACATATAAAATACGTCTTTATAGGGTCATGATTGCCGACACAATTACCTCTCTTTAAATAATTTGCTGTCTAGATCTAAGCCCTGCTGCTTCTTTCTGTCAGGTGTTTTATTTTTGTTTGTTTTTGTTTGTTTGTTTTTGTTCCCCCCCGTTTGGCACTCGGATCTTTTATAATCGCCCTGTAATTGGCGTCTTTGACAGACAAGTGGGCTGTTTTAATTGCAGCAGGTGGGTCAGGTTTTTTGGGACGGGAATGTAGTGTCATGTCTAGCACTGAACTGTATGTAACCAATTATTTGCCGCCGATCGATGTCCCGAATGTCTACAGATAATATTCAATATTATTTTGCTACTCTCTTTATCTGCCTGCTCTTTGTTTGTTGGTCTCCTTCTTCCTTTTTCTTTTTCCTTTTTTTCTTTTTCCTTTTTTTTTCTCTGCTTCTTTTGCTGTTTTATTCGACTCTTGGTTTTTTCTCTATCATTCTTTGTGTTTCATATTAATAATTTTCATTTTTTTTAATTTCATATATTTATTCAACGTTTTATCTTCTGTCTGTTTTCCTTCCCGGTTTTCTTTTGTTGTCCTTGTTCTCGTTTTCCTTTCTATTTTCTTCCCTTCCTTTTTCTTTCTTTCATGACTGTTTTTTCCCTTAAGTTTTTTTTCTTCTTATTTTTTTTCCTTAAAATCTTTTTCTTTGCTGTTCTTCACTTACGTTATTTTTATTTACTGTTTTTCCTTTACTTTCTTTTTCCTTACTGTTTCCACTTACATTCTTTTTCTTTACTGTTTTACCTTACATCCCTCCTCCTTACTGTTTTCCCTTACAGTTATATTCTTTACTGTTTTACCTTACATTCCTCTTCCTTACTGTTTTCCCTATCAGTCTTTTTTCCCTATCAGTCTTTTCCCTACTGTTTTCCCTATCCGTCTTTTTCCCTATCAGTCTTTTCCCTTACTGTTTTCTTTATCATTCTTTTCCCTTACTGTTTTTCTCTATCAGTCTTTTCCCTTCCTGTTTTCCCTATCAGTCTTTTTCTTTACTGTTTTTCTCTTTCCCCCCACCCTTTTTTTTCTTTCCTCTTATTCTTGACTCTTTTGCTTTTTGTATACTGGGAATATAATGAGTTTGTGTCTTCGCTTGCATGTGTGTATGTCAGTCTGTTGATCTGTTTGTCTGTAACTGTAAATTTATGTATGTCTGTCTATTGATCTGTAGGTTTCTATGTTTTGTTTGTCTCTAACTGTAAATTTTTGTATGTCTGTCTATTGATCTGTAGGTTTCTGTTTTGTTTGTCTGTCACTGTAAATTTTTGTATGTCTGTCTATTGATCTGTAGGTTTGTATATTTTGTTTTGTCTGTAACTGTAAATGTATGTATGTCTGTCTATTGATCTGTAGGTTTTTATGTTTTGTTTGTCTGTACGTTTATGTATGTCTGTCTGTCTGTCCGTATGTATGTATATGCTTAGAGCTCTATATATGAGATGTTGGCGCAATATCAATGTGCATTGTTATTATTATTATTATTATTATTATTATTATTATTATTATTATTATTATTATTATAATTATTATTATTATTATTTATCTGTACATTTATAATATATAGTATAATTTATAGATGTCATTATGAATATATGTTATGCATGTAAGTAGGAATGTAAATACACACACACTCACACACACACACACACACACACACACACACACGTATATATATGTAACTTTAGTATGTCACCGTCTTTTCCAAACTAATGTATGACAGCGAAATTACTCTACATTCAATTGTAAGCCTAAGTTCAGATTGCCTGTCTCTGCTGTATTACTATCATTAAAATGTCAACTAGATCTAGATCTAGATCTAGATCTAGATCTAGTATTTGGTTCGCTGTGAGGGTTTAAATGAATGTGAACGTTGAAATGGAACGTCAGATAAATTCAACCCATGAGTCAAAAGGCCCAAATGAAATAATAACGAATTGTTGATACGGTTTGTTTGTTTTTTATTTGGTTTGAGTGTGTGTGTGTGTGTGTGTGTGTGTGTGAGAGAGAGAGAGACAGACAGACAGATAGAGAGTGGCAGGGACAGACAGACAAACGGAGAGAGAGAGAGAGAGAGAGAGAGAGAGGAGAGGAGGGAGGAGAGGGGAGGGAGGGAGGGAGGGAGGGAGGGAGGAGAGAGAGAGAGAGAGGGAGGGAGGGAGGGAGGGAGGGAGAGAGAGAGAGAGAGAGAGAGAGAGAGAGAGAGAGAGAGAGAGAGAGAGAGAGAGAGAGGTAATCACTTAGTTTTTGATTTTGTATTTGTTTTTTTTTTAGTTCACACGTCGGTTTTATTGGCTTAACTTTCCGACCCATCATCTTGCGAACGTGTTTGATTTACATTGTTGTTTGTGACATCACTCCCTCCCCCTCCCTTCCCCTCCCTTCCCCTCTTCCTTTTTTATGTGACCACCACTTGTTTGCTATTTCTAGTTTTCTTTCCCCTTCCTTTGCCTCTATCACCTTAGTCAAAGATTGAATGGAAAAGGCCATTACTGAGTTCAATCAGTTCTAAGGATTATGTTGTGAACTACATGGGGTTGTAAGACAAAGAGCACACACACACACACACACACATTCACCTACACACATTCACCTACGCATACACATATAATTATACATAGTCATGTATGTAATTTAGAAAGACAAATGGACACACATACACATTATATAATATATAAAATAAAAAGGAGAAAGAGCGAGAGAGAGAGAGAGCGAGAGAGAGAGAGAGAGAGAGAGAGAGAGAGAGAGAGAGAGAGAGAGAGAGAGAGAGAGAGAGAGAGAGAGAGAGAGAGAGAGAGAGAGAGAGAGACAGGACAGACAGACAGACAAGCCTAATAGATGTTGGCATAAATGAATTCTTATGCTTCGCGTTTTGCATCTTAAAGGAGGTGGGGCGTTTTGATCTATTTGAGAAACAATTTGATCAAAGAGGGGATGGGACATGTCTTTTTTTTGGACAAAAAATCTTTCTTTGACAAACTGTTATAAAAAGGCAATCAAAATCAAGGAATGTTGCTTTTCAATCTTTTCTGCTTTCTTAATGATATTATTCGTTTCCCCTTACTATTGTTCACTTGTATCCCCACCCCAACAAGTCAATGAAAAACAGATGATACTTTTGGAGCATAGATTGGTAAAATAGCAAAAAGAGCGAATGTTGTCCAATATGGAGAACTATTTCAATTTACACAAAAAGTAAAAGCCTGGAATTCAACTTTTTATGTACAATGTTTGAATAATCAAACTTTCCAGTTAAGCTGATTATCTATAGTTACAACTAGATATTTATATTGTTCTGCCTGCCTGCCATTGAGTCAAGTGGGTCTTTTTTATTCCGAAAATCAATTATCATTTCTTTTTTTTTGACATTTAGCAATAGGAAATGGTCTTCACACCACTTAACAAACCAATTTACATAATTCCTCTCATTTTCGTTATCTCATATCAGGCCTTGAATTGTGGTATCATCTGCCGATTTGATCAGACGTGTTTTATATAGATGTGATTCTGACAATTATTTGTATGCTGTAAATAAAAAAGATGACAACAGCCCTGAGATTCTCTAATGTATTAGTGTAAGGACATTATATATGACTTCATCAATAAATGTGCTGTTAACATTAGTGTTTTTACGTATAACGTTTATCCTCTCTTTCTTCTACATATTGATAATATATCAATCCACAGTTAATAATATTATTATCACCTTTTTATGCATTTATTCCACATCAACTAAGTACATTAGCCGAGATCATAATTAGTTGCTGCAGATGTTGGCAAAAATCAAATTCAAATGCAAATCAAACCTTCACCGTTGCAATTACAAACCCCTGTTATTACCACTTCCCTGTAAGAGACAATGTCATTGATGATGGTCGTGAATAAGCCAAACCAACGTTGATACAAATTATCATTATTATTATTATAATAATGAGAAGTCACCTTTGAGTTCCAAACAAACGAACAAAATTGACCCTGTTTTTAAATGTTTTTTCGTTTAGATTAGTTGCACAGCTCTTTCTGTTGTATCTGTCTGTTGTTGTTGTCTGTCTTTGTTGTCTGATGTCTATGAGGATCTCATGATGACTTGTCTGTTAACATCAAATTGAGTCGCTCATCTGGATAAGTGTACATGTAACACGCATGCAACAACAACAAAACAATAACATACACACCCCAATTCACATCACACAGACAATAAAAAAGCCCCAAGATCACAATCACACATTTTTTAAGGGCAACATACACACATAGACAAACAATCACACAGTTTTTAATAACAAATAATACACATCACACAAATACATAAGTTTTTAATCACATAATAACAATAAACATACAATCACAAAGTTTTAAACTAATACTCCTAACACATATATTCTAATAATAACTTGTCCTTTAATAATAATACATCATAGACACATAATAACACAGTTTTTGATAACACAAACACACACACATAGACACACAATAATCACACATAACAATAACAAACACATAGACACACACAATCACACACATTTTTACATAACACACACACATACACACACAATAACACACAGCACACACATAACAAAGTTTTTACATACAAACATACACACATAACACACAGTTTTTACATAACAAACACACATACACACATACACACACATAACACACACACATAGACACATAATCAACATACAAACACACATAGAAACACAATCACACATGCACACACATGCACACACACACACATAGACAATACACATACACACACACATACACACATGCACACATGCAAACACACACACATGACACACACAACACACAAACACACATAGACACACAACACACACACACACACACACAGACACACACATACAACACACACATGTACACATACACACACATACACACACACATGTTTTTAATACACACACACATACACACACAGTCACACAATCACACACATTTATAACACACACATACACATACAACACACACATTTTACATACACACACACACATACAACACACACATGTACACATACATACACACATACAAAACACACATTCGTTACACATTTTTACATAACAAACACACATAGACACACAATCACACAGTTTTTAATAACAAACACACATAGACACACAATCACACAGTTTTTAATAACAAACACACACAGACACACACATCACACATCACATTTAGTTCACACGCTCACGCATGCACGCACACTCACCCAAGCAGCCATCAAGATTTGTACACAAACAACTTAACATTGAGCTATCAATTGATGGTGTGCCGTATAATCGATACCGGCTCGCGATATTGGAGAAGAGTCGTATTTTCCGTCGTTTAGTTTTACACAGCTCAGACATTTGATTTGATTTGATTTGATTTGATTTACCCACATCACAAATATAAGGTAGTCTCGGGGGTTTTTAGTAGATTTTTTAAATTTTGCCCTGACTGCCCTGTAAACAGCCAACGGATCTTTAACGTGCTGGTGTTGTTATCTGCACACGGACCTCCTTTTTATCGTCCGTTGCCGATGGGACTAGGTGTCGATCCACCTACCTGGACCGGGAGTTCCAGGTTTTGCTCAGAAAAAAGAATCGAGAAAATTTTTCAACCGTCGGCGGG
>JAXRKP010000255.1:292500-297500 GCA_037039925.1 Doris montereyensis | reverse complement strand
TCTGGAATATCACGGGGTTTTGTTCCGAGTTGGAATTATATTACATAGTAAGAATACGTTTATCAATTTGAAAAGGTTGGCAGCTAGCTGTGTTAAATACTGTTCTTCTTCTTTTTTCTTTCTAAACCCAATGGCAAGGAATACAAAATATTGCGCAACACATGGCGTGTGTTTTTCTGGAATATCTGAGATTTTTTTTTTCTTTTATTTTTCAAATTTTTTCTAGCTGCAATGGGCCGTGACAGGATCAATAAACCTGGCTTAAAATTTACTATGATGATTGTTTGATTTGGCAAGTTTTATCTTCTTTTTTGTTGTTGTCAGCGCTACAACGCTGCTCCACCGAGCGAGGCAAGGCGCTCATTGTAATTACTCTGTGTTCGTCCGTATTGTTTTGTTTTTTATTTTATATCAAGAAACGAAGTAAAATCAATGAAGAGAAACTGACATTAAATGGCAGGAAAAAGAAAGAAGAAAAAAAACGAACCTAAACCCTATCCATGATTAAATTTTAATGAGAACATCAAAGGATCAAAGAAGAACATGCTGATCTAGCTAAAGGCTTTCATCAGAAAATTGCATTAAGCGAATTTGTATACATTTACGGATATCGAATAGTATTTCGATTCTAGGATAAATGTTAAGACTAAACTAAGAGTTTTGTTGAATGTACTTCAAACTGCTTTGAAATATCTCATCAAAACGTAAACACAGGGAGAGGGAGGAGCTGTTAAATAATCTGGTTCGATATTGTAATTGTTGTTCTTGTTGTTGTTATTGTCGTCGATGATGACGATGTTGTTGTTAGAATTTTTGTATATATTTGTGTGAGCGTTATTGTTGCTCCTGTTGTGTGGGTGTTATCGTTGTTCCTGTTGTGGGGGTGTTATCGTTGTTCCTGTTGTGTGGGTGTTATCGTTGTTCCTGTTGTGTGGGTGTTATCGTTGTTCCTGTTGTGTGGGTGTTATTGTTGTTCCTGTTGTGTGGGTGTTATCGTTGTTCCTGTTGTGTGGGTGTTATTGTTGTTCCTGTTGTGTGGGTGTTATTGTTGTTCCTGTTGTGTGGGTGTTATTGTTGTTCCTGTTGTGTGGGTGTTATCGTTGTTCCTGTTGTGTGGGTGTTATTGTTGTTCCTGTTGTGTGGACGTCATTGTTGTTCCTGTTGTGTGGGTGTTATTGTTGTTCCTGTTGTGTGGACGTCATTGTTGTTCCTGTTGTGTGGGTGTTATTGTTGTTTCTGTTGTGTGGACGTCATTGTTGTTCCTGTTGTGTGGTGTTATTGTTGTTCCTGTTGTGTGGGTGTTATTGTTGTTCCTGTTGTATTGTTGTTCCTGTTGTGTGGGTGTTATTGTTGTTCCTGTTGTATGGGTGTTATTGTTGTTCCTGTTGTGTGGACGTCATTGTTGTTCCTGTTGTGTGGGTGTTATTGTTGTTCCTGTTGTGTGGGTGTTATTGTTGTTCCTGTTGTGTGGGTGTTATCGTTGTTCCTGTTGTGTGGGTGTTATTGTTGTTCCTGTGTTGTGTGGACGTCATTGTTGTTCCTGTTGTGTGGGTGTTATTGTTGTTCCTGTTGTGTGGACGTCATTGTTGTTCCTGTTGTGTGGTTGTTATTGTTGTTCCTGTTGTGTGGGTGTTATTGTTGTTCCTGTTGTGTGTGTGTTATCGTGTCTGTCCCTGTTGTGTGGGTGTTATTGTTGTTCCTGTTGTGTGGGTGTTATTGTTGTTCCTGTTGTGTGGGTGTTATCTTGTTCCTGTTGTGTGGGTGTTATTGTTGTTCCTGTTGTGTGGGTGTTATTGTTGTTCCTGTTGTGTGGGTGTTATCTTGTTCCTGTTGTGTGGGTGTTATTGTTGTTCCTGTTGTGTGGGTGTTATTGTTGTTCCTGTTGTGTGGACGTCATTGTTGTTCCTGTTGTGTGGGTATTATTGTTGTTCCTGTTGTGTGGGTGTTATTGTTGTTCCTGTTGTGTGGGTGTTATTGTTGTTCCTGTTGTGTGGGTGTTATCGTTGTTCCTGTTGTGTGGGTGTTATTGTTGTTCCTGTCGTGTGGGTGTTATTGTTGTTCCTGTTGTGTGGACGTCATTGTTGTTCCTGTTGTGTGGGTGTTATTGTTGTTCCTGTTGTGTGGATGATATTGTTGTTCCTGTTGTGTGGGTGTTATTGTTGTTCCTGTTGTGTGGGTGTTATTGTTGTTCCTGTTGTGTTGGTGTTATTGTTGTTCTTGTTGTGTGGACGTCATTGTTGTTCCTGTTGTGTGGGTATTATTGTTGTTCCTGTTGTGTGGGTGTTATTGTTGTTCCTGTTGTGTGGGTGTTATTGTTGTTCCTGTTGTGTGGGTGCCACGGGTAGGTTTCACTTCTTTCGTTTCCCTTTTTCACTCATCTTTCGTCTTGCTGTATCATCTTAAGTCACCTTGAGATCACCACATCGGAGGGCATGGGGTGAATTTCAATGAAAGACGCCAAAGCTCCTAATGTTGATGGAGTAGTTGTTGCGATTGTTGATGATAACGTTAGTGTTTGATTTAGAAATTTGTTTTTAAATATTTTTAATTTATTTGTGGCTTTATTATTGCTCTTGGTGTTGCTGTAGTAGTTGTCACTTCTTGTTGTTGCTAAAAGTTTAATCATTTTGGTATGAATATTGTCTTTTTTACATAATGTATTCATTCCACATTTCTTTCTTTTCTGTCCCTCGCCATACGACTAAACCACATCCTCCCCCATTCCCACCCCCAAATCCCTCAATTTCCATACCCCACCCCACCCCACCCCGTCGTCTCTTCTTTATCTACCCATCCAATCACCCATCCATCCACTCATCCACCTATCCACCCATTCATCCTTTCATCCATCCAACCACTCGCCTATCCACCCATCCATCCACTCATCCACCCATCCATCCTTTCACCCACCCATCCATCCAACTACTCACCTATCCATCCTTTCATCCATTCAACCACTCACCTATCCACCCCCATCCCACCCATCCATCCAACCATCATCCTTCCACTCATCCACCTATCCACCCATCCATCCAACCACTCATCTTATCCACCCATCCTTCCACTCATCCACCTATCCACCCATCCATCCATCTTTTCATCCACCCATCCATCCAACCACTCACCTATCCATCCACTCATCCATCCACCCATCCATCACCACCCATCCAACCATCCATCCATCCATCCATCTCATCCACATATCCACCCATCCACCCATCCATCCTTTCATCCACCCATCCATCCAACCACCACCTATCCATCCATCCCTTCATCCACACACGCTGTCCTTTTCAATTCCTAATTTTTTCCAACCCCGTCCCCATCTCATCCAACTTTGTCTCTCCCCACCCTCTATCCCCACCCCACCCCCATCTCCCACACCCACCCCCACACCCACCCCCCACCCCACCTCCACACCCACCCCATCCCTATTTCAACAACAGCTCGAAATCACGTGCGAGCCCTGCCCTCCACGGGCCTGCTGTCTCTTATGCAGATTTTCTGTGAGGAGAAGGCGAGTTGGATCAGCATGGCTTTTGAACTTCTCCTCGGACAAGTGAGTACAATGCACATTGTAGTAGACGAGACACAATGACATAATGAACGCAAGAAACGCAATAAGCAATGAAGACAATAAGCAATGAAGACAATAAGCAATGCACACAATACACAATGCACAAATAAGCAATAAACGCAATAAGTAATAAACGCAATAAGTAATAAACGCAATAAGTAATAAACGCAATAAGCAATAAACGCAACAAGCAATAAACGCAACAAGCAATAAACGCAATAAGCAATAAACGCAATAAGTAATAAACGCAATAAGTAATAAACACAATAAGTAATAAACACAATAAGTAATAAACGCAACGCAATAAGTAATAAACGCAATAAGCAATAAACAAAATAAGCAATAAACGCAATAAGCAACAATCGCAATAAGCAACAATCGCAATAAGCAATAAATACAATAAGCAACAAATGCAATAAGCAAAAAAGCAATAAGCAATAAACGCAATAAGCAATAAACGCAATAAGCAAGAAACGCAATAAGCAATAAACGAAATAAGCAATAAACGCAATAAGCAACAATCGCAATAAGCAATTAACGCAATAAGTAATAATAGCAACAGGCACAATAAATGAAATTAATTAAAAATTTATAAAATCAATAAAACTGTCATGCATAAATACATACATACATACATACATACATACATACATACATACATACATACATACATACATACATACATACATACATACATACATACATACACACATACATACATACATACATACATACATATACATACATACATACACATACATACATACATACATACGTAGATAGACAGACAGACAGACAGACAGACAGGCATACGTACATACATACATACATACACACACATACATACGTAGATAGACAGACAGACAGGCATACGTACATACATACATACATACATACATACATACATACATACATACATACATACAGAGAGAGAGAGAGAGAGAGAGAGACAGACAAACTTACAGACAGACATACATACAGACACATGTATACACACATGCATAATATAATTACTTACTTAATTACTACTTACATACATACTTACAGACATACATACAAACAAACAAACATACATACATACATACATTCATACATACATACATAAAAAACACATACATGCTCACGAGCACACACAAACACACACAAGAAGCTCTTTCCTTCTGATGTTTGTCCTTCTATTTTTCTTGTTGATTTGTGGTTGCTTAATCTTCCGAAGTCGGTGCTTTGATGGCGCCTTTGGTAAAAACTACAGTCTTGTCCTTCTATCTGTCTTTCTTTCTTTCCTTCTTTCTTTCTTTCTTTTTTCTTTCTTTCCTTCTTTCTTGCTTGCTTTTTTTTTTTTTCTTTTCTTTCTTTGACATTACTTCATTCTTCCATCTTGCCGTTTCATCTGAATGCCCTATGAGACTGTCGTATTATAATA
>JAXRKP010000255.1:282500-285000 GCA_037039925.1 Doris montereyensis | reverse complement strand
GATACGCTCCGGCTCTATGGGGCTGTAATGGCCTGGAAACTGGAAGGAATTTTATTTACTTTACTGACCCTTATGTTGATGAAATAAAACACAGCACAATATGACCTAAGGTGTTGACATCACCAATCCATGTGTTGTCAATGGACAGACCGAGCCATTCATTCTTACAGCTGTCCATCATCACAATCGTTTTTTTGTGAGGTTTTGTTTTGGGTTGTTTCGGGGTTTGTTTTCCATTTTATATTATTGTTTGGGTTTTGTTTGACCTTCTTGTGATCTTTCTGTGTTTCGTTTCGTTTCGTTTTCGTCTCATCTGGTGGGTGATTCGCGGGCATTGCTGATGAAAGGTCTTATTTATTTCTTTTCCCCGGTTTCACTTATATGTCATCTGAGACGCCCGCATATTATTATAATCGATGGAGTCAACGCAATAATATTGTGAGTCACGCCTAGATGTGAATCCATCTAACCCACGTTTCCAGTTTGAATTTGAATAACACCCATTTATATCATTGAACAACGATTGGTTTACGTCAACGTTCTGACCTTGTTATTTTGTTGTGAACGTAGGTGTGTGTTGTGTGTGTGTGTGTGTGTGTGTAGGTCTGTGTGTTTGTGTACGTGTGTGTATGTAGGTGTGTGTGTGTGTGTGTGTGTGTTGTAGGCACACGTCACTGACTGGCTGGCTTTTACTGGTGTATCACCACCAACCACTGTCAGGAGTGTGTTCGTTGTTGTGCGAATTGGTTGGTTTGTGTGTCCTGGTCAGCAGCTGCTGCTGTTGGCTAGTCTGTCGGAACGTTGGGTTTGTTTGTTTGTTCGTTCGCTGATTTTTTGTTTGTTTGTTTGCTTGTTTGTTTGTTTGTTTGCTGGTTTGTTTTGGGCAGGATCACGAGTTATTTTTGAACAAAGTAAATGATATCGTCAATACTATTCAATAAAAACAAAAGAAAAAGACAGATGATACAAAAGTTTTTTCATTTTAACAAATACATGATTGTACTAAGTGTCTTTCGTCTCTTTCGCTTTCATCTTGTTTTCCCCCTCCCCTCCCCCACCACCCCAGTTAATTCATCCTGAAATCACCACATGAAACAGGTAAGCAATGTTATCGATTATTAAAATATCTGGGGAAAAAATCATCTTTGAAAAACGATACTGACGGTTATGACTCTAAGTGGAATAAGATCAACAGAATAACAACAACAACAAGGACAATAAGAAGGGTACTGATGTTTAAGATAAAGTGAATTATCTTAATCGTGACTTATCCTAAATGCATTGATAAAAATTCCATTCAATAATGGTTGTGGCCTGTATTTGTTGTGTTGATTTGACTCGTGTGTTTTTGTGCGTGCTCACCCTTACCACTGTCTAATAGATGAATAAATAAATACGAAATGTGACGACTCCCCGTCTTCCAATACATAAAAATAACTCAATGAAATACCACAGTGGCTGTGTATTTACTATTCGTTTCCCTCTGTAGTGCTTGTAATAACGCTATTAGATCTACATTGATACTCCACATCGTTAAGGTCGGGGATTTCGGTAAAAGTTGGCAACTTTGCAGCCAAGCAGACCGTCCACAATTATTAGTAAACACATTTCGTCTGGGCTATGTCTTGAATGATCTTTACACACAGTAGGGGGGGGGGGAGAGAGAGAGAGAGAGAGAGAGAGAGAGAGAGAGAGAGAGAGAGAGAGAGAGACAGACAGACAGACAGACAGACAGACAGACAGAGATAGAGGGAGAGACTCAGACAGA
Source organism: Doris montereyensis (assembly GCA_037039925.1). Classification (NCBI taxonomy): domain Eukaryota; kingdom Metazoa; phylum Mollusca; class Gastropoda; order Nudibranchia; family Dorididae; genus Doris; species Doris montereyensis. The sequence continues at coordinate 283,232 of JAXRKP010000255.1, read as the reverse complement.
CAGACAGACAGACAGTGTCTGTTTGTCTATCTTCATTATACTATATTGAAAAGCGTTGACAAAAAATAAATGAAAGTAACATTGATTTCTCAACGAAGATAAAGACAAACAGTGAGGCAAACGGGCATGCAACGGGCATGAAAAATGAGGACAATTTCATAAGATACTATTATGAATCCCCATAAACAAAGATAACAACATCAGCAAACTCCTGTCCATCCGTCTGCGACATTGTATTATCTTATTTTTTTTACAATGTTAATTGCTGACTGACGTCAACCAAGAACCCTTGTTACCCTCACCGCTCGCTCAAAACCCATGACCTATTTTCCTTTCACTCTTTCACTTAATCTTTCGTCTTGCTGATTCCTCGTCTTAATTCATACTGAGATCACCGCATATGGTGGACACGGTATGTCAAACAAACAAACCAACCAACCAACCAACACCCCAACCAACCAACCAACCAGCTAATAAACAATATATAATACAATGCAATCCTTTCTATTCTTTCTCCCCTCGTTTTGTTACCTGTCTCTCTCTCTCTTTCCTTTGCTTATCATCAGTGCTCTTATTAACCTTAGTCCATGTTCTCAAATCTCTTTGTCTGATGTTCTCATCGAGGGTCCGAGGCAACCCCCTGCTGGCTGAGCTGTTGTCTCGCTTCCAGCTCAAAAGAGGCGCGTGGATGCAAATTTGTAGCCGGAAGTGACTGTCATTTCACTGTTCAGT
>JAXRKP010000255.1:277500-280000 GCA_037039925.1 Doris montereyensis | reverse complement strand
TTTGTCTTCATGTGTGTGTCTGTGTGTGTGTGTGTGTGAGAGAGAGAGGAAAGAGAGTGTGTGTGTGTGTGTGTGTGAGAGAGAGAGAGTGTGTGTGTGTGTGAGAGAGAGTCTGTGTGTGAGAGAGTGTGTGTGTGAATGTGTTCTTGTGTGTATGTGTGACCGCATCTGTTGACTATAAAGGTCGTGGGTTTGTGTCCGACGGGTTGAAACACTTTGTCCAGTTGTGTGTTTGTGTTTTTTTTAAAACCCACCCTTCCACTGGTCCGATTGCCACCAATTTCTAGTGGAGAAAGACCATGATAAAAAAAGGACATCCCGTTGTGTGCATATCACAACACTGTTCACAGGACAGTCCGAGCAACATTAAATAATCCCAGTAAAGACACAGCGATCACTTTAGTTAGTTGTGGATGTGAATGTGGATGTGGGTGTGGATGTGGATGTAAATGGGGATGTGGATGTGAATGTGGATGTGGATGTCGATGTGGATGTGGGTGTGAATGTGGATGTGGGTGCGAATATGGATTTGGATGTGGATGTGGATGTGAATGTGGGTGAGGATGTGAATGTGGATGTAAATGGGAATGTGGATGTGGATGTAAATGTGGATGTGAATGTGGATGTGGATGTGAATGTGAATATGGATGTGGGTGTGAATGTGGATGTGGATGTGAGTGAGGATGTGAATATGGATGTGGATGTGGATGTAAATGGGGATGTGGATGTGGGTGAGGATGTGAATGTGGATGTGGATGTGGATGTAAATGGGGATGTGAATGTGAATGTGGATGTCGATGTGGATGTGGGTGTGAATGTGATGTGGATGTCGATGTGGATGTGGGTGTGAATGTGGATGTGGGTGCGAATATGGATTTGGATGCGAATATGGATGTGGATGTGGATGTGAATGTGGGTGAGGATGTGAATGTGGATGTAAATTGGAATGTGGATGTGGATGTAAATGTGGATGTGGATGTAAATGTGGATGTGAATGTTGATGTGGATGTGGATGTGAATGTGAATATGGATGTTGGGTGTGGATGGGATGTGAATGTGGATGTGGGTGAGGATGTGAATATGGATGTGGATGTGGATGTAAATGGGGATGTGGGTGAGGATGTGAATGTGGATGTGGATGTGGGTGAGGATGTGAATATGGGTGTGGATGTGGATGTAAATGGGGATGTGAATGTGGATGTGGGTGAGGATGTGAATGTGGATGTGAATGTGGATGTGGATCTGGATGTGGATGTGGATGTGGGTGAGGATGTGAATATGGATGTGGATGTGGATGTAAATGGGGATGTGGATGTGAATGTGGATGTGGATGTGGATGTGATGTGGATGGATGTGAATGTGGATGTGGATGTGAATGTGTTTGTGGATGTGAATGTGAATGTGGATGTGAATGTGAATGTGGACATGAATGTGAATGTGGATGTGGATGTGGGTAAAGTCAAATTAAAGTCTGTCTGCCGTGGGCGCTGCGCTTGGTTAAGGTTATCCTTCATTCCTTTCACGTTTTTCACATTTAATTTCAGCTTTCTGTGTGTTGTCATAAGATAAGATAGATAAGATAAGATAAGATAAGATAAGATAATATACAACTTTATTGTCCAAAAGTGGCACATTGGTTTGGTTTAGAATACCCGAGATCACCGCATGGTGGGGATATGGAGTAAACTCTCTCTTCTCTCTCTCTCTCTCTCTCTCTCTCTCTCTCTCTCTCTCTCTCTCTCTCTCTCTCTCTCTCTCTCTCTCTCTCTCTCTCTCTCTCTCTCTCTCTCTCTCTCTCTCTCTCTCTCTCTCTTCTCTCTCTCTCTCTCTCTCTCTCTCTCTCTCTCTCTCTCTCTCTCTCTCTCTCTCTCTCTCTCTCTCTCTCTCTCTCTCTCTCTCTCTCTCTCTCTCTCTCTCTCTCTCTCTCTCTCTCTCTCTTTCTCTTTCTCTCTCTCTCTCTCTCTCTCTCTCTCTCTCTACACATGCACACACACACATAACGAATGTTATTGGTCGGTCTTTTCTTTTCTTTTTTTTTTCTCTTTTTTCACATGTCTTTCAACTTGCCTTCTCCTCTTAATTCACCCCCCCACCCCAGAATCACCACTCGTGTTGGATTGTGCGGGGGCGGAGGGGTTGGGATAAATTAATGTCAGTGAATGAAGCAAACTCATAATTCTATTCATGCTATTGCAGCATTGACTGTTGTTCAATGCTGTCAGTGTTGTGTGTGGTTGGCCGGCCCTCCTGGTAGTTTTTTTTAACTTCTTTCCTTTTACTCTTTTTCACTTGTATTTTTCAACTCTTGCTGTGTCCTCTGAGTTCATCCTGAGATCACCGTATACTACAGTAAAAATGAAAAGTAAAACTCCGTCAAGGCTCGTATAACCCGCCGTAGAGCTGGAACTTATCCCGGTTTCTATAGCCAGACCCGACGTTGCGTTCCTTTTGGGGGAAAGACGCTTAACACGCATTTCCCCCATGACTCTACCCAGGTGCA
>JAXRKP010000255.1:255000-272500 GCA_037039925.1 Doris montereyensis | reverse complement strand
CAGCAATCTGACAGTGTCCAGGTATCCATTGTAATATGGTGCATTGTGTTGATCGCCATAACTGTTGAAGAAGTAGTGAAATGTTATTTAAGTGGCTTTCATAGGTTCTCTCACAATGACTTGTAGTTGATGTTTGTTTGTATCCCCCCCCCCCCCCCCCCACCAGATGCTTCTCTTTTCTGACTATTTGCTGCATGAGCTGACATGTGACAACGATACCTTCGATGGGCTCATCATCCCCAAGGCTTCATACAATGCCTCTGAACTGGTGAGTTTGTAATACTTTTAAAAATATTAAAATGATGTACATAGCTGCCAACCAGTAAGTAAAAAAAACGTATTTAGTAAAATAAATTTGGCTTTGACACCGTAAGTCTGTATTTACCTTGAAATGGTACATGTATTTGAGGGTAAACTACTTTTTCTGTTCTAAGAAACCCTGAATTCGAGACGGAGAAAAATTAGGTTACAAATCTGGAGATTTCATTCAGTTGGTCAAGTCAAGAGTTCACAACAATTAACACTGTCGCATTTCACCAGCAATTTTTTTTTATTTGCCGTGTAGGGGTTAATTCAAGTTAAATTGTATTGTTTTCTGGAATAATACGGCCCTTGGTGCTAGTGAGGATTAGCTCGTTCGGTGAGAGTCTGTTTTTTTACATGAAAGTTTGACAGCTATAAGATAAGATAAGATAAGATACAACTTTATTGTCCAAAAGTGGCACATTGTTTTGATGTTACAATGCCTTCAATATAATAATATGAAATACAACACACCCTTACCATAAAGAAATTATTATTCACACACAAACAGCTTACACACATTTAAGCATTATGAGCTCAAAAACATGTATAACATAACAACAAAGAATTAACATTTTCTAATACATGTAAACGTAGCCATTGCAATAAATAATGTTATGAGTGTACGACATGTTTTGTCACGTAACCTAACCCTTCTTATTATAAACTTTATATTGTCATTTTTACTCTTAATATATAAAGATGCTTTCTCTCACTAGAGCTCCACTTTCAAAAGATAATTATATTAAGTTTAAGTTTGTTTGTTTCTTTTACTTTTAATTTCCCCCACACCTTCCCTTCAGGCTGATCTTCAGTACCGATTGTGTCACCTCAATCGTTCTCAGCTGACTGAATTCTCCAAAGAGTTGATGAAAGAGATTACGGATGATGAAATCGCATAGATGGTAAAGTCAAAACTGTTATCTGTCTGATGATCTCTCTCCCCTCCCTCCCTCCCTCCCTCCCTCCCTCCCTCTCTCTCTCTCTCTCTCTCTCTCTCTCTCTCTCTCTCTCTCTCTCTCTCTCTCTCTCTCTCTCTCTCTCTCTCTTTCTCTCTCTCTCTCTCTCTCTCTTATTCTCTTTTTTTTTTCTCTTTCTCATTTTCTTTCTCTGTCTCTCATCCACTCCCATACTCTATGGCCATTGACATGACAGGCATTATCTTCTAACTTCTTTCCTTTCATCTTGCTCTTCGTCTCAATTCACCCTGAGATTATCCCATATGGTGGATGGCCCACAATAACACAAACCAACCTTCATAGTTCCCACCTTTCTTTCTTTCATTTTTTAAATCATTTTCTTTCTCTGTCTCTCATCCTACTCACCCATATACTTTGAGGGCCATTGACATGACAGGCATTGCTGATAGTTCTAACTTCTTTCCTTTCATCTTGCTGCTTCGTCTCAATTCACCCTGAGATTATCCCATATGGTGGATGGCGAAAACCACAATAACACAAACCAACCTTCATAGTTCCCAATTTTCATATTTTAATAGACAGTTTAGGTGTAAATCAGTAACAGAGAGAGCCAGAGAGAGAGAGAGAGAGAGAGAGAGAGAGAGAGAGAGAGAGAGAGAGAGAGAGAGAGAGAGAGAGAGAGAGAGAGAGAGAGAGAGAGAGAGAGGAGAGAGAGAGGGAGAGAGGGAGGGAGGGAGGGAGGGAGGAGAGGAGGAGGGAGGGAGGGAGGAGGGAGGGAGGGAGGGAGGGAGGGAGGGAGGGAGGAGAGAGGAGGGAGGGAGAGAGAGAGAGAGAGAGAGAGAGAGAGAGAGAGAGAGAGAGAGAGAGAGAGAGAGAGAGAAAGAGAAAGAAAGAAGGAAAGGAAAATTATTTAGTTGTCATTTCGTGTAAATCAGAATGGCTTGGAGGTGTATTTGGTGGCTGTGTGTTGTTAGGACTACTCTATAGAAGCAAAACAGTGTGTCATCATGGATCACAAACCACATTGAATAAACATGAATTTGAAAGAAAAAAAACAACCCACATACAATAGGCGGGACTACATAATATGCATATAGTTTCAATTTTATATTTTAGGCATGAAAAAGAAGCAAAACAATCCTACTTCATCTCATTACAAACAAAAGCAAAACAATCCTACTTCATCTCATTACACACAAAAGCAAAAACAATCCTACTTCATCTCATTACACACAAAAGCAAAACAATCCTACTTCATCTCATTACAAACAAAAGCAAAACAATCCTACTTCATCTCATTACACACAAAAAGCAAAACCCCAAAAAAACTAAATCAAAACCCAAACAAAATCAAAACCTAACCAAAGTCAAAACCCAAACAAAATCAAAGAGATGAAAAGTTCTCTGCAAATGAATGAAACCAAAACAAAAACTAAAATAAGAATGAAATTCCAGACATCAGGTTTTGTAATGTCAAGGTCACCTTGACTTGAGTTTGAATGGTGTAATGGAGAACGTGTCAGGTGCCAGGGATGTAACTGAGAGCTTTGCAATTAATTCTGACCGTAGTTAACATTGATTTTGCAATCACGTTTTCCAAAGCGTGAATGCGATTATTAAGCTTAAGGCCAGGCTCCTTTACTTTCTTCATTTGAAACGTGAGGGAAGTTTCATGACCACCATCCCACCCACCCCACCCGATGTATGTGGGCAGTGGCTGGTGGGCGCTACTGGTAGATCCTATTTCTCTTCTTTCATTTTCACTCTTTCATTTATACTTCATCTTGCTCTTTCCTTTTATTTCACCCTGAGATCACCACATATGGTGGACGTGGTGAAATTGAATGAAACAATAAAAACATTTTTAATTGACCCTGAGATCAATCGCCGTGCAGTGAAATGGATGAAGTGTAGGAGGGGATCAAATCAAGCGGATAACTCCAAGGAAAACGGGCCTGCCATCTTAACCAGGACAACACGAATCTGAAAAATGCACCTCTTATTAAATTTAGTCACATGAATTAAACATCATTGGCAAGCTGTTGAATGATTTACAGTTTGATCAGAATTCAAAAAAGCTTTGTATTTGGAATCGTTTTAGTTTGTTGTTTTTTTTATTTTTTTATTTTTAAAGGCGACCGCTAGATTATTCGCAGAAGTGCAATCGAAGCACATTTGCATTTTGCATTGAATTGATTTTTATCTGCCATCCTATTTTGTACTGTAACATTTTGTTTTGGATTATAACAATGGCACCATCTGCTACACTAAATGCTTGAATCTCAGATATGTTTTTGGTTAATGAGAATAATCTTTCTTTCTTTCATTGTTGATCAGTTCGCATTTTACCTTTCGGTGTATGGATTTAGATACCTGAAATGATCTTTCTCCAGGCTGCCCTGTCCTGACATTTTCTGTTTCCTTCTGGGAACGTTAAATTTCTTTGCTTTTGGGCCTCTTTTATATTATCTTTGTCCCACTTTCTTTGAGATCTACCTTTTGGTCTTTTATCTTGGGTTTTAGCCCTGTAAACTGATCTAGCTATTCTCTTTTCATTCATTCTGTTTACATGCGTGCCAAACCATCTCAGTTTATTTATTTCTATCTTAGTGTTAATGCCATCTACTTTGGTTTGATCTCTTATTGTTGTGTTTCTGATTTTGTCTCTTTTAGTTTTAGCTACTATTCTTGTTAGATATTTCATTTTAGCTGCCTGTACTCTACTGTATTCTCTACTGTCTAAGGTCCAGATTTCGCTGCCATAGAGAGTATTACAATAAACTGTGTTGTATACTGCCATTTAGGTTGTTATGATTATTTCTTTATCTTCTTTCTTTTTTTTCTTTCTTGGGTTTTCATGTGTCCAAAGAGTTTTATATTTTTCTTGATGTCATTTTAGTCAAGAGTGAACATTCTGTACCTACCTAGAGGTTAACGATAAAGATGGATTTATAGTCCATATCCCTGTACAAGTGCAGGCTCACCAATTGTACGTCATCATTTACCCCCAGCTGGTTGTTTCATTCAAAACACTTCTCAACTCCCGGAGGGAGTATGCAGTGCACAAGTCTGTTAGGCTTTTCGTACTAGCGCTCGTAACAAGATCATATAGCTGAGTACTCATTCACATCTGAGTTAAGTGAGGAAAGTAGAGTGAAGTATTTTTCCTAAGAGTACAAAACCCACTTTGTGCCAGCTGTGGGGCTTGAAACAGTGTCGTCGTGATTATAAACTCACAAGATGCTGTTGACAGACAGACTTCCTTTTTTTATATCTTTTATGTCTATTTTTTTTTTTTACATTACCTTGATAGTTAACTGAGCCTTTCATTCAGTACTGATGTACTTGGAACGTTTTTGAGCCCAGGTTTATGATTCTGTAACAATCACTCATATTTTTTGTTTTCATTTTTCCTTGTGTTGCAGCTCAAACTGAAGGTAGTGAACATCACAGCAACTGCCTTCAAACTAAGCACATTTTTGACAAAGGTAAATCTTGAAAAAGGGATTTTTTTTTCTCATTTTGTATTTTTTTCTTATTTTTGTCATACGTTAGTTGCTAAAGAGCACTAACAATAATATATATTAATGTTATCGTTTAATTTTTGTTGTTGCTTTTGTGCTGTTTTCACATCTTCAACAGGTTAATAGATAGCTATTTTGGAGTTGCTAGAATGCAAGAGAGAAAATAACTAGACACCCGACAGATCACTTTGGCGTGCTTTGAGTTTTTATCTAACACAGATTTTGACTTTTGTGTTTCTTTCTTTAAATTTTTGTTAATCGTTAGGTTGGGCTTATTCGTTTTACTATGAACAAGCTTTTGTTATTACGATATCAATGAAGAAATTAAAAATAATGATAAAACATTATTCATATTGCACTTTCACATGGTGTACAATATCTCCAAGTGCGTAATAATGACTTGCAAAAGAATGGCTGAATGGGTACCCTTCTTTAAATGGCTCTAGCTCCACGATGGTTTGATCGATTTTAATGTGTTTGGTATCACGTTAAAGAGTAGATAAAACATATCTCCATTCGCTCAAAATGCGACTTAAGTGCTGGTTTGACAAATCAGGTCACATATGGGGCTTCAGATTTTGTTTTCATGGGCTTCAATGTTTGTTTCATGTCAATCTTCTAATAGGTGGCGTCGGTGGCCGAGCGATTAGGCTGCCAGACTGGGGACTATGAGGTCCCAGGTTTGAATCCTGGCAAAGCTAGGTCCGACACACGTTGTGTTCCGTGGGAAAAACAATTTTAACACGTATTGTGTTCCCCACTCTACCCAGGTGATGAGGTGAGAAATGGATACAAGCGCGTCTAGCTTTGGAGAAGAAAAAATATCTGTGTCAGACTAGCGTCTCTGTCCAGGAAGTGATTATGATTATTATCACCTGTTTAGGCTTCAGAAACACTTACAGAAACCGGGATAGACTTGGCTTTATGGGCCGTCGAAAGAACTTTGTTCTTCTAATAGGGTAAACAGTTTTTGTTCCCTTGATATGACTGCTTTCAATATGTATTATTCTACTGCTACTTTCAGGCTGAGAGATTCATGAAGTTCCAGAAAGAGTTGGAGGAGATCTATGAGTTGGTTTCCATGTTTGACTTTGTGGAAAACATGACGGACCTCATCAACGCCACCCTAACGACTCCGATGCCCGGCAACTTCACCATAGCACCTGACAGCGGAGGTGACGATTCGGGAAAGGTGAGAGAAGAATTATTAACTTGGTTTCGTGGGCGGGGAGAGGGAGTGGGGGGGGGGGGGACTTGGTAGTCCAGAGGATCGACACCTAGTCCCATCGGAGACGGACGTTAAAAGGAGGTGTCCCATGTGCAGATCATGACACTCTGTGTGCACGTTAAAGATCCCTTAGGTGTTTACAAGGCAGTCTGGGCAAAATTCAAAATCCCGCAATATCACCTTAGTTTTGGATGTGGGTAAATCAAATCAAATCAAATCAAATCAAACCCAATAAGAAAAAACTTGCTTTGTTGGTGACTTGATGTTAGGTTTGATTTTGATTTTTACTATTTTTTGTGGTGGGGGGGGGGGGGGGCTGTTTTTTTAAGGATTTTTTTAATTTTGAGAGAGCTTCGGGGGGTGGTTTTGTATGAAAATCAAATCCCCCACACACACACACACACACACACACACACACACACACACACACATACATTTTACGCAAGCTAAAGTAAGTATGTTCTTTTTTACGTAAAAGAAAATTGAATCACGGGCATATTTCCATGGAATGTTTTGGCATCTAAATTGTTAAAATTTGCCTTTGTCTGTTAGACATCCGGAGATGACAAGATGAAAAGAGGTGGATGGATGAAAATGTGGAATTTCCTGCACAAGGCCGTCTGTGGCAAGAAGCCGCCAACAACACCAACGCATTCCTCTCATGGAGGGGCTGGGGGCGGACAATCTGAATCGGACGACGAAGGTAAAACACTGGTGACTCTTAGTATTCAGTGTCCGACTCTCTTTCTCTAAGGAGGATTTTGAAATGACAAAAGCAACCCCTTTTTCCCGTCCCCCTCTTTCCCAAAGAAAAAAAAGAAACATAAAGAAAGCAAAAATGACAAAAAGATAAAAATGGAAAATTGTTGTAGATTTTCTCATCCTCATTTTTAATTTTTAAATGGAATATCTCAAGGTGTTAGAACATCTAGCTTTGGTATTTTGTTTTAATAGTTCATAAACGTACGAGGGAAAGACACCTTTTTAATATATATCCCCCTCCCCCCCCCCACCCGACCTAAGTGCAAGTGGGTACCAACAACAGCTCAGGAATAAAAATCTGGGATAGACCATTGTAATGCCCAGGAGGGGATTATTGTCACCTGTTGTGCTTAACGCTATAGAAACCAAGATATGCTCCGCTTGCTCTACGGGCCACAAGGGCTTTGCGGCATCTTTTAAAGAAATCTGAGTTATAATTTATGCCTTGTCAGCAAGCTTGTAGTATTATTCATGGGAAGTCAGCTTTTCATTTTATTTAATACCTGAACCTTCTTTGTTCTTCATCAACTTACACTTTATTTTATTGTCACAGACTCGTTAGGCATGACCCAGGCACAGAAGGACAAGCTGAAAATCATTGTCCATTACCTGTACTACAATCCAACCGTGCTATATGCCCCCAACACTACCTCGGCGGACAGTATTATCAAGAAGGTATGAATTTTTGAAAGATTGCTAAACTTTTGATCTAAAAGCTCTAAGAGTCAGATTGAGAAAAATAAGATTTAGGGTTTAAGTCAGGAATTGCGCTTTACAAAGGAGAATATAATTATCGGAATTAATTCTGTGATTGTGCATTCATTTCGAGAAGAAGCATATCACATGTCATGTTACAAAGTCAATTCTTGTTTTCTCTCTCTCATTCTGTCTGTCTGTCTGTCTGTCTGTCTGTCTGTCTGTCTGTCTGTCTGTCTGTCTCTCTCTCTCTCTCTCTCTCTCTCTCTCTCTCTCTCTCTCTCTCTCTCTCTCTCTCTCTCTCTCTCCTCCCTCCCTCCCTATCTCCCTCTCCCTCCTCCCTCTCTCTCTCTCTCTCTCTCTCTCTCTCTCTCTCTCTTGCTCTCCTCTCCCTCTCCCTCTCCCTCCCTCCCTCCCTCTCTCTCATGGCGCCATGGAGAAGCATTATAAGGTGCCAACAAAACTTTCTTTGGCCATTCGTCTGATTTCGTTCCATGATTCTCCAATATGCTTTCTGTCTTCTTCTACTATCCTTTGCCATGTACCTATTGGTCTTCCTGCTTTTCTTTGTCCCTGGGGTTTCCATGACAAGGCTATGACGGGGTTTCTCGTATTTTTCAATTTGAGAGTTCTTGGGGTTTTTTGGTTGAGGTCTACTTTCAATGTTTAACACAGGGTTGTAAATTACAATTTTCCCCACACGACCCAGGTGCAAAAGGTTACAAGCGCTATCTTGGAAGTAAAAACCTGCCTCAAACTAGCATCCTATCCAGGAGGGGACTATTATCACCTGTTCCATTTCATGCCACAGAAACTGGAATCAGCCCCGGCACTATGGGCCATAATGGCCTTAAAAGAACTTCACTTTTTTTAAACTTTTTTTCTTAGATGTTCAAACTCTGAATAAATCATTTGACTCAGCAATATTATGTTTCAGCACATTTAAAACTATCTATTTTGCATGTAACTTTTGAGTTATTTTTTTAATTTTGACATTGTTGGTTTGTCTAAATTTTTGTTGTTGTTTTGTCAGTGTATTTGAGATTTGCGTAGACGCTGGTTTTTCTTTTTGTTTTATAGATTTGTTAGTAACTTTTTTTTTTCTGTCTTTGCTATACTCCTAATATCTGTCAGGCAAACACAACCATCACTTTCATCGACTTGATTGGAGATTACGCCAGAGAATGGCTGAACATTTCCCACCGTCTCCATATCTACCTGCACGAAGAGAAAACCAAACACAACTTGGAGCTGATGAGAAAGGTGAGTTGTTGACGTGTGTATAAACCCCAAGTCTTCTTTCATTTGCTGATTAAGGAAGACATAAAACGTTTTCAAGTAGAGAAAGAAAGGAAAAATCCCGTTTTCTTTTCTTTTAAGGCAGATTTAGGGTACGATTCGTGACCCTAGATTTTATCATTTCTAAGGCTCCAGCTCAAAACTTTGAGTGGCAAAAGATAACAAGCTCCAGATATACATTTGGGACATAAACTTTTTTTCTTTTCCTGACAATTAGAAATGAAATAATAATAACGAAATACATTCATATAGCGCTCATCATCAATACTAGCTTAACCTCTGAGTGTCAAGTGCTTATAAAAGATTGAATATCACATAATGTCGATGAAATGATCTAAACACATACATGTCTGTATGATATAATTTTTTCAGGGAAGGCAAAAAAACATAATGGATCATCGAACAGAGCTGCAAAACATCATGCGCTGCTCCTTGAATTTCAATTTAACAATACTTTAGAAGTAAATGAAAATAAATTATCAGTAGTGCACAAAGTTGACTTGTACGGTTAGAGTTGAACTTTTTGAAAGATTTAACCGAGCAAGTCCACTCCTTGATTTACGAGGTTAAAGAGTTTTCAAGGCGGGAAGAAAATTGAAAATCTGCATTTAGATCATGTGAATAGCTGGAACCTTTCTGTTGGATCAAGGCCCCCAATTATTTCCCATTATTTCCCATTATTTATTATTTATTAGAACACCAAAGAAACATGCATTTGATCATTGGAAGAACAAATCTCATATCCTATATTATCGTGGACTTACACACTTAAATATTTTCACCGACAATAAGTGTTGTCTGGTTTATAAAACAAAATAACATCCATGTGACCAAAAACATTGCGTTTCTGAAAGAAATTGGAGTATATCGACAGATCTAGAGTACTAAATACGTATCAATTTTTAACACATTGACTATATTTTTTTAATGTTAACAAATATTTACAGAAGCTTTTGATTTTTTAAAGTGTTTTATGTTCTGCCTGGACAGTTGTCAGTAATATTAGTCATCTACAAACTTTGAGATCACTGCCATGGTGGACAGGGTTGCTTCCAAGAATTAAACAAACAAACATTTCTCTCTCATTTGACCAAACTATCAACAGACAGACTGGTTTTATTTCGTTGTTTTCTTTCGTTTTATCTTTAATTTTTGTATCTTGTTTTGATGAGGTTTGCTCTGTTGATGGAAACTGCGCGACAGGTCGTTTACACCAATGGCAATGTCTCAGTACCGTCACTTCAGTTCACCATTGTTTTAGTAGTTATCGCTTCTTTGTTTCCTTGCCGTTGACAAACTATTTCTATGTTCTGACACGTTTTCCATCTATTAGGCCTTTTATTTGGTGTTTCCTATTTCCTCTTCTTAAGTTGTCGGCTTACCAGGCAGTATAATTCTTTTCTTTTTTTTTATCAACAACAGATGCAAGGCGACATTCGTGATCACCGCAGTGTCGTCTCGTGGCTGTTTGCTATCTATGACCTGTCCCCATACCTGGACATGAAGATTTGGTCCGCCGACCACTACGACCATCAGCTGGCTATCATCGACTTTGCCGCCAACGGCTGGCTGCACATGATGAAAGGCATCAACCTGAACATGTTTCGCGGTTTTGCCACGGAGGACGACATGTTGACCTACTTCCTGACGCAGGCCTATCATGACAACGCCAGCATCATCGCAGGTGATTGATTAAAAGGATGATTTTACTTCTTTTAAGATAATTTGATATCGAGTTTGCTGTCATGGTATTGATGTTGTTGTGGCTTGTTTTTAGCAAGGTTAGTCTTGTTATAGTGGCAAAGGGGAGGTTAGGATGACATGTTTTTAGGAGTTTTTGTTTCAACTTTCAAATTTGTACAGATGTGATTAAGTGCCTGGACCAAGGCAGAGGTCGATATAGGCAGGATCTTAGCATAATGCACTGAGACTAACTGTACTTTATGCCTAGAGAGCTGGAAATTCATTTTTTGTTTTTAAATGATATGGTTCATGGAGGGATTTAGATGTGAAGTCTGTGAGATTACACTTACATGTGGATACAGATCTTGAAATCATCTTTCACCTTTCGTCATTTGTTGTAACCTTTTATTAAATTTGCAGGCGTTGTCTTCGAAGATTTGCCAGAAGATGGCTCCATCCCACCCCACCTTCGGTACAAAATCCGTCAGAATGCCACTTATTTGCCATCGACCAAACAGATACGCAAACCAACATGGGTACCTGGCCCAGGTCGCTCCTTTTACCCATATTACCAGTTTGGATTCGTCTGGGTGCAGGTAAGAGAGATTTTTTCTTTTTTTTTTTAAAAATTGTAATTTTTAAAGCCATTAAAATTCAGATATTATATAAAGGGCATGCCATCACTGGACCGGGAAGAACCACGGCCCTATATAAAGGGCATGCCATCATTGGACAGGGAAGAACCACGGTTCTATATAAAGGGCATGCCATCACTGGACTAGGAAGAACCATGGTTCTATATAAAGGGCACAAAGGCACATCACTGGACAGGGAAGAACCCACGGTTCTATATAAAGGGCATGCCATCATTGGACAGGGAAGAACCACGGCCCTATATAAAGGGCATGCCATCATTGGACAGGAAAGAACCACGGTTCTATGTAAAGGGCATGCCATCATTGGACCGGGAAGAACCACGGCCCTATATAAAGGGCATGCCATGATTGGACCGGGGAAGAACCACGGTTCTATATAAAGGGCATGCCATCATTGACCAGGAAGAGCCTCGGCCCTATATAAAGGGCATGCCATCATTGGACCAGGAAGAGCCTCGGCCCTATATATAGGGCGTATCGTGTTTAACCAGGAAGAGCCATGGCCCTATATAAAGGGCGTACTGTAAATTTGAAAGAGCCATGGCCCTGTTTGACCGGGAAGAGCCATGGCCATATATATAAAGGGCATAGACCCTGACCTTCTATAATGGAAAATTCCATTGTCCTTTTAAGGTAAAATGACATAGTAAATGCTCAAGTATTTATTGAAATAACAGCCAATGAAAACATCATCTATTTTAAGCTCATCCTTATATAAAGGGCGAAGGCCTTGTTTGACCCTAGTCCCTATCCTTGTTATCAATCCAGTAATGCACTTTACTAAGTAGTGTTCACTGTGTAATCACCCCTTTTATTTAGGGGTTCATTGCTTGTCAACACAATAAAGATCATTGATCTAAGTGGTCTGAGTGTTGTTAGACAGGTGATGATGAAATAAACTGACAACAGTTTAAGCTCATAGCCCTAGTTAAATCCGCAAGTAATGCAATTTACTAAGTAGTGTTCACTGTGTAATCACCCCTTTTATTTAGGGGTTCATTGAATGAATCAAGATCATTGATCTAGATGTCGAGATAGAGTTATGTCATTCATGAATGGAAGAAATCCCATTTTTCCTTCTTGGTCTAAAGACAAATAATCAATGAACTAAATTTATGTCTAATATCAAAATATTAATGCCTCATGTTATCAGCTTTCAGAAAATGTATGGTTTTATATTGTCTAGTATCACTTATCACAGTTATGCAGTCCTTTTTTCTACCCCAATCAAAATCTTGGCTTTTTCCCTTTGCCACGCACTAATTTTTCCACTCAAGCGGCTGTGGCAACCCCACATCCCAGGAGGTCACTTCCGGTAAAATGGGGAACGCTACTAGGGTTAAACTTCAGCTATTTTATAGTCAATGTTATCAGATTTTTTGTTTTCTTCCTTTTTTAAAATCTTATTGTTGACAGCCATTCTTAAACTTTAGATATTTTATTTTCAATTTTATCGGATTTTTTTCTTCCTTTTTCATATGTTTTTAAAACCGTAGTTAAACTTCAGATATTTTATTTTCAAAGTATTGGATTTATTTTCTTTAAGTTTTGAAAAGCATGTAATATCCTGCGTTTTCATTGGTTGTATCAGTTACTGCCTTTTTTACAAAATTTGTTATAATGAAAGATTGTCGGCTTAGAATTATGATATTCACCTCCTTAATAAGACAAATCGAAGTTTGAAAAATACACTTCTTAGGTGTCTTGTCAGCTGCAAAAAATATCCGGAGTTAGGACGAAAAGGACAAAAAAAGACCAAACTTGGTGATAATTTGTTTTTCGTGAAACAGGACAAGTCATGATTTTGAATCTGATAGGAATTTTAACTCCTAAGTCAGGGCAATATAATTATGAACCGAGGAAATATTAAAGAGATTTTTTTTCTTAGTCGGTGGTAGTTTTGACCCTCAATGGAAAAGTTTTTTTAAACATTTGTTATATTGTACATTACATCAAATGATGGGTGATTGATCTGTACTGCTGGTAGGTCCTACTTCCTTCCTTTGACTCTTTCACATGTCATTCATCTAGCTGCTTTCCTCCTCGTTCAACTTGAGATTACCACTTATGGTGTACAGGATAAATTGTGATCAAACAAAACACAAATGAAACAACAGGAATAATTTATTTATTTTTGGCATAGAAAGATCCTTCCAAGAGTTTTAGTACAATGCGCTTAACAGGCAACTGCACTGTATGCTTCTTACAAGGTTTGGAAGGACTTAAAAATGAAATAATCTGCTGGGAGTCAGTAGGGGCAATAATGTAAAGTGGGTAAGTCTGCAATTGTGTGGAGATACGAACCACTGTAAATCAATATTTGTCTTTATCTTTTATAGTAAAGATCTTCATTACTTCGTTGCTTTACGGGGACTCAGTAGTCAAGAGGCAATGTGTCGGCCTCTCAACCCGAAGGCAACGGTTTCGAACCCCCGCCAATGGTTGAAATATTTATTTATAAGTTTTTCAATGTGGGTAAATCAAAATCTACCTCCTGGTCCAGGTAGGTGGATGGACACCTAGTCCCGTCGGAGATGGATGATAAAAAGGAGGTCCCGTGTGCAGATCACAACATCCTGTGCACGTTAAAGAACCCCTTGGCTGTTTACAGGGCAGTCCGGGCAAAATTAAAAAAGTTCTAACTCAAAACCCCCTGGGATCACCTAACTATTTGTGGATGTGGGTAAATCAATTTTTCAGATTTTCAAAATTTCAAAAATCACTGCTTTACTCAAATTGTCACTTTTCCCCCCTCTTTCTCACTCGTCAGGATATGATTGAACGAGCCATCATTGACCTTCAGGTTGGGAGAGACGTTGGAGCCGGGCTCCTACATACAGCAATTCCTCATTATTGTGACCCCTGTTACGTGTGGACCAGTGAGTAGAAATATAACCTAAAAATGTTTTGGCGGGGGGGTGGGGTTCTAAACTCATTATTGTGGCTTTTACATTTTGTGTTCATCAGTGGGTGTTTTTCATTTTGAAGTCATCTATCGATGTTTCACGATGTAAACAAACAACAACAAACAAAAAAACAGAATTGAAACAAAAAAAAAACTTTTTCAATAAATAAATGACAAAAAAAATATTATTCGTTTATTCATTTTGTGTTCATCGGGCTCTAAACTCATTATTGTGACTTTTTCATTTTGTGTTCATCAGGTTCTTAACTCATTATTGTGGCTTTTTCATTTTGTGTTCATCAGGCTCAAACTCATTATTGTTCTTAACTCATTATTGTGGCTTTTTCATTTTGTGTTCATCAGGCTCTAAACTCATTATTGTTTTTTCTTTTGTGTTCTCAGGCTTATTATGACTTTTTCATTTTGTATTCAGTCAAGTTCTTAACTCATTTATTGTGACTTTTTCATTTTGTGTTTATCAGGTTCAAAACTCATTATTGTGACTTTTTTATTTTTTTTCATTTTGTGTTCATCAGGCTCGAAACTCATTATTGTGACTTTTTCATTTTGTGTTCATCAGGTTCATGTTCATGATAGAACACGTGATGCCCTTGTGTTTGACCTTCAGCTGGGTCTACTCTGTGGCCATGTTGGTACAGAGCATCGTGTATGAAAAGGAGCAAAGACTGAAAGAGGTATGAATATTGAAACATATTCACATAGATATGATAATACGTGTACATGTTAGAGCCCCGTAGGAGACGGGGACTAGAATAAGTAGATAGTCCGCCCTAAAAATGTACACAGCTTTCAGGAAGGGAAGCTGATCTGCATGGAAAAATTGCAAGGATGCTCAATAGGATGCAGAGATAGAGTCGAGTTACCCCCGTGTGCCTCCCTCCCTCTCCTTTCCCCGACTGCCTCCCTTTTGCTGTTTCCTCTGAATTCATCTTGAGATCACCGTATGTGGTGGATGGTAGAATTTTTATGAAATAACAAACAAACAAACAAGTCTATGAGAGACCCTTAACTCGCAGAAAACCGATTTCTCTACAAGAAATTGAAAATACATGTGCAGCAATCCTCATGGACGCTTTGGCCAGAGTTACCCAAGCAGTAGGGGGAATTGGTAGTCCAGAGGCAAGGTGTCGGCCTCTCAACCAAAAATTTGTGGGTGAGGACTTGATGGAGGTTGACAAATTTTCTCTCTTTTTTTTTTTTATATAGTAAAATCTACCCCCTGGTCCTGGTAGGTGGATCGACACCTAGTCCCACCGGAGACGGATGATAAATAGGAGGTCCCGTATGCAGATCACAACATTCTGTGCATGTTAATGATCCCAGGGCAGTTGGGGCAAAATAAGAAATCCTACCAAAACCCTCAAGATCACCTTAGCTTAGTTGTGGATGTAGGTAAAATCAAATCACATCAAAACCCAAGCAGTAAATTTAACGTCTATGGAAGCTAATGACCTCCTCTTTGAGCATCTCTTGGGATTGTAGTGACCTCCGCTTTGAGCATCTCTTGGGATTGTAGTGACCTCCGCTTTGAGCATCTCTTGGGATTGTAGTGACCTCCTCTTTGAGCATCTCTTGGGATTGTAGTGACCTCCTCTTTGAGCATCTCTTGGGATTGTAGTGACCTCCGCTTTGAGCATCTCTTGGGATTGTAGTGACCTCCGCTTTGAGCATCTCTTGGGATTGTAGTGACCTCCGCTTTGAGCATCTCTTGGGATTGTAGTGACCTCCGCTTTGAGCATCTCTTGGGATTGTAGTGACCTCCGCTTTGAGCATCTCTTGGGATTGTAGTGACCTCCGCTTTGAGCATCTCTTGGGATTGTAGTGACCTCCGCTTTGAGCAACTCTTGTGATTGTAGTGACCTCCGCTTTGAGCATCTCTTGGGATTGTAGTGACCTCCGCTTTGAGCATCTCTTGGGATTGTAGTGACCTCCGCTTTGAGCATCTCTTGTGATTGTAGTGACCTCCGCTTTGAGCATCTCTTGGGATTGTAGTGACCTCCGTGACTTTGAGCATCTCTTGTGATTGTAGTGACCTCCGCTTTGAGCATCTCTTGTGATTGTAGTGACCTCCGCTTTGAGCATCTCTTGTGATTGTAGTGACCTCCGCTTTGAGCATCTCTTGTGATTGTAGTGACCTCCGCTTTGAGCATCTCTTGGGATTGTAGTGACCTCCGCTTTGAGCAACTCTTGGGATTGTAGTGACCTCCGCTTTGAGCAACTCTTGGGATTGTAGTGACCTCCGCTTTGAGCAACTCTTGGGATTGTAGTGATCCGCTTTGAGCAACTCTTGGGATTGTAGTGACCTCCGCTTTGAGCAACTCTTGGGATTGTAGTGACCTCCGCTTTGAGCATCTCTTGGGATTGTAGAGTCCAAAGGTAACTGATACTGTTAATCTGAAGATGTGTGAATAGAATTTATATTATAGTATCAAGCATATATACAACAAAGTTTTTCCTTTCCTGAAGTGTGCATACATTTTGGTGGATACTGTAAAAGGGAATTGTAAACGAAAATATTATCATGTGTCTTTTCCAGCAGAGACAGAAGGCGAAGATGGGCACTGCTGGTAGGGTTTACTTCTTTTATTTCACCCTTTCACTCATCTTTCATCTTGTTGCATGTCGACGTTGAAAGTCGCAAATCATTTTGCAATATTGGAGTTTTGAGAAAATCAAATAAAACGATGTTGCACTTTTTAATCTATTTTCACAGACAATACACGGTTTGCAAGTGTCAAAAACTAGACCCAATAGAGATACACACGGTTTGCAAGTGTAAAAAACTAGACCCTATAGAGATACACGGTTTGCAAGTGTAAAAAACTAGACCCTATAGAGATACACGGTTTGCAAGTATCAAAACTAGACCCTATAGAGATACACGGTTTGCAAGTGTAAAAAACTAGACCCTATAGAGATACACGGTTTGCAAGTGTAAAAAACTAGACCCTATAGAGATACACGGTTTGCAAGTGTAAAAAACTAGACCCTATAGAGATACATGGATTGCAAGTATCAAAAACTAGACCCTATAGAGATACACACCGTTTGCAAGTATCAAAAACTAGACCCTATAGAAATACACGGTTTGCAAGTATCAAAAACTAGACCTTATAGAGATACACGGTTTGCAAGTATCAAAAACTAGACCCTATAGAAATACACAGTTTGCAAGTGTAAAAAACTAGACCCTATAGAGATACATGGATTGCAAATGTCAAAAACTAGACCCTATAGAGATACATGGTTTGCAAATATCAAAAACTATACCATCGGTCGATATGGTGGACGGGGTAAATATTTCAATAAAACAGAGAGGGCCAACCTCACTGGAAAAAATAGGATTTGAACTTATGACATTTTGGTCTCAAGTCTGCAGCTGTCTACTACTACTACTACTACTACTACTACTACTACTACTACTACTACTACTGCTGCTGCTGCTGCTGCTGCTGCTGCTGCTGCTGCTGCTGCTGCTACTGCTACTACTGCTACTGCTGCTG
>JAXRKP010000255.1:237500-250000 GCA_037039925.1 Doris montereyensis | reverse complement strand
TTTGAACCTGACCCCATCTATCTGCCTTTAGGAGTGTGCATTGACAATTTGACCAAGGTAAGAAGTCCTTTCTTACCCATTCTGTGTTAGACTTTTTCTTTCTTTCTTTTTTTTATGATTGTTAATAATTATGTTTGTTGTTTGATCTTAAAATCATTTAATGGATTAATGTTTACGAAAGAAGGGCAACTTTTCCAAAGAAATATTTTGTGAGAATGAAATCCTTAGATATTTGAATGAATATGTGAATGGTATACATAGACATAGCTGAAACCAGTACGTCAAAAAACATATTTAGTTTGGGGTGGGGTTGGGTTTTTTTTTGGGGGGGGGGGTTATTTGGTAAGTTTAACTTTACCTTGAAAAGTCCATATCATTTGAGGATTAAGTGTAATTTTCGTTTTGAGAAAGTCAACAGTAAAGACTCAGAAAGATTGGAATGGAAGAAATCTCAGACACTATTCAGAATTTACTGAAATTTCCTTCCTTCGCACTTCCTCAAAATGTCCAGTGATCGGCTAACTTTTTGTATTTTACCTTAGAGTGGAGTTAATTTAAGTTAAATTATCAATGTTTTCTGGACTATGAGATGGAATTAGTTCATGCCATCTGAGTCTGTTGTCCAATTTAAAACAGTTGGCAGTTATGGGTAGTACTAAAGAAAGGTTGATATATCTGTAAGTTGATGGATAAGTAGATTACCAGTGGAGTAGGCAGATGGATAAATCAATAGATAGATCGAAATGTGGATAAGTAGAATAAGGGATTGACTAATAGATTCATTGAAGGACAGATATATATTTTTAATTCCTCTTTTATGATTGTCTGCCTTTTTCTGTTTTTCCAGGTGTACAAACTGGGGAAGAAGACTGCTGTTAAAAATCTGAGCCTGAACTTGTACGAGGGCCAAATAACTTCTTTCCTGGGCCACAATGGGGCCGGGAAAACCACCACAATGTAAGGAAAGGGTCCTGCGAAAACTGTTTTTGCCGAAAATGGGACAAATCTAGTTCTATCATATTAGTGGATAGAACAGTTCATTCCCTTCACAATGATGTCATAAAAGAAGCTTAGTATCGATTCTTTGAATTTATACACATTTTTAGCCCATCTTTTAACACAGATAATGTACGTTAAAAGCCAGAAATTTTGTTCAATGTACTGCAAGTTGGTTCTCATTTTGATTGTCACAATATACCTTATACGAGAGGAATTGTTTTGAATATTGCCTTAGATATTCCGGAAAATATGTGACATAATCCGTGCACCTATTATGAAAAGGCATCATCCCGACATGAGTAAAAAAAAGTGCTGGGTCAGTTTAAACAGTGTCGATAAGAAGAAGTTGAAAGCCTCTTAATGTTTTTTGATGTTTTAGAGTATCATCCTACTCTTTTCTTAGGTTTATGGAAGAAAAATGTATTCAAATAACAGAAAAAAATTTATGAGAAAACTAAGCTTTTCTCAAATTGTTGTTTTTGTTCATTATTTTCTATCTACTTTTTTATTTCTCAACGTGCCTTTATGACATTTGATTTGAATAATGAATGGGGGGGTACAAAAAAATGGTTAGATGCTTTTTTTACGATGTGTATTATAGTTTTGTGAAAATTGAATTTTTTGTATAATATTTTTGTATATTTTTAGGTCGTTCTCATATGCTATGTTAAAAAATTCATAAAAACAAAAATTACGAATCAATCAAAAATCCATTCTGATCAAATTTAGATAGTGTATCAAAAAGGTGCGTGCAAAGTTTGAAAGAAATTTGTCAAAAAATGGCTAAGCTTATCGATATTGAATTTTGGGGTAAAATACAAGATGGCGGCCATTTCCATGGCAACCGGAAGCGTCAGAGAGAAAGAAAAAAAATGCTATTTCAACTCAGCACACAATATCTATTAGACTTTTCCATAAGTTAACTTGATAGGATCAAACGGGAAAATTTTCACCCCAGGATCAAAACCGCCTGAAGTAAAGCGGAAGCCATACAGATAAGTTAGGGTTGATTGAATTGACGGTTTGTCTGAAAGTCTTTTGTAAAACGTCGTGACAATGTAATGCCTTAATATGGACATGCAACTTTTTCTAGACTTACACACTAAGAACCCTTTGCATCATCAATAAAGCTTACTATCTAACTTGCCATTTTCATGAAAACCAGTTCTTGTTTTTTAAATATCCCTAGAAGAAAATCTTTTTCTTTCAAGATCACATTTTCCATGTCATGACACACTTGTTTGTGTGGAAATATTTTTTTCAAAGGTGGACTATCGTACATTGTATGTTACTGAAGATTTTGACGATTTCTTGATTTTCGTTCTTTCAGGTCAATGTTGACAGGTCTGATTCCACCAACAGCAGGCACAGCATCTGTCTATGGCTACGATATTCTGAAGTGAAATGGATCTCATCCGTCATTCTCTGGGAATGTGTCCCCAGCACAATGTGCTTTTTGACAAGTGGGTTGACTTTGATATAAACTGTCCAACGTTTTCACTTAGCTGACCTTTAACTTTTATCATGCAGTCAGTCAATCAGTCTCTTCCTCTTTCTTTGTCTTTCTCTAACTCTCCTTCTTCTTCTCGTCTCCGTCTCTATCTCTGTCTGTCTGTCTGTCTGTCTGTCTGTCTGTCTGTCCGTCTGTCTGTCTCTCTTTCTCTCTCTCTCTCTCTCTCTCTCTCTCTCTCTCTCTCTCTCTCTCTCTCTCTCTCTCTCTCTCTCTCTCTCTCTCTCTCTCTCTCTCTCTCTCTCTCTCTCTCTCTCTCTCTGTCATTCTGCCTATCCCCGCCCACGCTCTCTCTCTCTCTCTCTCTCTCTCTCTCTCTCTCTCTCTCTCTCTATCTCTCTCTCTCTCTCTCTATCTCTCTCTCTCTCTCTCTCTATACATCTATCTCTCTCTATCTCTCTCTATCTCTATCACCATCTCTGTCAATATCCCATTCTCTTTACATCAATAAAAATAATCCTTCATCAAATCTCTCTCTCTCTCTCTCTCTCTCTATTTATATATCTCTCTCTCTCTCTATATATCTCTCTCTATCTCTATCTCTCTCTCTGCAATGCAAAACCCACTATGCGCCATTTTTACATGTGTGGGTTTTTCTCCACCATCTCTTTCAAGGATCCCATTCTTCTGATAATAAAAATAATCCTTCATCAAATCATAAATCAAGATATATATATATCTCTATCTCTCTCTCTCTCTCTCTATATCTCTCTCTCTCTCTCTCTATATATATATATATATATATATCTCTCTCTCTCTCTCTCTCTCTCTCTCTCTCTCTCTCTCTCTCTCTCTCTCTCTCTCTCTCTCTCTCTCTCTCTCTCTCTCTCTCTCTCTCTCTCTCTCTCTTTATCTCTCTCTCTCTATCTCTCTCTCTCTCTCTCTCTCTCTCTCTCTCTCTCTCTCTCTCTCTCTCTCTCTCTCTTTCCATCCCTCCATCCCTCCCTCCCTCCTTCCCTTTCTCTCCCTCTCTATCCCTCTCTCTCTTCCTCTCCACCCTCTCTCTCTCTCTATATGTCTGTCTGTCTGTCTGTCTGTCTGTCTGTCTCTCTCTCTCTCTCTCTCTCTCTCTCTCTCTCTCTCTCTCTCTCTCTCTCTCTCTCTCTCTCTCTCTCTCTCTCTCTCTCTCTCTCTCTCTCTCTCTCTCTCTCTATATATATATCTCTCTATATCTCTCTCTCTATATATATATATATATATATATATATATATATATATATATATATATGTATATATATATATATATATATATATATATATATATATATATATATATATATATATATATATATATATATATATATATATATATATATATATATATATATATATATATATATATATATATATATATATATATATATATATATATATATATGTTTATGTATCTAACTATTTATCTATGTCTCACACACTCTAATATTGTTTCAAATGTGAAAAGGAAATAAGAGTGTAGAGTTACACAGACTTTACTGGATTGACTTATTTCAGTGTACCATCTTTATACTGCTGGTACTGATTTAAACTGTAATAAGAACTACTTCAAAACAGGCAAATTTGTAACTACTCTTGTTATCACGTTTATTTATAACTGATTTATTTTCAACAGGTTGACAGTGGAAGAACATCTTTGGTTCTATGCCAAGCTAAAAGGAATGGCACCTGAAGAGATTGAGTCAGAGACAGACAGGTGCGCAAATTTTACCTCCTGTGACATTTTAAATTTTCTTTCCTAGCATATTGTTGTTGTTGTCTAGCAGGTCCCATATATTTACGTTCCCCCCCCATTTAACGCACGTAATACCTCTACCTGCGCTAGTTCTCACATGTTATATATGACATCTCATAGGTTAGGAAAGTGTTGTTGGTATGAGTTTTGCGATAGACATAAGAATCTACACATTACCACAAAGTTGTGTAGTCCTTGAGTCACATTTTTCCTTCATAGCTAAGTAATTTAACGTGAGCGTTACTCTGTAAATGATGGATTTATGATGACGTAACTTGTATAAGACAAAATTCCTTTATGTCAGATTCAAATACTTTAATTCGTTGTAAATATTTGCGTAGTCAATTTTCAACACCAGATTATTAAACTGTAACCCCAGTTTTGGAACATTATTGTAGACATCATGTGCAGAGATGATTGCACATGTGGTGAAGAAATGCTGCAATGGACAGATGAAAATTGCTCAGATACAGGAAGACTTAAATCTATTAACATTGACTTCTCTCAATCTTCTGTAATGTCTGTCGTGACGTTAACGTTTCTGTCATTCATTTTATCCTAGGATGATTGATGACCTTGGGTTACCGGACAAGAGGAAGTTGAAGGTCGACTGTCTGTCGGGGGAATGCAACGCAAACTGTCCGTGGCATCGCATTTGTCGGGGGTTCCAGAACCATCATTCTGGACGAACCGACTGCTGGCATCGATCCTTACGCTAGGAGAGCCATCTGGGATTTGCTTGTCAAGTTCAAAAAGGGTGAGCCAGGATATCATATCATGTTATGTTGCTTTGGCTTTCTCATCAAGACGGAAAGAGGTTATGATAGAAGGTTTACAATTCTGTCTTTGTCTGTTTGTCTGTGCGTCTGTTTGTTTTTGTCTCTATCTCATCTCTGCCTCTTTCTCTTTTGTGTGTGTGTGTGTGTGTGTGTCTCTCTCTCTCTCTCTCTCTCTCTCTCTCTCTCTCTCTCTCTCTCTCTCTCTCTCTCTCTGTCTCTCTCTCTCTCTCTCTCTCTCTCTCTCTCTCTCTCTCTCTCTCTCTCTCTCTCTCTCACACACACACACTCTGTCTCTCTGTCTCTCTCTCTCTCTCTCTCTCTCTCTCTCTCTCTCTCTCTCTCTCTCTCTCTCTCTCTCTCTCTCTCTCTCTCTCTCTCTCTCTCTCTCTCTCTCTCTCTCTCTCTCTCTCTCTCTCTCTCTCTCTCTCTCTCTCTCTCTCTCTCTCTCTCTCTCTCTCTCTCTCTCTCTCTTTCTCTCTTTTCTCTCCTCTCCCTCCCTCCCTCTCCCCATGTCCTTTCTTCCCTTTATCTCAGATACTCAACCTGGAGATCACGGTATATGGTAGACAGAGTAAATGCCAAGCAAACAAGCAAAGTCTCAGACGCATGGTCTGCCATTCCACCCAAACCTAAATTTATCAGGAGGCTTGTAGCCTTATTAAGTAACTTACAATGTCTAACTTTGAACTAACACTTTTCTAACCTGGCATCTTTATCACATTTTACTAAGATTTTTTTCTTTCGTACAAAAAGATTTTTTAAAAAAAGCACAAACGGCTTGGTCATATTTAATTTGTGTCGCATTAGTGGCCAAATGTTGAGGGACTATGAGGTCCTTCTTGCCCAAATCCTATCAAAGCTAGATCCTGATGTTATATTCCTTTGGAAAGACATTTAACATGCATTCATCCCCACTCCACACAGAGGATAGAATGGATGCAAGCACTAGCTTGGAGATAAAATCCTGCAGCAGATTAGCTTCCTGACCAGGAGGGGATTATTATCACCTGTTCGGCTTCCTTCACGCTATAGAAACCAGGATAAGCTCCGGCTCTACGGGCTGTAATGGTCTCGGATGGATGAACTTTTGTTTAGTTTATTATGCACGTAAGCAGCGTATTGTGTCACAATGGGCCGTCCATGGATTGATATTTTTAAATTACTATTTTTACCACTGCTCCAGGTCGCACAATCCTACTCTCCACTCATCACATGGATGAAGCAGATTTTCTAGGGGACAGAATCGCCATCATCTCTAACGGACAATTGAAATGCTGCGCTCCTCTGTTTTCCTGAAGAATGTGATCGGGAACGGCTACCACCTGCGAATGTCCAAAAGGGAACCGAACCCCACGTGTGACAATGACGATGTGGAGGATGAGGGGAATGATGGCAGGGTAAGCTTTTGGTGTCATTGATTTAATCATTCTATACACAAATGTAGTGGCAGAGAGAGTTAGGTTGCCAGGCTTGGGATCATGAAATCCGAGGTTCGATTCCTAGCAAAGTTAGGCCTGACGTTGTGTGTTCCTTGGTAAAGAGGCTTAACATACATTTCTCCCCCCTCTCGACCCAGGTGCAAATGAGTGTAAGCACTAGGTTGGAAGTAAGAACCTGTGTGACGTCAGACTAGCTTCCTGTCCAGGAGGTGATTATTATCACTTGTTCAGCTTCTTGCAGGACAATAGATTTTTTTTCTTGTAAAATGTTATCAAGGCAAATATAAAGGTGTAGTGGTGCAAACAAACAGTGGTGGTGTTGTAGGTTCAAAACCATGGCTAGTCCAGGTTTTTTCACAACTTCACACCCTTATGAAAGATATTTCATTCTGCTTTAACATCCCCCTTGACTCATGTACCTATATATAATATATATATATATATTTATATATATATAGGCAAAGAAAAATCTGGTCAGAGTGTTAATATGAAGTGTCTAAACAGGTATCTGTGCTGTATATGTTTTCCCATGAAGTTGAGGACTTTGACTTAAATTGGCTAGAGATAAATGAAATAAAATAGGTAAGCTACACTTGAGACAGGGATGTGGACGGCAATAAATCTTTCTTGTAAGAAATACTATTGTATGTGAATTCAATCTGATCAACAGGAGCTTTCAGGGCCCAAGCTTCTACGTCCAAATCCAACATGGAGTCGCCCTGTCGGGAGTCTGAGGTCACGTCTTTCATCAAGAAGTACGTGTCGTCTACCTATCTGGTACAAGAGGGACCGAGGGAACTACACTACATCTTGCCTTTTGAGGAGGCAAAAAAGGATGCTTTGAGAAGCTTTTCAGGTAAGCAAAGTCAAAGTGAAGTCAAGTGAAGTCAAGTAAAGTCCCATACTCAGAGTTCAGCTTCGGGGTAATCAGGAGTAGAATCCTGATTTTTCCGCCTCCTTTTTACGGAAAAATATGTTTAGTTGAAATATCTTTTGTCATATCTTTGTCTGTCTGTCTGTCTGTCTGTCTGTCTGTCTCTCTTTCTCTCTCTCTCTCCCTCTCTCTCTCTCTCTCTCTCTCTCTCTCTCTCTCTCTCTCTCTCTCTCTCTCTCTCTCTCTCTCTCTCTCTCTCTCTCTCTCTCTCTCTCTCTCTCTCTCTCTCTCTCTCTCTCTCTCTCTCTCTCTCTCTCTCTCTCTCTCTCTCTCTCTCTCTCTCTCTCCTCTCTCTCTCTCTCTCTCTCTCTCTCTCTCTCTCTCTCTCTCTCTCTCTCTCTCTCTCTCTCTCTCTCTCTCTCTCTCTCTCTCTCTCTCTCTCTCTCTCTCTCTCTCTCTCTCTCTCTCTCTCTCTTTTCTCTCTCTCTCTCTCTCTCTCTCTCTCTCTCTCTCTCTCTCTCTCTCTCTCTCTCTCTCTCTCTCTCTCTCTCTCTCTCTCTCTCTCTCTCTCTCTCTCTCTCTCTCTCTCTCTCTCTCTCTCTCTCTCTCTCTCTCTCTCTCTCTCTCTCTCTCTCTCTCTCTCTCTCTCTCTCTCTCTCTCTCTCTCTCTCTCTCTCTCTCTCTCTCTCTCTCTCTCTCTCTCTCTCTCTCTCTCTCTCTCTCTCTCTCTCTCTCTCTCTCTCTCTCTCTCTCTCTCTCTCTCTCTCTCTCTCTCTCTCTCTCTCTCTCTCTCTCTCTCTCTCTCTCTCTCTCTCTCTCTCTCTCTCTCTCTCTCTCTCTCTCTCTCTCTCTCTCTCTCTCTCTCTCTCACACTCACACACACAAAGGGCTTGTGGCATTCTGAGTTTCCAGAGAAAATCGGAGGAAAATGGCAACCACGACACTCACACTCCTGTGACAGCTAGATAGCGCGCCAGATACAGATTGGGGTTGGGTCAATTTGCCCAATTGCTCTTGTGACCTGTCAGATATCATACACTGGAGAGCTTTACTTGAAGTGTTGTCTGGTTTATGTTCTCTACTCCAAAATTGAGTTTTAAAACGTTTTGTCTTTATTGTAGACATGGACATTTCAAACAAGGGCAGTTTTGTCACTGGTATAAAGTTTAATAGGATCCTATTTCACTAATACAACTTATGCATGATTATAGTAATACAAAACAATTGAGCTATGCAGTTATTGTGGAGAAGAAAAAGAAGAAGAAGAAGAAAGAAGAAAAAAAAAGAAGAAGAAGAAGAAGAAGAAGAAGAAGGAGGAGGAGGAGGAGTATCCAGTTTTGAGGAGGAGGAGGAGGAGGAGGAGGAGGAGGAGGAGGAGGAGGAGGAGGAGGAGGAGGAGGAGGAGGAGGAGGAGGAGGAGGAGGACTCGAGGAGGAGGAAAAGACAAGAAGAAAAAGAAGAAAAGGAGAAGGAGGGGAAGAAGAATCCATCTTACATCACCTTTAAAAAAAAAGATAAAATTATAGATAAGGTTATAAATTATAAAGTCATTTGTATTGAAATTGCTGAGATATGAATTGCCCTTCAATTATTTCAGTAACCTTGACCTTGCCTTGGAAGAGTTGAAAGTTGAAAGCTTAGACAACACAA
Organism: Doris montereyensis; assembly: GCA_037039925.1. Classification (NCBI taxonomy): domain Eukaryota; kingdom Metazoa; phylum Mollusca; class Gastropoda; order Nudibranchia; family Dorididae; genus Doris; species Doris montereyensis. Next base: position 241,020 of record JAXRKP010000255.1, on the reverse strand, counting down.
ACTTGGAGGAAATTTTCCTTGAGGTCACCGAAACAGCGTTCATTGAAGAGGAGAGTGTATTGAAGATACAGACAGACAATGTCACTCACACAAATGCTTTTATTTAGAGACAAGGTAGTAAGAAATTGGTTATGGAAATTTTGTTTCTTATGAGTTGTCTTTTTCCTTTGGAAGCTGTTCAATTTTTGCAGCAAAAAATTCTTTTTTTTTTCTTTCATTGTTTTATCCTTCTCTGTAACCATTGACTCTACCAGATCAAGAAATGGATGAAAAAGCCTCCTTAACAATCTGGCAACAGATCTGCCCATCCAGAGTTCCATCCTACATGCCAACTGACCCAATGCCTTGAAATTTAAACGACCTCTTAGACGTACCGAGTCATGGAATTCACACCATGCTGCTGCCTCTGTAGATGACGATGATCCTCTTCTGGTCGACCACACGGAAATCTTCTGGAAGATTTCTCCTTTTGGCAGACGAAGACTTCAACCCAATAGATCATACTGCGCCACTTTCTTCATATGCCTGGTTCATTCCAAACAAACACGTATCTTTTTCACCCGCATTCGGTAATCAAGCAATCCCTCTTACATCAAAGGTAAAAAAGATGAAGATTGATTTGGTCTTGTAGAGTGCAGGCTCAGACTTTAATCATTAATTTGATGGAAAAGACACTGAACACGACAACTCTGGTGCAGGTCTTCTCCCCCTCTTATTCCCCCCAAAAGACAAAAAAAAAAGAAAAAGAAAAACAACAAAAAAAAAAATATATTGTTCATTTAAAGTTGAGTTAAACAAAATAAATTGATTGTGACATGGTCAATTCAGTTTTTTGTAAAGATTAACAAACCCTTTTACAAGACATTTTTACTTTGTTTCGTACAATGTGCACTTGTTAGGACATGGGGTAAAGAACACACAAATGCTTTTACCACTTTTTAGTTTTCTGAAAATTAGATTGTTTTGTTTCTCTCCTTTACAGTCAACATCGATCAAAGTCCTCTTTTTGTCTTGTTTTCTTTCTGGAAGGAAGAGGTTACAGTCACATGATGCATCCCAAACTCCTTTTGGCCAATCATTTCAAGGCTATACATCAAGCAAACATCACCGAAACTGGCGCAACATGGTTTTCGTAGACAGCACTGACAGTCAGCCCCTAGAAATTTTGTTTCTTAAAATTTATGAGTTGTCACACAGTTTCAGATGCTTTGTCACAAAATAGACTGTTCAATTTTTTGTTTTGGTTTATTAGCCAAAAAAAATGTCTTCCTCCTCCTTTGCCTTCTTTTATCTCTTGTTCTTTTCCTCCTCCTTTCATTCCGCTGCTCTTAATGCAAAATGATATGTCAAAAGCAAAAAAAAAAACAACATAAAGAAGAAGTTTTGTATTTCTAACTCTGCCAAGAAAGACTTTGACTTAGATCACACCTGTTTCCTTATAATGGATGAAAAGCAGTTGCAGGAGACCATCGGAATGCCGTCTGGCAAAATCTCCGAACATAACTGTGACAATTCAGCCAGTGGCTGATAGACCATCCAGCCCCGTCAGTGAATCAGTCAGGCCTCTTGCGTTTTTGTCTCTTTTTCATCCAGGTACATGTCAGAAATCAACAGTTATTGTGTACAAGGGATGAAAACGTTATAATACAATCTATTCGGAATAGTTCTGTTATAAGATTTGATTTTTTGAAAGTTGTGTATGTGTAGTAAGTACAGTTTCTGGTTTTTGTAGACAGTTAGACAGTGAGCACTAGACAGTGGGTGCAGCACTAGAGAAAGATCGGTTGGCAAATTTGTTTTTTATCTTAAAATTGATGGCACTTGAGTTTGTTTCTCTGGTGACCTCGTGATCCCTAATAGTCTGGCAGTTGTTTTGTTAGGCTGAATTGTGATGGGGTTTTTATTTATTCTTTTTTATAGTTGTTTTGCCAGGCTGAATTGTGATGTGGTTTTTATTTACTTAATTTTGGACTTCATTTCTATTTGTAATTAATGAAGTGATTAACTTATAAAAGTTTTTAAAATAGAGCAGTCATTGAATTTAACATTAAAAGCAAAACTATTAATGACTTAACTGTTTATCCTATAAGATCAGCTTCAATTTAGACGTAAGAAGAAGCATACAACAACAACATGATTAAATTGTCAGACAACATAGATAATCATAACACAGTCTTCAGATATTGATTGTCACCTGTACTCACTTTATCCTCGTACAGTAAACATTTGGCAACCTCGCGCTGACATGAGAATGCGAACAAACTGCTTTTTGCCCCCCAAGAACAAAAATTAAAGTCAGATCCCTAGAAAAAGGGAATTAAACTGCATTAAACTAGTATCCTATAAGCAGCCATGACCTCGAACCAAAAATGCTCACGGTTAAAATCTATTAAGTCTCATCATGTCTCGTGCCTTTTTTGTCCGTCTACAAAAAATGTCTTCAATGAAAGCAAGCTTCTGAATAAGTCTTCTTTTTTTAATTCAGACTAGAGCATCACTTTAAAATCAAAATTGGATTAAAATAGTCAGTGGTTCAATTCAAAATCATGCACACTGACAGTACGGCTGAAGAATTGGATTAATTACAATAAAGACCAAAAAAAAAAAGAATAAGACATGTAGCATGATTTAGGGTTCATGTTAAGCAAGCTATTTTTGTATTTATTGTGTCTCAAAAGACCAGTGAAAAAATATGATATATATATATACATATATAATATACTTTGATTTATTCACCCCCCCCCCCAATCCCTTTTCCTAACAGATCCTTCATACTCTGTCAAAAAGTATTATCCTCACAACTGTGTCTGTGACAGCGAAGGGACTGGCTTCACGTGTCAGAAGAATTCCTATGAAAAGCCACCAGGGTTTAGAGTTGTCACCCTTGATATGATGAACAACATCACGGGTCAGAGGACCGAAGACTACCTGGTTTATACTACCTATGACAAGCAAATGCACAGGTTTTCTTTTTCTTTATTATCTCTACATCTATTGCCTCTGTGGGTAGTCTCTTTGTCTCTTTTATCTCTATTGCCTCTTTTGTCTCTTATCTTTTTTGCATCTTTCATCTCTTTGATCTCTTTATCTCTTTTGCCTCTTTTTGCCTTTTAAAAAAATCTTTTATCTTTCATCTCTTTATCTCTCTCTCTCTCTCTCTCTCTCTCTCTCTAGTGGGGTCATTGTTGAAATGTCTTCATCTTCATCTTAAATTGTTTTTATTTTGCTCTATAAATTTTCCTTCTTTTCTCTCCAGATATGGCGGACTGTCTTTTGGACTGGTTCAGCGATATGTCCCTGAAACATTTGGCCTGAATGCTCCTACGTTGTTTAAAAAACTTGCTGTCAGGAATGTAGCAGCGGTAAATATTTGTTTTTCTTTTCCTTTTATGGTTTTAGTCTTACAAGGCCTTAGGTATTGATCTGAATGTGTGTGAAAATGTTGCAATAAAGATCGTATATCTGATGCAAAAACTGCCATAGTTTTGAACGAAATTCTCATATTATGTGTCATTTTAGA
>JAXRKP010000255.1:195000-232500 GCA_037039925.1 Doris montereyensis | reverse complement strand
ACCATGTGAGTGCGACCTTTTGGCCTTCTTTTGCTTTTTATATTGAATTGAATTGAATGCATTTTATTATCCACAAAGGGAGATAATTTGGTTACAATGTACTGTGTACTAGGCTACGTAGAATCAATATAAATTACAAATACCTTGAATTTTTCATGGAGATTTTTTTTGGAAGGGGGAGTCTCTTTTTAAAAAACATTTATAAGAACAGACTATTTGTGATGTTTTTTTCTCATGTTCAAAATGTTTATTTGCTTGAAAGAGAATATTAAACGGAAAAGAAGTTCCAACATTTTCTTGCGGGTTTCTACTTTGTTTTTTTTTCTTCTTGAAAGATTTTAAATAGTTCTAGTTTCATCATTGCATTCATGTTATAGAGCTTTTAACTTAAAATCATAAAAGAAATACAGATGAAATTTTTAAAATTTAACCTTCACAGAACAGGTCAGAACAGAGTGGTATGGAGAAAATCATTTAGGGTATGTAAACCCATACACCGAAAGGTAGAATGGGAACTGATAAAGAAAGAAAGAAATAAGTTTAGATAGATAGCGAGACAACAGGTAGGTGGATTGACAGAGATAACGAGAGACTTAGGGTGGCGAGTTGAGGAGAAGGGAAACAGCCAAGACAGACACAAGAAGAAAACAAATACACAGACAGACAGAGGGATGACATTTAAGACCAAAAATTCACTCGCTAGTCCAGAGGTAAGGTATCGGCCTCTCAACCAAAAGGTAGTGGGTTCGAGCCTCGCCAACGGTTGAAATATTTTCTCCCTTTTTTTTTTCACCCTGGTGCAAGTTGGTGAATCTTTCACCTAGTCCCATTGGAGACGGATGATAAAAGGAGGCCCCAGTGGCAGATCATAACACTCTGTGCACATTAAAAGATCCCTTGACTGTTTACAAGGCAGTCCAGGCAAGATTAAAAATCCTACCAAAAACCCAGAGATCACCGTAGTTGTGGATGTGGGTTGTGGATGTGGGTAAATCAAATCAAATCAAAATAAGACCAAAAATGACACACACACACACATACACACATACCTGTTCATTTACCTTTGCCAGGACCTGGACCGTGTCCACAAGGTGCTCAAGGTCGTCTTCATGATGTTCCCAAATTACTGCCTGGGCCGAGGTCTCATGGAACTTGCCTTCAACGAATACAAGAACGAATATTACTTCAAAAACAGGTATGAAGGGAAACAAACACATCCTTAAATCTTTGATTTCCAATTGAAGAAGTCATTTCAATAGTGTGCCTAAGTCACAATTACGTCATTTAGAAAACAATGCCAAAAACAATGGGACTTAGGCACAGATGGCTTTGGGAATTCAAGTTTCAAACTGTTAAAAATGTGATGTGTTTTCATCATATCACTTTGATACTTTTCTGGAGCATGATTTTCTTTTATTCCCCCTAGGATTATCTCTCCAACTCGTTTTTCACGAAAGTGGTCATAGGCACACTATTGAAATGACCACTTCAATTATCGGATTGTTAAAAAGATAAAGCGATTTCATGTCGTACTATCATTTTCTATTATTCCATGTCTGTATGTCTATTTATCTATCCGTGGGGGATTGGTGGGCACTGCTGGTAGGTCCTACCTTCTTCTTTTCTTTCACTTTTACTCTTTCGCTCGTTTTTCATCGAACTGTTTCCTGTTAATTCCTGTCTGTCTGTCCTATCTATCTTATCATCTCTCTTTGCTGCTTGTCTGTCATGGGTACTTGGTGAGTGCTGCCGGTAGACCTTACTTCTTCGCCTCTCACTTCACCTTTTAGATCACCGCAGTGGGTAAAGTCCAATGGAATAACATTTTTTTAAAACAGGTCACTTCAATGTTGCCACATTTGGCGATTAACTGCCAATGTACAGGTTTTTACTGCCATTTTCTCAATCAGTTTTAGGGTAATTTACGTTAAAAATTTGATTGTTTTTACCTATCCTCGCCTACAAAATATTTTGTAAACAAAATATATATGTCATATGGACATTTTTCTGCCATGAATTTGTAGATAAATGATCGTTCTACCCGAATATGCAAAGAACAGAAAATCAACCTTTTGGTCCCAAACTCACCAATCACGGTGCTCCCCCCCTCCCCCCCCTAAAAATAATAAAATTAAGATATTCCAAAGGGATTGATGATATTAATTTTGAAAAATAGATTTTATTTCGGGTGGGGCACTATACAACAGCTATTTATTATTATTAATATTATTATTATTATTATTATTATTATTATTATTATTATTATTATTGTTATTGTTATTATTATTATTATTATTATTATTATTATTATTATTATTATTATTATTATTCTAATTATTATTCTAATTATGATTATTATTACTATTGTTATTATTATTGTTATTATTATTATTATTATTATTATTATTATTATTATTATTATTATTATTATTATTATTATTATCTGCCATGTAAAACAGGTCAGACGGACCTGATGCGTTCAGCCATGGAGTGGGATCTCATTCCTTGTCATCTGGTTGCCATGGCGTCCATTGGTCTCATCTCCTTCTCATTCACACTCATGTGCGAATACAGATTCTTTCTGCGACGCAAGTAAGTCCCTTTTGTTTTGTGACAACCAGCACAGTGTTGAATGCCTGGCTTGGGTGGTCTACTATTGTTCCTAGTAAGTGAAGCTCCTTCCAGGTCCTTACGACCCATAGAGCTGGAGCTTTTCCCAGTTTAAATAACGTATGGCGGAACAGGCGCTAAAATAATCACCTCCTGGACAGGACGTTAGTCTGACGCAGGTTTTTTTACTCCCAAACTAGTGCTTTGTACCCATTTGTACCTGGGTTTAGTTGGGGATGGAGGGGGGGGGGAGATGTGAGTTGAGTGTCTTTCCAAAGGAATACAACGTGGGCCTAGCTTTGTCAGGATTCGAACCTGGGACTTTATGATCCCAAGTTTGGCAGCCTAACCACTCGGTCACTGACGCCACAATTATTTTTCATAAGAATAGTAATAATACTTTGCTAACGATAACAATGATAATAATGATAATAATTATTAATGATAATAATAATAATAATAATAATAATAATAATAATAATAATAATAATAATAATGATAATAATAATAATAATAATAATAATAATGAATAATAATAATAATAATAATAATAAATAATAATGATATAATAATAATAATAATAATAATAATAATAATAATAATAATAATAATAATAATAATAATAATAATAATAATAATAATAATAATAATAATAATAATAATGATAATAATAATGATAATGATAATAATAATGAGGATAATGATAATAATGATATTAATAATTATATAAACAAAGTGACTCAATTTTGTGTGTATCACTGTCAACACACACGACTTTGAGTTTTAGCACAACTAATCAAACTTTTTCTCTTACATGCCAATCCTCATGCTGTTGTCATTTAATTCGCCTCTGAGCGAGATCACTGCATATGATGTATAGGGTTGAATGAAATGGCGACAGGCAGGTATTTGTCACCGGCCTGTGGATAACACATACATACAACAACTGTCGTCTTACTTGCTTTGATGGCATGAATCATTGATGTCTCGTGTCATATGTTTTAAATGTTTTGTTGTATCTCTCTCACATTTCCAACCAGGCGAACTCGTGTGTCTCAGTCGCCCTTCACAGAGGATAATGACGTGGCCGCGGAGAGGAAGCGCGTGCTGAAAGGGAACGGGAAGTACGATGCGTTGGTCTTGGAGAACTTGACAAAGGTAAATGCTGCAGTCTATCAGCCTTCAATTATATAATATATACCGTGATGTTAGATTCATTGTGTTATTTTAATTTCACACATTGTAATTCTGTTGGCTTTGAAATATCTTATTATATAAGATACGTCATTATGTACTTTTTTAAATGTAGTAATTTGTTGGGTACCAAACATCTTGTGATATAAATTTCGTTATCACTTAGACGCAGTCGTAGGATTTTTTTTTTTTCTTTTATTTTGTATCTATGACGCATTCATTGAAGTTAAGATCAAAGTGACACACTATACAGTTTTGTTAGGTAGGATGGAAATAGCCAGGCATCGCAGCCAAAGGTGTTAAGAAGTGAAAAAGTTATGAAGGCCAGCCAAGTCAACAAGATAGAATTCTAGACCAAGGGTTGAATAAGTTAACAATCAGTAATAACAAGAGACTGTAAACAACGTTAACTTTCCCAGCCAGATCAGTATGAGTAGAACAGGACTTTTTTTTCTTCTTTACTAAATTTTTTTTTTTTTTTTAATGAAAAAACATTCAAATCACAGAAATAGTTTGAATATTTACAATTGTCTTACTTAGTGTCTTTCCAAAACACCACAGAATTGTATTTACAATTGTCTTACTTAGTGTCTTTCCAAAACACCACAGAATAGTTTGTATTTACAATTGTCTTACTTATCTTTCCAAACACCACAGAATGTCTTTCTTACTTAAAATACCACAGAATAGTTTGTATTTACAATTGTCTTACTTTTTAAAACACCACAGAATGTTTTTCCAAAAAAACACCACAGAATAGTTTGTATTTACAATTGTCTTACTTAGTGTTTTTCCAAAACACCACAGAATAGTTTGTATTTACAATTGTCTTACTTAGTGTTTTTCCAAAACACCACAGAATAGTTTGTATTTACAATTGTCTTACTTTCCAAAACACCACAGAATAGTTTGTATTTACAATTGTCTTACTTAGTGTCTTTCAAAACACCAGAATGTTTTACAATTGTCTTACTTAATGTCAAAACACCACAGAATAGTTTGTATTTACAATTGTCTTACTTTTTAGTGTTTTTCCAAAACACCACAGAATAGTTTGTATACCGAATAGAACTAAACTAAACTGTCTTACTTTCTTTTGAATGCCACAGAATAGTGTACAAAATTGTCACGCAAACTGGTTTGTACAATTGTCCACCTAGTTTGCTGTTGATCGTGTCTTTCCTGGGCGTCCCACCTGGTGAATGCTTTGGATCGTGTCTTGGGGTCCCACCTGGTGAATGCTTTGGTCTGCTTGGGTCAACGGGCGGGAAAGACGACCACCTTCAAGATGCTGACCGGGGACCTGGGCCCGACCTCTGGAACTGCTTACCTTAATGGATACAGGTGTGTGGGTCTCTCTGTGTATGTATGTAGATATTGATGTATTTTGTTGTATTTTTTTTTTTTACGTTTTCTATTACACATCCATAGCTGCCAACCAGTACATAAAAAATTATTTCATATGGGGTTTTTTTCATTTGAGTCCGTAAGTGTGTATGTTTACCTTGAAAATTATGTGTATGGGTTATCTGTCAATTTTGTGTAAAGAAAACGTAACCAATGGCAGAGAGTCAGAGATTTGGGTGAAACTCTGGAAACACCATTGCGAGTTCCAAATACTACCACCGTCTGTCTTTGCCAGGAAGGCCAGCGATCAGCAGACTTTTTGTGTTCACATCAAATTATGCAGTGTTTTGTTATCAAATTGTGCAGGGTTTTTGTTATGAAATTGTACAAGGTTTTTGTTATCAAATTGTACAAGGTTTTTGTTATCAAATTGTGCAGACAGGGTTTTTGTTATCAAATTGTGCAGACAGGGTTTTTGTTATCAAATTGTGCAGACAGGGTTTTTGTTATCAAATTGTACAGGGTTTTTGTTATCAAATTGTACAGGGTTTTTGTTATCAAATTGTACAGGGTTTTTGTTATTAAAATGTACAGGGTTTTTGTTATCAAATTGTACAGGGTTTTTGTTATTAAAATGTACAGGGTTTTTGTTATCAAATTGTACAGGGTTTTTGTTCTTCTTTTGTTGACACCCTTCCTTTTTATTTTTATTGTACACTTGTCACTTTTATTCCTTTACTTCTGTTATGAAATTCACAGCGTGGTCAAAGATATCAAGAAAATCCAGCAAAGCATTGGCTACTGCCCACAGTTTGATTGTCTGTACGATGAGTTGACGGCCCGTGAACATCTAGAGCTTTACTGCCGGCTACGAGGCATTCCACCCAGTGATGAGCAACAGGTCAGTCAGCGACCGGGATTCGTTGAAATTTGTTTTGAGTTATGTGCTTTTTGTGATCACAAGTCAGTGTTACTGTCTTGTGTCAGGTGTTAGACAAGACTTACTTAAGACAGTAATACATCTCTCTTGTTAATCCCATTAGAATAAGCGATTCATCACTTCTCTTTAAGCCTGCTCTCATGTTATTGTTGGGTTTTCTTTTGCCACATGCGCAGGTGGTGGAATGGGCTCTCGCTAAACTGGGACTGGTCAAGTATGCCGACAAATTGTCTGGGACGTACAGCGGCGGAAACAAACGTAAATTGTCCGCAGCCATCGCCTTGATAGGCCATCCTCCAATTATCTTCATGGTGAGTGCAAGTTTTCTTATGTCTCTTTTCTTTTTGGTTGGGGTTCGGGTTGGGGGGTGGGGTAGTCTTTTACTTATTCTATTTTTTTTGGGGGAGGGGGTGGGGTTGTTACTTTGATTTTCTCTGCGGGCGGTTGTTGGGTGTTGCTAGTAGGTTCTTCTTCTTCTTCTTCTTCTTCTTCTTCTTCTTCTTCTTCTTCTTCTTCTTCTTCTTCTTCTTCTTCTTCTTCTTCTTCTTCTTCTTCTTCTTCTTCTTCTTCTTCTTCTTCTTCTTCTTCTTCTTCTTCTTCTTCTTCTTCTTCTTCTTCTTCTTCTTCTTCTTCTTCTTTCTTTCTTCTACTTCTACTTCTTCTTCTTCTTCTTCTTTTCTTCACTTCTACTTCTTCTTCTTTATAAATGACCAACTCAATTCTTGAGTATTACTGTCAGCACGCAAATTTTAATCTAAAACCTAAAACTATGAATCCAAAATTTGGCTTCCATTTCCCTCCTTCTCTTTCATTTTGCTGTTTCCTCTTAATTCACCCTGAGATCACTGCAAGGGTGGACAGGATTAATGTCTCTATTTGAAGGGAGGTCGGAGAGTAGGAGCATTTTCAAACTCAACAAAAATATAATTTGAGGCAAATGATCAAATATGGTGGGCAGGGCAGACGTGGTATAAGTTCTGAATTCTGATGACGCAAACAAAGCGAGCTCCAAATACCTACACAACAGAGAGGCATTTTTCATATTTCGCCTCCAAATACCTGCGTACTTTTTTTACTTTTTACTCTAATTTTTGTTCCACGACCGTCTTTCAGGACGAACCGACCACCGGCATGGACCCTCACTCACGACGTTTCCTATGGGACCTCATTCTGAGTCTCATTCAGGATGGAAGATCTGTTATTTTAACTTCCCACAGGTAAGAGTGACTCTCTCATAATGGTTTGTTTTTTTTTCAGTGTGATTTCTACATAATGATGGTGTCGGACACAAAGAGGCCAAGTCGAAAAACACTAATTCTACAGGAGAGATAAAAAAACTGAATAATTCTCTTGAAAATCGGTTTTAAATCAGAACATTTTGCACACATGAGATGGATGGGATGTTTGTTCCAATGGGATAATTATTTTTTTACATGAAATTAATTTATTTCAACTTCTTGGACGTTGGCCATTTTGAGACATAAGAAATTGAAGCATTCAGCCATTTGTACCTTGACCGACTCATACAGTTAAAAACTGATTTGGCTGTTTTGTGCCGATATGAAATAAAAAACAAACTCAACTTAGCCGGTTTGATAAAACGTAGTTTTGAAGCATTTTTATTAGATAATATCTTCTGCTATTTTTACACAGTGTAGCTTTTAAGCTATTTTTTTTAAATTGGAAATTTCAGATTTGGCCAGTTTGTGCCCAACACCATTAATATGCAATGTCAACCCTTTTTACCCTCTCTCCTCCTCCCTCCCTCCCCCCCTTCCTCTTCCTTTCCTAATTCCTTTGAAATACTGTAAAGTATTCAGTCATTGAAGCATGTTTTACCCTTGGCGATATAACGTACGATTTTTTAGATTGAGTCAGTACTCTATACTGAGGCTCATGCTGGTAGGTGTGAAGGATACTCTTCCAACTTTTTAATAATTTTAGAATCTATTAAAAGTGGCGGTATAACGTATGATTTTTAGATTGAGTCAGTACTCTATACTGAGGCTCATGCTGGTAGGTGTGAAGGATACTCTTCCAACTTTTTAATAATAATAGAATCTATTAAAAGGACGGCGTCCCCTCTTTAAATGTCGCTTCTGGTAGAAAAATGTCTGAAATGAAAACGGTCTTGATCATTCAGAACCTCCATGTACAATATGGTTACTCTTAGTGACCTGGCAGCAGAGCCTTTGATGCACAAAAAACAAACCTAGTCAGAACTGTATACAATACATTAGTCATATTGTCATATATCACACTTTAGCACAGCTAACTTCCTCATCGAAAATAGTCTGTAGCTTTATTTTTCATCACATCGGAGTAAATGGATTAAACATACAAAACAAGGTAACATTGATATAGATCACATGACAGTTTTATGAATAGATGTGTTCTGATTCCAATCTGCAAGATTTGTTATTGAAGTAACCTGTGTTTGAGAAAGAAGATTAAAGCCTGAATTCATAGCCTTTATGCTGAGTCTTCTGTTGTGTCACAAATTATGTTTTATTTAGTAGTAGTGGTAGTAGTAGTAGTAGTCAGTAGTAGTAGTTAGTAGTATTAGTAGTAGTAGTAGTAAACGTACTAGTACTAGTGCAAGTAGTAGTCGTCATTGTCGTGTCGTAGTAGTAGTAGTAGTAGTCGTAGTAGTAGTAGTCGTAGTAGTAGTAGTAGTAGTAGTAGTAATAACAATAGTAGTAGTGATAATAATGGTAGAAGTGGTAGTAGTAGTAGTAGTAGTAGTAATGTTTGTTGCAGTTGTAGTAATAGTAGTAGTAGCAGCAGCAGCAGCAATAGTAGTAGTAGTAGCAGTAGCAGTAGTAGTAGCAAAAGTAGTAGTAGTAGTAACCGTAGTAGCAGCAGTAGTAGAAGTAGTTTTGTAGTATTGTTATTAATAGTGACAGTAATAGTAGTAGTAGAATCAGTAATGAAAGTAGTAGTAACAGTAGTAGCAGCAGTAGTAGAAGCATTTTGTAGTATTGTTATTAATAGTAGTAGTAGTAGTAGTAGTAGTAAAATCCCCATACACCGAAAGATAGAATGGGAACTGATAAAGAAAGAAAGTAGTAGAATCAGTAATGAAAGTAGTTGTAATAGTAGAAGTTAATGCTTTCATATGCTTTTTTCATTCTATGTGGCAGCATGGAGGAGTGTGAAGCCCTGTGCACAAGAATGGCCATCATGGTCAACGGGACGTTCAAGTGCCTGGGCAGCGCCACCCACCTCAAGAACCGCTTCGGCGACGGCTACACTTTCACCATAAGGGTCAAAGGCCCAGACTATGAAAATTCTCGGAAGGACATAACGAGATTCATTGAACGTAATATACCCCTAGCTTACCTTAAGGTGAGTCAAGTGTTCGCTTTTGAAAATGTTCTTCTATATACATGTATTAGATACACAAACACGTTACAAGCCTCCCATTTATCACATAGCGCAGTGATTGTAACCTTTGTCAGAGAACATTTATACAGTCGTAGCAGTCTTAAGAATCAGCCGTCTAACACCCTTAGCGCAATATTGTCAGCAGGACTTCCACTACACATTAGCCCTGGTGCAGATAATATCAGGAAAGGATTTTTCTTTGCTATAGAAAAACTTGTTAGATGAAATGAAATAAAAAAAAAGAAAGAAAAGACCAATTAAATTAAATCTCTCCTTTTAAAAAGTTAATCCCATACTCACAATTGAACGTAGGCTAATCAGGAGTAAACATTTTCTAGTCGTACGGCTTAGTGCGGTAGTTTGCCATTGCTTTCCACGCCATCTTTTACTTTCATTTAAGTCTGAGATTTAAGACTTAGCTACTCATTTCGCTGCTGGGTTGACAGGGTGGCCAAAAAATTGCCTAGACTGGGAATCCATCTCAGACCCCTTCTGGGTGGTAGTTCGATGCTCTGCTGACTGAGCTATGGGCACCTCTTCTTCTTCCTTCATAGAAATAAATTGATAGTCTCGTCACTTCTTAGATCTGTGCATTGTTTAGAAAATGGTAAAAAATCCCTGAATAGTAATATGGAGTTCTAGACTTAGGATTGACAGGTTTAAAATCACCCTGAGATCACCACACACAACAGACAGGATAAATTGCAATGAAACAAAACAAACCAACAACATGACTTATTTTTTCAGGGTTTCTCTATGTCCTTTTTCATCCTCTGTCATTGTGATTGTATACGTAATTTATATTTCTCCTTTGTTTCTTTCTACATCACGTCATTCCAGGAGGAACATTTCAACATCGTTCAATACGAACTCAAATCTAGACCGGTGTGTCTGGCAACGCTTTTCTCAAAGCTGGAAGAAGCCTGTTCCAATCTAGCCATTGAAGATTATTCCGTCAGCCAAAACACTTTGGACAATGTAAGAGACGCATGCTCCTGGGTTGAATCAATGTGTGTGTGTGTGTGTGTGTGTGTGTATCTGTGTTGTTGTGCATTAATTTATTGAAGTGTCCAAATCATTAAGTTGGCACTTAGAGGTTGTTTTTATATTTTTAGAAAAAAGAAAGAAAATGTAAAAAGAAAAAGAAAGAGAAGAAGAAAAAGGCAAAATAAAAATATGCACTCATACTGACATAGAATTTTACAACTGATAATATATTTCTTGTCTTACGGCGTAATTACTTTACATTAACATTAAGAAAGCAAGGAATACAAAAAACAGGGAAAAGAACTTCCAGGGAAACTGTATGAAGAGAAATATGAAAGGCCTAATAGTTTCCATATGTTTCTTTGTCTCCTTGTTTTGCTGATGAAGGGTAGGCCATCTGAAAACTTTTCTATCCTATCCTGGTTTTTCTGTCTAATAGGCCTTTCGTTTTTTTATTTCGTATTCCTCTCCCATTGGATATTGGCTTACTGTAGTATTAAATTCCTTTTTTTTAATCAAGGAAAAGTGTTGTATACCCCCCTCTCTGTGCCGCCACTGCTGTCTACTCTCTATCTAACGTTATGTCATAACTTTACAGGTTTTCATCAACTTTGTCAAGCAACAAACAGAAATTGTAAACGATGAAGAAGAAGAGCCTCCCAAAACAAGGTCGCTGGGTTCTATACTCCAAAACGCGGCGCTTCAACATTTCTCAGCCAATCAGACAGAGCCGTTACTTAGTGCAGACAGTGATTCAGATGACAACATGGATCTGAGTGACGATGATGTCATGCTGACGATAAACGATTCCACTGGGGTGAGACTTGATGCAATAATTTTGAAAGAGAAAGAGAACGATAATTGTGAGAGAGAACGATTTGATGTGAGAGAGAACGATAATTGTGAGAGAAAAAACGATAACTGTGAGAGAAAACGATTTGATGTGAGAGAGAACGGTAATTGTGAAAGAGAACTATAACTGTGAGAGAGAACGATAGTTGTGAGAGAAAGATAATTGTGAAAGAGAACGATTTGATGTGAGAGAGAACGATAATTGTGAGAGAGAACGATTTGATGTGAGAGAGAACAATAATTGTGAGAGAGAACAATTTGTGTGAGAGAGAACGATAACTGTGAGAGAGAACGAATTGATATGAAAGAGAACGATTTGAAGTCAGAAAGAACGATTTTATGTGAGAGAGAAACAATTTGTGTGAGAGAGAACGATTTTCTTGAGAGAGAACAATATTATTGAGAGAGAACGAATTGTGTGAGAGAGAACGATAATTGTGAGAGAGAACAATTTGATGTGAGAGAGAACGAGTTGATGTGAGAGAGGACGATAATTGCAAGAGAGAACGATTTAATGTGGGAGAACGATTTAATGTTAGAGAGAACGATTTAATGTTAGAGAGAGAGAGAGAGAGAGAGAGAGAGAGAGAGAGAGAGAGAGAGAGAGAGAGAGAGAGAGAGAGAGAGAGAGAGAGAGAGAGAGAGAGAGGAGGGAGGGAGGGAGGGAGGGAGGGAGAGAGAGAGAGAGAGAGAGAGAGAGAGAGAGAGAGCGCCACGAGGGAGGGGGAGGACAGAGATAAGGAGAGAAAGAGAACAATTTGATGTGAGAGAGGAGGATAATTGTGAGAGAGGAATATAATTGTGAGTGAGAAGGATAATTGTGAGAGAAAAGGATAATTGTGAGAGAGAACGGTTTAATGTGAGAAAGAACGATTTGTGTGAGAGACAACAATTTTCGTGAGATAGAATGATAATTGTTAGAGAGAACAATAGTTGTAAGAGAGAACGATTTGATGTGAGAGAGAATGATAATTGTGAGAGAGAACAATTTTTGTGAGAGAGAATGATAATTGTGAGAGAAATGATAATTGTGAGATAGAATGATAATTGTGAGAGAAAATGATAATTGTGAGATAGAATGATAATTGTGAGAGAACGATTTGATGTGAGACAACGCCAGTGGCCAAGCGGTTGCTGCCGGACTGGGGATCATGAGGTCCCGAGTCCGAATCCTTGCAAAGCCAGGTCCGAAGTTGTATTCCTTGGGAAAGACACTACATGCATCCTCTCCCCCCCCCACCCACTCTATCCAGGTGTCAAAATGGATACAAGCACAACTAGCTTGGGAGTAAAAAATATGCGTTAGACTAGCGTCCTGGCCAGGAGGTGATTGTTGTCACCTGTTCCCCTTCATGCTTTAGAAACTGGGATAAGCTCCGCCTATGGGCCTTAAAGTCCTTGAATGAACTTTACTACTTAACTGTTTGTAAATTGATAGTGATAAGATTCTCTTGGGAGCAGTCATCCATGTGTTTGGTAAATCAAAATTAGTAGGATTCTCTTGGGAGCAGTCGTTCATGTATTTGGTAAATCAATAGTAGTAGGATTCTCTTGGGAGCAGTCGTTCATGTATTTGGTAAATTGATTGTTACAAAAAGTGTTGTGGGAGCAGTCGTTCATGTATTTGGTAAATTAATTGTTACAAAAAGTGTTGTGGGAGCAGTCGTTCATGTATTTGGTAAATTGATTGTAACAAAAGTGGGAGCAGTCGTCGGCGTATTTGGTAAATTGATTATAACAAAAAGTGTTGTGGGAGCAGTCGCTCATGTATTTGGTAAATTGATTGTAACAAAAAGTGTTGTGGGAGCAGTCGTTCATGTATTTGGTAAATTGATTGTAACAAAAAGTGTTGTGGGAGCAGTCGCTCATCTATTTGGTAAATTGATTGTTACAAAAAGTGTTGTGGGAGCAGTCGTTCATGTATTTGGTAAATTGATTGTTACAAAAAGTGTTGTGGGAGCAGTCGTTCATGTATTTGGTAAATTGATTGTTACAAAAAGTGTTGTGGGAGCAGTCGTCCATGTATTTGGTAAATTGATTGTTACAAAAAGTGTTGTGGGAGCAGTCGTCCATGTATTTGGTAAATTGATTGTTACAAAAAGTGTTGTGGGAGCAGTCGTCCATGTATTTGGTAAATTGATTGTTACAAAAAGTGTTGTGGGAGCAGTCGTCCATGTATTTGGTAAATTGATTGTTACAAAAAGTGTTGTGGGAGCAGTCGTCCATGTATTTGGTAAATTGATTGTTACAAAAAGTGTTGTGAGCAGTCATTCATGTATTTGGTAAATTGATTGTTACAAAAAGTGTTGTGGGAGCAGTTACGTCATACACACCCATTTGCCACCATAAGCATTGATTTCATGTGTTTTGTCAGGTTTTTAAAGTAGACATGGGTAGTGTTCAGCCTTCATTGCCTTGGGTTTTTGCTTTCTGATTGCAAAGCACAGGATGCTTGTTTGTAACTTCATATGGAAAAAACACAGTAGTATTCCCTTGACGTCCTTGGGCTTATGGGGCTAGAGCTCATCCCAGTTCCTATAATGTTAATCAGAAAAGATCACCCCCTGGAAAGTGAAGAATGGCTGTGAATGGCTATGTTGAATGCTTTTTTTCAAGGACACCATGTCAGGTCCAGCACAAACTAGATTCAAACCCACAATCTGGTGGTCTCAGGTCTAACTGAGGCGCTGCAGTGAAACCGTAGTTTTGTGAGCTGGTGATGAGGGATGACACCGGTGCTGGCACATGTGGGAATTTTTCACAACATTGTACTTTAGGAAAGGTACTTCACTTTACTTTCCTCACTTGACTCTGGTGTGATTGAGTACCCAGCTATAGGTAGAGAAAGATGTTGTCAGAGTGTTAGTACGAAAAAACCGGGGCATAAATGATGTGCAGTCTGTGAGCCTGCACTTGTGTGGGGATACCAACTATACATCCGTCTTTACCTTCATCTTTAACTGTCTAAACTATCTACCACGAGAAAACCATCACCACACATGAAGAGGAATATTAGATAGAGATTAAAAGCCTAATGTTAGAAAGCGGGACAGGAGAAGGACAGAGAAATTGTTTAACAGAGCTGTTCTTCTTCAGCCACAAAGAAAACAAAAGAAACAATCAAACATTGTATCTTTCTTCGTCTTTTCCTGTGGCAGAAGAAGAAGAGTTCTGTTTGAAAATGTCTCTGTCCTTGTCCTGTCCTGTTTTCTATTTATAAGGCCTTTCAACTATATCTGACATTCCTCTTCATTAGTTATTGGTCTACTGCAGCATTTTTCCTTCATACACCATACAGTAACCACAAATATCATTGACGAAAAGGGTAAAATTATGTATTTGTACGTTGTAGTGACATACGTACAGACATAATTATTATATTTTGTATTTTTCTATTTATTTTTATTTTTTCCTCAACAGAATCGCCTTACTTTGATGCCATTGTAAAAGGACACGAAAGCTTTCTCATATTGTGACAGACCTTTATGGCCAAGCTGTGCATTTATCCATCCATCCATCCATCTGATTTCCTTCCGGCTCATTACAGAGACATAATAATATGTGCAATAAAGAGCATCATCTGTGTCTTTCCACAGTACTTTCTAAAAACGATTCCTGTGACCGTTGCTGCAATTTTGTTAATGTTTCGTGGGGTCATCAGCCAGTTGTAAATGTGTGACTGAAATCATTGTAAAAGATTCCCCTTCTATATTTTTAAGGGGAGAAGAAAAAAATAGAAAAGAAAGAAAAGAAAAGGAAAGGTAACGCCGTATTTTGTTTTCCTTGTCCTTCACATGTGATATTCATGACAACATTTCTTGTCAGCCGACCGGACTGCTGGTGTCAGTCAGCGAGTTTCTCTTCTTTTCTTTCTTCTTTTTTGCTTTCTCCTTTTTTTCTTTGTATTTAACAAAATCTGATCACCATTATCATGACATTTGAAGTCTTTCATTTTCATGTGCTTTCACGTCCTTTTGAATACAGCTGTGTATCATTCTGGTTGAATGCACACAAATGCTTGTACAGGGAGAGGGGGAGACTGGAGGTACAGCACATTAGCACTGTGGAGTAATGTTAATGTAAAAAACACATTACATTGATTTTTATGCATAGAAGCTTTGAGTTTATTTTCAATTTTTTTTATGTACATTTCAAGCGTTGATGACCCTTGATGTTTCTTGATCATTCTTGATGGTTCTTGATCATTCTTGATGGTTTTTGATCATTCTTGATGTTTTTTGATCATTCTTTATGTTTCTTGATCATTCTTGATGTTTCTTGATTCTAGGCTATGTTCTTCCACTGAAGGAATTAGCCCTCCACCAGATTTTCCCCATTCTTATCTGTCCTTTGACTTCCTTTTGGCCATTTAGCTGGACACTGACTCTCCATCTGTTTGCAGGCCTACCTTGCCCATGAAGTTGGCTTTTCTCACTATTGGAATGAAAATTATTTATTTAGCACTTTGGTCCATTGGTTTTTTTTTAAATTTTGTTAAACAAAAATCTGAAGTAGAGATTGAAGAAGATCTCATTCGATTGTCTTTCTTCCGCTGCTCAGTGAAGTAGATGTTGAGATAATTTTTCCTGATGTCCATCTTGCAATGCAAAGCGTGACACAAATGCTGTGCTGTAAAATCTCCCCCCCCCCCCCCTCAATCAATCACCCATACCAAACGTAAAAATTGAAATCTAGGTTCGTTGAATCGCTTTGTTTGATCCAAGAATCCCATATTTTAACAGCAGTCTTTGACGAAATTGAATGCCCTGCGCACTATTGATAATATTTGTGATCCTGTTTCACAGAATCTCTCTCATGAATGTAAATAATTCACCCTGGTCTCAGTGAATGCAATGACAAATTCATTCATGTTTTGTTTTTTTTTTTTTGGGGGGGCGGTTTTCTTTTCAAATTTTTTTTTTTTTTATTATTGCAAAAGCCATTGAAATGTGGATTATCATTCTTATTTGATCTCTTTTTCAACATTTTATTATTTTTCAGACTTTTTAGTCTCTTTCCCTACTTTCCCATTGTTTTTATTTACTAGTTAGGGGGAGGGAGGGGTTCTAGTTTTGTATGTTTGTAATTGTCCCGTAGTAACCAACTGTATTAGATGTCTATTGCTATTGTATATTTTTAAACTTGTTCTTTCACATGTTTGTCCCATAAAAACATGATAATATAGTTAGAACCTTTCCATAGATTTTTAAGCTCTAGCAGTAGCACTACCTTTTTTTTTCCTTTTGCTTTGTATTGAGAAAACAATTTTTGTTTTATTTTCATTCTTACATAAACTTGGTATTAATATATGATTTCTTTGAATTTTCAAATCACCATCGGTTGTTGTGATAATTGTAACTTGATGAATTGTACCGCAAAGAGCAACTCTTTCTGCCAATCAGGGTGTCCGATTATTGCTTCCTGGTCTCATCTTCATGGTTGCGTTCTTCTACGAGTGTTCTCAAGTCAGTTTTAATCAGTGGTTTTAATTTCTTGACTACTCAGCATCTATTTTATCGGTTTTAGAGAGTTTTTGTAATATGATTATGCGACCATTACACGTGACAAAACTTGAAATTTTTTTTACTCTTTGTGAGTGGTACTCAAATTCTGTTTAAGTATTCTGTGACGTGTTATCAAATTAATGCATTTGATTTTTTTGTCTTTACTTTTTTTCATTGTCGTTATTGTAAAATTAATTTAGCATGCCATTCTTTTGTATTTGCTTCCTGTTTAGTTCTCATTTGTAGTCCTTATCCGCTTTTGATAAGGTCGCTACGTTGCCATGAAGTCAATTGATATACACAAATATATTATACATTTTCATGCTTTTTCATGTACTGTTACAATTATAATGTCAAACCGTTTGATTTTGCCACATGATGGCAGAGAGGTCCCTTCATGTAAAGCTTTTTTTTTTCCCCCTTTAAATTTCAGGAGTGTAGATGATGTGTACTATCCGATTATATCTTTTGTTTTATTACAATTTTAATTGTGTCATTTAACGTTATAGTCAAGTTTGGTTTTCTACTTTTGGTTTGTTTTTTGTGTCGGATTTATTTTTGGGGTTTTTTTTTCTCATATGTGATAAGTTGTTTGGAATGATATTTGACATTCTCGAAATAGCTTTCTTCCTTTCGACTGTTTTTTAAGATTTTTAAAATCCTTCTGTGGAGAATAGAACCAAGACTGGTGTCTCCAAGTCTTTTTAATGTGATAGTGTGAAATGTTTCTTAGACTTGCAATGAGTAAAGTATAACTATGTACAGTCAGTTACGTTTCGAAAGTCCGAAAGAAGATTTTGAATAAAGACGAAAATGAGGAAACTATGACCGAAGTGGTGTGAGGAAAGTCGAGTCGGGTGGCTTTGATGTGCCCTCAGCGGACTGATTAGACTGTCTCAGTAAGTTAAATGCTCGGTGTATCCGAGTTCAAAGTTAGGTGTTCAGATCCGGAATACCGAATTTCTGGATTATCAGGTACAATAATAGAAGAAAAAATCCATCCCCTACTCATCTGTTCGGATTATCAAGACATCTGGAATATTAATGTCCGAACTATCGAGACGTGACTGTATGTCTTTGTAATGTCTAGATGCAAAGTCCATGGCACAAGCCAAAAATAGAATTTGGCTGGAGGAACAAAGTGAAACAAAAGGAACGTTCGATCACAACTAATGCCAAATTATGAAAAATGTGCAAAATATGCAGATATTAAACTTTTTTTCTTTTTTCTTTTATGATTTATAGATGCAAAAAAGCAAATGGTATGAAATGTAATATTTGTCTTCATAAGTGAAATGTTTTTAAGGCATAAAGCGTCATATAAATCTTTTTTTTTTACTTGTTTTCATGTACAAACTTATAATGTATAATGTGTGTGTATGCGTGTGTATGTGTGTGTGTGTGTGTGTGTGTGTGTGCTTGAATCATTACATGTGCACATTTATATGTTACACATCCTATGGAGTACGTAAATTAAACTTGTCTGCTGTATTGACTGCAAATAATCTTGTTTATGACAAAAAATGGAGATAAAAAGTTGGGTTTTTGTGTGTCACCAAGTGGAAAGTAGTGTTTGCAAAGTGATACACTAAAGGTGGCACCAATGTCAA
The DNA here is from genome assembly GCA_037039925.1 of Doris montereyensis. Taxonomy (NCBI): domain Eukaryota; kingdom Metazoa; phylum Mollusca; class Gastropoda; order Nudibranchia; family Dorididae; genus Doris; species Doris montereyensis. Next base: position 214,069 of record JAXRKP010000255.1, on the reverse strand, counting down.
TTATTGTCTACATTTAAACAAGTAGTGGCATCGGTGGCCGAGTGGTTAGGCAACCGGACTTGGGATCATTAGGTCCCGGGTTTAATCCTTGCAAAGCTAGGTCCAATGTTTTGTTTCTTGGGAAAAACACTTAACATGCATTTTCCCACTCGACACAGGTGCAAATGAGTACAAGCAGTAGCTTTGGAGTAAAATCTGCTTCAGACTAGCTTCCTGTCCAGGAGGTTATTATTTCCTTGTGTTCAGTGACCTTTAAGCTGTGATACACTGAAAATAATCCATAAATTTTAACTTTGAAAAAACTCAGGGATTTTGGCTAAATTTGTTGTCCATTAGATAGCAATTTTATTTTAGATCAAAGCTTCAGTCAATTGACAACTTTTTTGTTGTTGTTTTGTTTGCTGGTTTGTTGTTGGTTTATTTGTCTGTTCGGCCCCGTCCACCATGAGTAGTGATCACAGAGTGAGGGTCGGTTTAGCAGAACATTTTTACAATGCACAAACTTCTCTGTCTCGCAGATTGTCTATGCACGACATGTGCACACTCAAATTTCTAAGATTTTTATCTTTCTCAAGCGTATGACTCTGTTACAATCAAGGCTACTGCGGACACACAATATCAGGCTTTGTGAACAAACTTGTATTTGAACACACAACCTCACAGTCTCAAGTCCCAATCCTCTACTCATAGACTATCAACACTGCGTAGGTCTAAGGCTTATTAACTAATTTTACAAGGCATATAAACAGAGAAGAAGAAAGAAAACCCCAGCAGCAATTGAAAACCTCAGTACATATCAATGACCATCAACGGCATCAATGACCATCAACGGTCTCAATGACCATCAACGGTATCAATGACCATCAACGATATCAATGACCATCAACGATATCAATGACCAACGGTATCAATGACCATCATCGATGTCAATGAACATCAACGATATCAATGACCATCAATCAACGATATCAATGACCATCAACGATATCAATGACCATTAAGGATATCAATGTCCATCAACGATATCAATGACCATTAACGATATCAATGACCATCAACGATATCAATGACCATCAATGGTATCAATGACCATCATCGATGTCAATGAACATCAACGATATCAATGACCATCAACGATATTAATGACCATCAACGATATCAATGACCATCAACGATATCAATGACGCGATATCAATGACCATCAACGATATTAATGACCATCAACGATATCAATGACCATCAACGATATCAATGACTATCAACGATATCAATGACCATCAACGATATTAATGACCATCAACGATATCAATGAGCATCAACGATAACAATGACCATTAACGATATCAATGAACGCCAACGGTATCAATGACCATCAACGATATCAATGACTATCAACGATGTTGGAAAACTAATTAACTTTCCAAATTGCCAAAATTTGAGATACATAGATTGGAAGAAAAAAGCTCTCCTTTTTTCATGACATGTTATTTTCCTAAACATTTTTCCCTCACATTGCTGCACTCTTATGTCTTGGGAATACATGGAAGTTACCATCAAATCTACTTCGGTTATGGTTTCAACTGCAGTCATTTCTATCAACTAAACGTCAGCAGTAATAAACCCTTTTAAAAATCGCATCTGTTAACACTACAAGGCCTTGAAATGACAGGTTAGTAAGTCCAATTTTTCCAAAAATCAAATAAAAACACCAGGGATCTATATTGTGTGTGTGTTTTCCCTCAAACAACGCACCAAGGGTCATTGACCCTTGCTGAGGCTCATTTTAGTGATGTGCAAGGTTGTATTTGCAAAGACAAGTTCTGTTATTGAATCTTTAACACCGCTTTTATCAAAACTAACTAACCAACTTGAACCTACAACCCTGTCATTGTATGGTTCGTCAGTAGTTTTGATTATCCATGCTAATTGAAATAAAGGTACAGAGGTGCAGTGAGGTGATTATTTCATTTTTTATTTCATCATAAACTGAACAATTTCCGATCTTTGCATTTGGAAGAATTTTGTCATGTTACTTGTAGTTTTTATGTCTCTGAATTGTGACTGAATATTGAAATTTTGTTTGGAAACAAATACAGAGAAAATTTGTTTATCCATTTGACCTCCCATCTGCTAAAGTGTAGAGAAACACTCTGACTTTGTAATTGCAAAAAGATGAAAGAAAGACTGAATTTCTGTTTGCAAAAGTATATAGAAAACTGTATTTGATTTGACTTCCTAATTGCAAATATATATGTAGAGAGAAAACTGTTATTTGGATTGAATTTCTGTTTTCAAATATATATAGAGAGAAAACTGTTGTTAATTTGGCTTTCTATTTGCAAAATTTGATTTTCTAGTTGAAAATATATATATATATAGAGAGAAAACTGTTATAAATTTGTGTTTCTATTTGCAAATATCTATAGAGAAAACTGTTATTAATTTGACTTTCTGATTGCAAATATATATAGAGAGTATACTGTTATTAATTTGACTTTCTATTTGCAAAAATATACATTGAGAAAACAAACTGTTATTGGCTCAACTTTCTATTTGAAATAAATTTATAGAGAGAAAATTGTTATTGATGTTACTTTCTATTTGCAATACAGAAAAAATGTTACTGCCTGACTTTCTGTTTGTAAAAATGTACAGAATTTTTTTTTTGGGATTTGACATTCTAATTGTAAAAATATAAAGATAATTTTTTATTATTAGTAGGGAGATCGCATATTTAAAAGTTCTTTATATATATATATACATTGAATTGCAGAAGGAAAAATAGTCTATTTTTGATAGCGCATAGAGGGAAAGGTGGCAGTTTTACTTGTCAGATGTCTTTTCTATGTGAGAAACAAACTTGTTTATTTGTTTGCTTTGTTCCGTCCTTTGTGTATTTTAAACTGACATGCTGTTTTGTTCTTTTCTACCATAGAAGAAAAGTTCAAATCAAAATTAATGGACATAAACTCTTTGATGATAAGCAAATATTTGTTTTTTGTTTGCTTTTGCTAATGCAATGATGTAAGACTTGGGAGCCTGAACTTTTGTGCGGATACTGTGATACGGACCGTAAAAGATTTCAGTGACACTAACCCTCCTCGGATCAGAAATCCTCTTTTATGGACAGCTTTTAAGTCATGATGAAATAATCTCTTTGTTTCCTTGTTGATTTTAGCGTGTGTCCCTTGGCCCAAACTCCTCTGGCTCATACAAAAGTGAAGTTTATTGAAGACATTAACTTGAACAAGCCTTCTATTAAAAGGAAGCAAAACAAACAAAAATACCCTCTTCAGGCTGTTATTGACTTTCAATAAAACCCTAAAACTGTAATTTGTTCTCGTAATAAAGGTATTTGTTTTATTTTATTATTGTCTTCTTTTTGTTTCTTTCTTGACATCATTATCATTAGGACTTATCGTAGGCTTGGCAAGTCAGGTGCTGCTGATAGGTCTGTCTTCTTTCTTCTCACTGCTTCACACTTAATCTTTCATCTTACTGTTTCCTCCTAATTCACCTTGTTATATAATATTATATATGAAAATAAAGTGAGGTTAATAATAGATAAAATTGTCAATAATTTATCAATTAGAATAAGTAACGGTCTTATTTGTTCTAACTGGTGCCCACTGTATATTTTAACCGTTTATATTCCTTCTTTTCAAGTATATAAGTATTCCAACTGCAAATGCTTTTTTGGGAGTCATAGAATTCTTCCAGTCCATTAACGATATTCTTTCTACATTTCTTTTTTTTCCAAGCACTTATTTCAAATAGAATTACTTAAAGGCTGTGTCTTTTTTTTTTTCACTTTACACCAGAAACTATGAAAGATCTCATCCAGTAAAATATGCTGCATTTTAAATACTTTTTTTTATTATAAATCCTTTTTATGCGAATTAGTTATTGTCTCTTTTCGTTAACACTCCTACAAAATTTTATATTGGGTTTTCTATTTTCTTGCTTTCTTTTCTGTCCATTTCTAAATCATTTCTATCTTCTTTGCTTTTATGAGTAGACTGTGTTATTTCACTGTAAAGATTCTTACAGCATTTTAACACATGTATTGTTTCGTTTGGGAGAGGGTAAAGTAAATCGTGGCTATCTTTTTTTGTTCTTCCTATGAGAAAATTGTATCTCTTTTGCTGTAAAGGCTCTTTTACAATATTACATTATCACATAGGATTTGTTTCGATTTAGGTTTTTTGTGTTTCGATTTTGTTCTGCATTTTTTATGGGGTTTTTTGGGGGGTTTGTTTTAAAGATCAAGGATATTCACAATAACATGCACCTCCCTTTTCTTATTTTCACTCAACTTCTCATTCCGTCTATTGGATGGGTTCTACCGTTAAGACCTCCCACTGCACAAAACTATACTTACTTACCTATTTCCTACAGAAGAATTAAAATTTCCAGTCTGCAATGTCTTGTCGTTTTCTCTTTTTGTCCTGATAACTGATAATGTATACACCTTGGCACTAGTGTGTTTCCGTTTTACCGCAGACTTGTCAGTGTGTGTGTTTCATGCACACTTTGAATTTCAATGCCACTTGGGAGAAGATTAATTCCATTAAGATTGAAGTGTTGTCGTTTTAACAACATTAAATCATGGAGAACAAAAATCGCTGCGTGTGAGAAAGCATATCGACGGTGAAAGTCGCAAAACCGTGTAAGTTGAACTTTGGATGTTTTGAGAAAATCAAAGAAAAATATGCTTTGCATTTTAATCTATTTTCACAGACATACAGGGTGTGCAAGTGCCAAAGACTAGACCCAATAGTGGTATACGGTTTGCTCATATGGTTATTATATGGGTTTCTATTGGTTCTTGTGCCACGGAATCCTAACTAGATGAAGCATGGGGAGCTTTCCAATGTTAAAAAAGGGGAAAAAAAGGTGTCATTAATTTTAGACTCATACGGTTTGCATTTTCATCGTCGGTATGATGGTCTGTGAAAGATGTATATATGCTTTGTGTATGGCATATGAATGGTATATGTGTGATGTACATAAATGATTTGCAAATGATGTATTAATATTTTTCATATACAACATACATATGACATATGTATGATATATGTCTATGGTTTGTGAAGGATGTATTGATGTTTTATATAATGAGTTGTGTTTTATGTGTGATGTTTCAGGTGAATGATGTTTTAATATATGTATAACAAGTTTATATTTGTGGATGTATGTAATCACTCATGTAAGTGAATTGTGATGACATAACTGGTGTATGCGAATTGTGATGACACAATTGGTGTGACTTGTAATGACATCATTGGTATATTTGGCTTGTAATGACATCATGGTGTAAGTGAATTGTGAGAACATGACTAGTGCAAGTTAATTGTGCTGAAATTACTGATATATGTAACTTGTAATGACATCATTGGTGTATGTGGCTTGTCATGATATCACCGTTGTAGTGTGATGACATCACTGATGTGAGTGAATTATGACAACATCAGGAGTGAAAGTGAATTGTGATGACATCATTGACATACACGACTTGTATTTGACATCATGACTGTATATGGCTTGTGATAATATCATGGTGTAATTGTATTCTTATTACATCATGGTGTAAGTAAATTGTGAGAACATCACTAGTGCCAGTTAATTGTGATGACATCGCTGGTGTATGTGACTTATTATGACATCACTGACATAAGTGAATTGTGATGATATCACCGATGTAAGTGAATTGTGATGACATCACAGATGTAAGTGAACTGTGATGACATTATAGGGGTAAATGGTGTAACTGGCTGCTTTAACGTCATCTTGCATTGCTATGACATTGTGGTGTAAGAGAATTGTAATGCTAATGTGAGAAAAGTAATGAACATTGAAAATTATGAAATCGTAGATACTAATCAATTAATCGCTTTCTTTATATTCATCAATTGTCAATTGATTGTTGCTCATGTAACATTATATTATGAAGAAAATACCAGCTATCATTTAAATAGATATATATATATATATATATATATATATATATATATATATATATATATATATATATATATATATATATATATATATATATATATATAATAGATATATATATATATATATATATATATATATATATATATATATATATATATATATATATATATATATATATATATATATACATCTTTCATATTGCTACTTTTCTAATAAGAACTCATCTTATATCCCAAGGATTAGATTTTAGAGGACAGTTAAAAAGAATGATCATGTCAATAAGTATGTAGCAGTAGGCAGATTCTTTGAAAATATCTGAAGAAACAATTATTAATGTCATTAGTAAAACTATCTATACGTGTCAAGTCAACAAAATATATATGGGATATGAGATTTGTCCTTCAAATGATCGGATGCATACGATTACTTCTTTCATTGGAAATTCCAACCTTGTAATAAGTCAACGAGTGGACTTACTTGTTTAGATCTTGTAAAAAGCTCAACTCTAGCCATGTAAGACCATCTTGTGCACAACTGATATTCTAGAGACTTAAGTAGATATTTAATTATAATTATCATGCATTTTGCTTGTCTTGAAAAAAGGGACTCTGTACGGTAGTCCAGAGGCAAAGTGTCGGCCCCTCAATTAAAAAGGTAGTGGGTTCGAGACCCTGCCAAAGATTCAAATATTTTCTCAAGTTTTTTTGAGTAAAATTTACCCCACCCCCACCCTTGGCCAGGAAGATGGATCGACACCTAGTCCAATCGGAGACAGACGATAAAAAGGAGGTCTTGTGTATCAGATCTCAACGCTCTATACACATTAAAGATCCCCTGGCTGTTTACAGGGCAGCACAGGTAGAATTAAAAATCTTACCAAAACCTCCGAGATCACCTAAGTTATGAATGTGGGTAAATCAAATCTCTTGAAAATTACGTCAGGTGGACTTAATGTTTTAGACAGTTTCACCGATGATATAAAATATATTTTATCTTCCTTCAAATTTTGATTATATGTGTCATTGGACATAATCTGTTGATTTATGAAGAAGAAGAAAAACAAGAATTACAAATTTTGGATAGATAGGTGTTTTTATCAGAATTGTAGCAATAAAGAACTACATCATTTTGCATACATGATATAACACTGCAACTGAAAAGTATTCTGCTTGATCTCAGCATTGACAGCTATAACAGAAATCACCATTTTTTCATGCAACCAATTGAAAACAAATAGGTGTGCTTTAAAAAAAAATCTTTATTTCTTTTTATTTGCAATTTTAAACTTTAAAAAAAAAAAACTGTTGGTTTTATTTGTAAACTTTAAAAAACTAATTAGAAATTTTAAATCACAGCATTTTCTATTCACTCAGTGTAATTGAGTGATCACATTTTTAATTTTTGAACTGATTTTTCTCATGGCATTATTATTAAGCCTACAGTTTTTAAATCAAGTTGTAATCTTTGAACTACAATGTGAACTTCAACTTTTATTCTTTTGTCATGTTGATTGCCTTTTCTTTTACATTTTGACACATTTTCTCATCAAACACTGTGACACACAAACAAACTATTTTTAAAAAAGCATTGAAATCATCTCAATCTTTGACATGATGTTGTGATAACAATATAGTTGAGAAAGGAATGTTTGTTTGTTTGTTGTTATTTTGTTGGCTTGCTATTTTAACTCTTTTGTCAAAAAAAAAATAATTTCAAAATCGTTTACTAACTTGGCTATTTCCACCTTCAACAACTCATGATTTTATCTAGAATGTAATGTCATTTTTACATTGTAAAGAAATGTGAATATGTCATCATGATTTATTTTTATTTTTTTTAATTGTTGTTATAAATTAATAATCTGATAATATGATACACGTCATTGTAGCTACAAAAGTGGTATCATTCATGGTGAATGTGGTATGCAAATGAAATAAATTGTCAATGCTAACAAACAAAACTGATTTTTATTTTGTTCATCTAGTCATTTTGTGTACGGTTGTGTGTTCTTGTAGTCATTGGGCTTGAGGGTGCTGTGTGTGGTGGGGGGTGTTGTGTGTGCTGGGGTGCTGTGTGTGCTTGTAGTCATTGTGCATAAGGGTGCTGTGTGTGTTGGGAGTACTGTGGATGCTGGGTGCTGGGAGTGATGTGTATGCTGGAGGTACTTTGGGTGCTGTGTGCTGTGGGTATTCTGGGTGTAATGGGTGTTGAATGCTGTGGGTGATGTGTGTACTGGCGGTACTGTGGGTGCTGGGAGTGCCGTGTGTGCTGTGGATACTTTGGGTGCTGTGTGCTGTGGGTACCCTGGGGTATTGTGGGTGCTGGGGTACTGTGGGTGCTGTGTATTGTGGGTACTCTGGGTGCTGGGAGTACCGTGTGTGCTGTGGATACTTTGGGTGCTGTGTGCTGTGGGTACCCTGGGGTATTGTGGGTGCTGGGGTACTGTGGTTGCTGTGTATTGTGGGTACTCTGGGTGTTGTGGGTGCTCAGTGATGTGTATGCCGGGGATACTGTGGGTGCTGTGGGTACTCTGGGTGCTGGGTGCTGTGTGTGATGGGGGTACTTTGGATGATATGTGCTGTGGGTACTCTGGGATGCTACGGATGCTGGAGTACTGTGGGTGATAATGGATACTGAGTGATGTGTATGCTGGGGGCACTTTGGGTGATATGTGCTGTGTGTGATGGGGGTACTTTGGGTGATATGTGCTGTGTGTGATGGGGGTACTTTGGGTGATATGTGCAGTGTGTGATGGGATTACTTTGGGTGATATGTGCTGTGTGTGATGGGGGTACTTTGGGTGATTTGTGCTGTGGGTACTTTGGATGATATGTGCTGTGTGTGATGGGGGTACTTTTGGGTGATATGTGCTGTGTGATGGGGGTACTTTGGGTGATATGTGTGATGGGGGTACTTTGAGTGATATGTGCTGTGTGTGATGGGGGTACTTTGAGTGATATGTGCTGTGTGTGATGGGGGTACTTTGGGTGATATGTGCTGTGTGTGATGGGGGTACTTTGGGTGATATGTGCTGTGTGTGATGGGGGTACTTTGGGTGATATGTGCTGTGTGTGATGGGGGTACTTTGGGTGATATGTGCTGTGTGTGATGGGGGTACTTTAGGTGATATGTGTGATGGGGGTACTTTAGGTGCTATGTGCTGTGTGTGATGGGGGTACTTTTGGGTGATATGTGCTGTGTGTGATGGGGGTACTTTAGGTGATATGTGCTGTGTGTGATGGAGGTACTTTGTGTGCTATGTGCTGTGTGTGATGGGGGTACTTTGGGTGATATGTGCTGTGTGTGATGGGGGTACTTTGGGTGCTATGTGATGTGGGTACTCTTGGATGATGTGAGTGCTGGGTGCTGTGTGTGCTATGGGTGTTGTGGGTGTCATGGTGTGCGTGATGTGGGTGCTAGGGTGAAGTTTACTACCTCTTTCACTATCAACTTAGCCACACTTGTGTTATAATCCTTCTTTAGGTTTGAACATTGATTGTGTGGCTATTGTCACTCTGACATTGATCTGTCATAATGATTTCTGACTAAAAACATTTTCTTTTTTCTCTCATCTTTTTTTTTTGTTCTACATCTAGATATATGTCGTTTTTCTATCTATTTATTTATCTATATATCTTTCTATTTGTCTATCTATCTATCTGTCTATCTATCTATCTATCTATATGTATGTCTATCTATCGATTGATCCATCTATCTATCTATCTTTCTATCTATCTATTTATATATCTATCTATCTATCTATCTATCTATCTATCTATATACCTACTTATCTATCTTTGTATCTACCTATCTATCCATCTGTCTATTTATGTATCTATCTATCTGTCTATATTCTATCTGTCTAATAATTTATCTATCTGTTTGTCTGTCTTTCTCCTTTAATCAATTTATCTATTGTTCAGTCTATTCTCTCCTCTCCGCGGGCAGTTGGCAGGCGGTACTTGTAGGTTCTACTTCTGTCCCTTCCTTCTTTCACTTATCTTTCATCTTGCTGTTTCCTCTTGATTCCCCCTGAGATCACCGCAATGGTGGACGCGGTAAGTTTCAATGAATGAATTCCCCTTCTCCATTAAAGTTTCCTGTGTCTAAATACATCTATCTTTTGCGTGGAAAGCGCTATCTAAATAATAATAGTATTATGGATGCATTTATGTTTGCACCTATCCATATGCCTATCTATCTATTTACATATATGTCTGTCTACGTATCTATGTATGTATCTCTATATGTTGTCTGTCTGCTTGGCTGTCTATTTGTCTTTGTATCAATATTATATTTCACGATAATCCATAAATGACAAAACAAAAGCGCTTTCAAAAGATACGGACAACGAAAACGGAACGTGCGCGCTCCATGGAAACAATAAGACGAGGGAAGGCGTTCAACAGCCGTCGAGTCTTCCTGGAATGGCAGGGTCCGCCAACAGGCCAGCGGACATACTCGTGTGACGTCAATGTTCCTTGTGGCACATACACACAAAACTACCCCGCTCTCGTTGAATTTGGGTTCTCTTTTTCTTCATTCCACTCGCCTTTTGATGGTATCAGTTGAGCAAAGCCTCGCGTTGTCAGTTAGGTGACCCACGGTATCTTCATCTACACCATGGGTTGAAATGTTATTCAAATACCGAACTTTGACGACATCACCATGTCCTCGTTTAATCCTGTTTTTGGCACGATGCAGGTTTACGGCAATGTTTGCAAAATTGACTAAATGTAATAGAAGGTTATTTTTCGTGTAATCGATTTCTTCAACTCACGGCTGCAGAACGTTAATCTCGAAGACGTATATATATATATATATAGATATATATATATATATATATATATATATATATATATATATATATATATATATATATATATATATATATATATATATATATATATATATATATATATATATATATATATATATATATATATATATATATATATATATATATATATATCGTCTTTACGACGACGGTCATAAAATTTGAAGGGATGTCTTACATTGCTTTGATTCACGCCCGGTGTCAATCCCTCTGTGTTGTGTTCAAAAGTTCAATGATGCAGGAGAAGAGAAAGGGTAGCGTGTCTAGTTCTTGAAGTGTCCTAGGAATTCATCCGTCCATGACGTGAAGCGTGCCTCCATCTTACACTACGACATTCCATCCGGGGCCTTCACGTATCTGTTAGTGCACCCGTAGTTGCCACACTGGTTTTAATCTCTGGCAGGCACAAACTCAAGGACGTCCGTAGTGGATTACCAGCACGCAGCGTTCCGCCATGATAACTTCTAACTAGCATGAAGTACGTCAAATGAGGTGGAGGCTCAACCCTCTCTTGGACACTGCCATCGTGATGGAAAGACTGGGGGTTTTTTAAAACCTTTGATAGACAACAGGTTCGGCGATGATGAAAGCAGCAGCTTTTTCTTCCGATTGTAGACAAAACTTCAGGCAATAATAGGTTCTTGTAATACGTACCGTGTGAACTACTGAAAGTGTCGATCACTTGAATATAAGAAGTGAAGCCACGACACTTTTCGAATAACAAGGGGTTCAAATCTTTCAAATCTTGTGTTGAGTTCGGGCATGAAGCCACGACACTTTTCGAATAACAAGGGGTTCAAATCTTGTGTTGAGTTCGGCATGAAGCCACGACACTTTTCGAATAACAAGGGGTTCAAATCTTGTGTTGAGTTCGGGCATGACCACGACACTTTTCGAATAACAAGGGGTTCAAATCTTGTGAGTTCGGGCATGAAGCACTTTTCGAATAACAAGGGGTTTTCAACAAAAGGGGTTCAAATCTTGTGTTGAGTTCGGCAAACCACGACACTTTTCGAATAACAAGGGGTTCAAATCTTGTGTTGAGTTCGGAAGCCACGACAGCAAGGGGTTCAAATCTTGACACTTTTCGAACAACAAGGGGTTCAAATCTTGTGTTGAATTCGGGCATGAAGCCACGACACTTTTCGAACAACAAGGGGTTCAAATCTTGTGTTGAGTTCGGGCATGAAGCCACGACACTTTTCGAACAACAAGGGGTTCAAATCTTGTGTTGAGTTCGGGCAGTTGACACTTTTTCGAATAACAAGGGGTTCAAATCTTGTGTTGAGTTCGGGCATGAAGCCACGACACGTTGACGTAACTCGATTCAAGCCATGGTTAGCGGCCAAAAGGTTGAGGTAGAAAGAATGATTTACGAAGGTTTAGAATTTGAGATTCAGCATCGTGGGAAAAATTACCGGATACCACTTCAATTTAGGCATCCCACGGCACAGGTAAGTTGGGAATATTTCAACATAGAGAAAAAGTGGAAAAAATTACCGGATACACTTTTCAACATCCCACGGAAGGTAATATTTCAACTAATTGGAGAAAAAAACGTCAATAGTGCAAAAGTGACACCGATGTAAAGCTATGTGATTGGCCGGTCGTTTAAAATCCATTCGAGAGAAGAATTGCCACGAGCGGAATTGACACTGACTATCAATTCAAGAGACGTCGACGTCGAATCAAGTCGTTCTATTTCTATTTTGGTTGTGAGTTCTAAATCGAAAAGTTCAACTTGGAGACCCAAAAGATGTATGATTGATCCTCGTTCTCCGATTCTTCAGGACACAGACCAGCCAACAGTTAGACAAAACTTATTTGATGAACATGAAGAACAAATAGGTATATAATACAACCACAATGACCCTCACAAGTCAAGAATCAAATCGGGTGGATATGTGTCCAGAATGATAGAGTAATAATTGCAAAGGTATGAGAAGGAAACACCACCCGGAAAAGGACACAATTCTTGCCATGCTGACGAACACATTGTAATGTTTATCACCCGTGGGGGGTTTTTTTCTACATATTCTTTGGTGTTAACAAAAAAATTAAAGATAAAGTTAAAGAAGGATTTATAGTCCGTCTCCCACACAAGTGCAGGCTCACCGACTTTACATCATTCGACCGGCGTAATATACGTTGTTATCATCCTTCAAAGGAACACTAGACGCAAATTTGTTTTGTGTCCTACCCATGCACAAGCCGTATGTTCGCTTGTTCGAACCTCAGTACAAAGACAGATTTCTTGTGAGAGTTGTCTCTAAACAATGACACTGAAATCCCCAGAAACCTTGAGTTGGTGGATTTAAAAAATGTGATACGTTCATTAAGGCATTTTTTCGAACAAAATAAAGTTCACAGACGATACGTCGTGCGTGTGACCAATTTTCACAAACGGTAGCAAGAGTGTTTGATAGCGTATTAGTCAGAGAACATAGAGAGCGCTTGAGTTAGGCTACAGGCGCGTTTGTAACAAGCGCCAGAATCAGGCGACAATGCGTGTGCTCTCGCTTGCTGGCCTAAATTTCAGATAGCCACATTACAGTTTTCTGTTGTGCAACAACAAGGATTCCAGACGAAGAATTCTTCTTGGCCAAAATGAATGTTTTCGTTCAGGGGGGACAGTGTACACGAAATCAATAAAGAAAGGAGAGAAGCTGATGAATACCATCACCTCTTTTAGTCAGTGAATCACCCTGATAGATTTCACTTACATGCGAATGAACCTGACACGTTCAATTATATTCTGGATAAGATAACTCAAGGCTCACAAAGACATGGTGCAACTGGCACGTACCTATCCTGCCAGAAGAAAGACTGGTTGTAACCAGATTGACGGACAGAGTGAGCGACATTGATTTTATTCTCCAAACTTACTTTCAAAGTTGATTTCTTCGCTGATTTCTTTCCAGGCGTCAAATATAATATTGCGATTATCATGCATCCCATATTGCCGTTGTTAAAAACGGCAGTAATAAGGGCATCCACATCCATTCTTTTAATTTACAAGAAGAAAAGATAGCTAGGTCTGAGTTCATTCGACAAACAGGATGGTACCATTGAACAATAGCGAGATGTACTACACAAAGCACGGCAAATACCAACAAGCGACCGAGCTAGAAAAAGAATTAACTTCTTTGAAAACGAGCGAATTCCTAATACAAAGATTAACGTGACACATTTATAGAGCCTAGCGCTAGATTTATAGCGAACAACATAGGTCTGCCTTACATTAGGGGGTAGAAATTGATTCCAGTGATTCTATTGTGTTTTCAAATCTCAGCTTGCACGTCTGTGCGACAAAGCCGGGAGGAAAGGGAATGGTTGACACTTTTTTGTTACTAATATCACCGCCAACTCGATTTTACAAGAAGCGCCTAAGTTACTGTTCAAAACGAAACAAATGCAAACGGTATTAATTCTTTTAAAATGCCATTGATATGGAGCTCTATAATTTAATATATTTGTATGATGAATGAACGTACATATTTCTTATTGATTGCTTTGTGTTTAATCATTTTTTTAAACTCCATGATTATTTTTTGATGTATAGGGCATTTAAAGGTCAAATTACCAGATACAGCCTTTGAAAGATATGAAGACAAAACGACGCGGAGACATTCTCCTCCTTCTCCTCCTCCTCCTCCTCATTCCTCGTCCTCCTCCCTTGTCCGGACTTCCATTTAATATTTTCATTTTGGTGGATATGTTTTCAACTGTTCATCGTTTGGATATCTATATACGCATGTAACTAGTGCTATGGTGACTTTCCACATGGTTAAATTAATGTGATGATTTCCATCGGTCAGTGGCGTGCCGTTACAGTTACAGGCACTTTTTCTGTTAAATTGAAGTTGAAGGTGAGGCTCGCGCCAGTGCCTGTGCTCAGTGTCACGGCTGTGTCTTCGGCCAAGGTACTGTGTATTGCTTCGACAGTGTTGGTACTCCTTGTTCAGTGTGGCGATGTGGAGCAAAACCCAGGTCCGCCCATGGACGGTAAAAGGGAAGTGGGGGGGGATAAGACAGGCACAGCTGTCTTTTGGTGAAAGTTACGATTCACCATCCTCACCTTCCTCACGACAGACATCAGTGGACATAACATAACGAACGTTCGTTCATCCCCTCAATCCATCACGTAAGCACTATCCAACTTAGATTCTACCACGCTAACAATAACAATGAAAACAGAAAAAAAACAGACAATGCCAACCACACATTTGAATCATTGAATTTGAAATTGGAAACAATCGACAGGGTGATAAACGACATCAAGGAACAAAATGATAAATTATAACACGACATAGAAACACTTCAGGACAAAAATGAATATTTAGTTATTGAAAATAAAATAATAAAGGACGAGCTGATGAACACGAACACAAAAATAGACGACTTAGAAAACCTCTCACGAAGAAACAATTTAATTTTTCACGACATCAAACCGGAAAATAAAAAGGAGACCTGGGAGGAATGAGAATGTATTTTTAAAAGATTAATGAAAGAAGAGCTGACTGTAGAGGAGGAAATAGAATTTAAAAGGGTACTCATGTTGAGGACGGGAGAAGGTGTGCGACACATTATTGCCAAGTTTTTATCCCACAAAGAGAGGAACATTGTTTTGCGTACCAGATTGCGACTGAGAGAAAAACAAACAAAAATATTTACACAACTAAAGACTTCTGACTGAGGGTCCGGGACATAGATCAAGACTTGATCCGTCGGGCATATCGCATTCTAACATATGTTGACATAAGTCGTGCTATTTATAGTATGGATCTAGGTACCGAAGCGCGTATGAATATAGTTGTAAACAAAACATCAAACTGGTGGCTTGGATTGTATTTAGATCTAATTATGAGAGAAAAATAGCAAATCTAACACCAACCCTTACCCGAACATTGTCACTTATCTTTCATCTTTCTGTTTCCTTTCAGTTCACCCTGAGATCACTTTCGTTTATAAAATGGATGAGGTAAATTTCAATGAAACAATCAAAAAATTTTGACCTCAAGGTATATTTTCAGTTTTTTTCAATCACCATGTTGATCGCCCACTATGTTCGTCGTTGGCGGTTGGCAGACATTGTTGGTAGGTCCTAGATCCTAGATCTAATCCTTTTTTTCCCTCTTTCCCATATCTTTTATCTTGCTATTTTCTTTTCTCAATTCACTCAAAGATCGCCGCCTTTCAGTAATACAAACTTTACGCATCGGGGAGAAAAATGAGGTCCCGTGTGAGATCACAACAAACTCAATGCACGTTAAAGTAATAGTGTAAACCATAAAGTGACGAAAATTCCGATATTCGCGATTTTCGATTTAATTTCACACTATCGCTTTTTCTCTGAAACCCATTGAAAGGTCATATTTTTTACATCCAAACAAAGTTCAAACATTGGTGAATCGAAATATCATCGTTTTATTACGATTGCGTGTGTTTTTATCGTTTGAACTTGATACGGTTTCGCACTATTGAACCGGGCAATTTTGACGCACCTTTCGCAAACGTTCGTGATGCTTTCGCCGTTGCTAGCTACGTATAAAAACAATTTGCTCAGTGGAAAGCCGAATAGACAAGGAATACAGTGATATTAATTTCATCTATGTTGAATATTAATTTTCCTTCTTAAACCAAAATAAAAATTTTGTCGGAGAAAAAATAAAATGTAAATATCGGCCGATCGGGATGAAATATATACGAAATTAAACCTTATTGTTTCTTCTTTTTGTTGGTATCAAAATCAAAATAAAGGACATTATTTGCCGCGATGCACCGTTCGTTTCATTTCATCGCTATCGAGGCGAAGTTCTACGTCCAAAAACCAGTCATGGCGGAGCTCGATCCCAACGCTGATGCGAACGTTGATCCAAATCACTTTAATAATGAAGATTCTGCTGTGTGTTATCGGAAATCCGTCTACGATCTGATTTGTGAGTATTTCATGTCATTATTAGTTATTGTAAATGCTAGAGTTGTGTGAGTCAGTGTTTTAACTTGTTTGAAGGTGTCGGGTTGGTGAGTAGTTCTAGATCTATGTCTAGTTTCACTGTCGACATTCGACGTGGGTAAATCTAGATCTAATCTAGTCTCAAAACACATTCTTCTCTATTTTATTTGCATTAGTCTTTGTCACATTTAATAGCTACATATAGATCAAATCTAGATCAATAAAAAGTTATTTGTTGGAGTTAATAAAAAAAAATTATGAAGGGTAATTTAGGCCACACGGCTTATGGAAGAGACGACAGATTTCTGTCAATCTGAATCGAGGTTTCAAAATGACGCCATTTGCCGCCGACCGAAGAATGGGGTGGAAGGGCTCGTTTCAAGACATGCATTAGGGGCGGCATTCTTCTTGGCCAAACGGCGATAACAACTTTAATCATCACTTTCTAAGTTGGGTGAATAAAGACTTGATGTTAATAATTTTAGAAATAGAATTAAGGCGTACGTTGAAGAAGATTTTGTGTCTTTAATTGAATACATAGATCTAGAAGGCATCTAAATGTACTTTCAAATGGTAGTTTGAGTGTGGTCCATTCACCTGCCATAAAAAAAATGCCGCCCATATCGACACGTCTAGTTTTGCTAATGGTATTGGTCTTGTGACTTGTTTTTTAATAATATCAGTAATTGGCAAACCTTTTTCTTTATGTTACTAGTGCAAAATGAAAACTAGATCTGGACTATCAGACAAATATTTAACTTGAATAAATGACAAGCTTAAATACACTCTAATTAGATACTTTGTAGGTATAAGTGATGTATCTTATATCACTAACTGGGTACTTTTTCATTTGATTATATTATATATATATATATATATATATATATATATATATATATATATATATATATATATATATATATATATATATATATATATATATGTATATATAGATAAATAGGAAGGACTCCCATAGTCAGGCATACATTATTAACATCCCTGAACCGTCCCATCACCTCCCACCCCCACCCTCCTCCGAGTTGAGGTTAAGTCTCTCCGGCAGCTCATCCCAACGAACATCACACCGTTTGCCCGACTATGGGAGTCCTCCCAAAAAATAACCTGACATGCTATTGCTGATGCAATATTTAAAAAGACTGAACAATCATTATCAAGACGAGATTGTATTGTAGTTTTGATTTTTGTCCAAGCCGTATCTTGTGTAAAGGCTTTAAACGAGCCGATCTAGGATGCTTGGGACGTTGCATAAATATACCCTTGTAGCTTCATCTAAAACTTACTCTTTTTTTCTCAATTTGTTTTCTCTAGCTGACGACACATATGAAGGTCTGAAGAGGTCAATTCTAACGATCAGGAAAGGGATACGGCCAGACCCTCACCCCCCCCCCCCCCAGTTCTTTCACCAACGATGCTACACACATAAAGAAATATTTAGTATTTTGGTCATAGGAAAGCTATTTTTGCCGAAAACGGACAAATCTAGTGGCTAGAGCAAGTTCTTACCCTTCACAATGAATGATACCGTAAAGGAGGCTCAGTGAATTTAGTTCAAATAACAGGAAAAAAAGAAAAAATACGATTTTTTCAAAATTTCTCTCGATATGTTTATAGGTTTGTAAAAATTTCATCTTTTGTATAATATTTTTGGGTTTTTCTCATATGTTATTTTCAAAAATTCATAAAAACAAAAATTACGAATAAAACAAATATTCGATTTGATGGAATTTAGATATTGTATCAAAGAAGGTGTGAGCCAAGTTTGAAAGAAATTAGTTGAAAAATTTCGACTGGAAGACTACCGATATTGAAAGGCAAAATCTAAGATCGGAGCAGGAACAAAAAAGGAGATAATTCAACTCAGCACACCATTTCCATTACACCTGTAAAAATGTTTAGCTGATAGGAACTAACGGGAAAATATACACTTTCAGGTTTTTAAGAAAAATTATAACTTTTGAACCGCTCAAGTTAGAATAATGAAATTGGTATCAACATTCTTAGACCAAAAAAGTTATATTAGAATAAACAATTATGGCGTCTGCGTGAAAGTAAAATTCGACCATCTTGAATAAAGCTGTCATCTTCTGCACACATTCCAAAAGATCAGGCGATGACGCATCGCCAACGACACCGGACACGCTGAAGAATTTGAGGACAACGCTGCCGTCAGTGTCCTCTCATCTGCAAATAGAGGAATATCTTCAACCTTCAATGACGCCGCAGAGCAAGTCCTGCATTCCATTTCCATGTCTTAATGAGTCTTAATGGATTGGTGCACGGCTAACCGAAAAGTC
>JAXRKP010000255.1:165000-190000 GCA_037039925.1 Doris montereyensis | reverse complement strand
AATGAGCGATAAAGAGAGAGAGAGAGAGAGAGAGAGAGAGAGAGAGAGAGAGAGAGAGAGAGAGAGAGAGAGAGAGAGAGAGAGAGAGAGAGAGAGAGAGACATGACGAGAGGGAGAGAGAAAGAGAGAGGGGGGGAGAGTGGGGGTTATTTTAATCCACTCACGTTTGAGCCTTTTAGGAATGACATTCTAATCTTACACACTTAATTCCATGTCTTTTCTTTCAAATCTCTATTGGAATAATCTTTGAGATTAATGAGAGCTTTGATGAAGAGGTTTGCTTTCAATCAAGGATATGAGTTTTTCTGTCCAATTGCCATCAACATCCATGATACTTTTATTTATTATTTATGTACTTTGACTAACTACAGAAGTAAAGCCGTGGACAAATTTCGTTCTCCGGTACCACTAGGATAGTACTTACTAGTAGGAATGTAATGTGTAGCTAATGTGTATAGGCGTCAGTGTCAACTCAACTATCTAGTCATGGTGCGGGGGTTAGGCTAGGCGCGCACATGGCAACTTTAATTGCGCAACTGTTTAGTCGCCCAAGTGTAAACAATGAAATGAAGAAGCACCGCACGAGTAGTATTTAGTCTAGAGTTTTGGAATTTCCCGCACGGCCCACGCTCCACTTTGTTCCCCTTCAGCCCCTATCAACCTCTTGTTGAGATATGTTTTCTTTAACAAGTTATATTTTGAGAAGCCTTGTAACTTGTTTGCTTTATAAATTGTAATTAATGTTTCTCTCTTTGATTATGTCATTTAATTTTTTAAACTTTAATTACTTCTTCGTTATAGATCGATATATTTGTCTATCATCAACCTTTCGGTCTTTACATTTATCATTATAATATGTTATCTTCTCTAATGCTTCATTCTTCTTAGATATATATTTACTGTTACGTTTATTGATCTCTTCTCGGTCATATTTGATTTGTTCCTTCTTTCGGCCTGCTCCCTTTTGAATATCTGCATTAGATCGACACTCCTTACATTGTGACATTGTGACTTAGCTCACATCTTTCTTTGATTTCTCTTTTCCATAATCTTTAATAGATTTACTGGCATTGCATTAAATACATTTCTTTTTTTATATTGTCCATTTTTATAGAAAACATGTTAGATAGACAAATATTTTTATACTTTTATTTTATGATAATCAGATCGATAAGTTGGGTTTCTATTTATAAAATCTTGATAGGCTTGTATATATGTCTTTATTATTTTGATAGTGGTTTTGTTTCATTGGTTTTTCACATTCTTTACACCTACCCAAGGACTTACAATAGTCCTTGACCTACCCCTATAACCGTCAGGACATGTTTTCTCTTTTCTATAGAATGTATATGGTTTTAAATGATAACATAATATACATTTTTCCTTCCATTTTATTAACATAAAAAAGGGCTTAAAAGTAGGTTAAAATTATGTTTTTATGATATATATTTATTTATTTTTAGTAATTGTAAAAAAGACTATTTTATATTCGAAAAAATGGCTTAAAAGTAGGTGCAAATGATGCTTTTTTATGAAAGACTTTATTTTATTTATTTAAGTTTTTTTTTTTAATTATGCGTTTGTTATGTTTTGGAATATCCTGCGCGGGCCAAGCAGAACGAAGTGGAGCGTGGGCCATGCGGAATATTCCAAAGCTCTATACTACTACTCGCGCGCACAAGTAACTCCAGTTTCTGGCGACTAAAAAGTTAGTTTTTTGCCACAACTTGCCGGGCGATCCACCTACCTGGTCCATGGACAAAAAAAAAGGGGTGGGGGGTTTGCTCGAAAAAAACTCGAGAATTTTGTTTTCAACCACTGGCCTGGTTCGAACCCACTACCTTTGGTTGAGAGGCCAACACCCTACCGAGTCCCCCATCTATCCTTGCTTTGTTCCCTTTATTCAGATAGGAATTATAAAACCCGCACATGGGCAGAGTGCAATTAATTTGATTTGATTTGATTTACCCACATCCACAACTAAGGTGGCCTCGGGGACTTTTTGGTAGGATTTTTGATTTTGCCCGCACTGCCCCATTAACAGCCAAAGGATCTTCTAACGTGCACATAGTGTTGTCATCTGATGGGACTAGGTCTCGATCCACCTACCTGGGTGGAGGTTTTGTGCTCGAAAAAAAAACCGAGAGAATTTGCCAACCGTTGGCGGGTCTCGAACTCACTACCTCTTAGTTGAGAGGTCGACATCGTATTTACCTCTGGACCAACCAGTCCCCCACTTGTGGGGTGAGAGGATTTTTTTTTTCAAAATAAATAGAAGGGAAGAAGGGTAGAAGTTTGACTTGATATTTTTTTAATTTTCTGTTTACCCACATCCACAATAAATAAGGTGATGTCGCGGCTTCTGATAGATAATTATCAAAATTTTGACCGAACTGTCGTGTAAACAGCCAAGATATTATCTTTTGAAATGCAGAGATTAATTTGGATCTCCACACGAGACATAATATTAATTTATCACCTGTCTCCGATGGGGCTAGGTGTCGATCCACCTACCTGAACCAGACAGGGGGAGGTTTTACTATTTAAAAAAACTCGAGAACACTTCAAACCTGTCGGGGTTATAACCCACGACCTTCTAGTTGAGAGGCCACTGGCACATCGACTCGAGACCACTGTATTCCCATACAGATAGGTGAAAGATAAAGAGAGAGAGGAAAAAGGAAATACATAGGACCTATCATTTATCAGTATCAACATCGTCCGCACACACACACACACACACACACACACACACTTTCACACATAACATACATATACATACATACACACACGCGCGCGCGCCCGCACATCCAATGTAATTTTCTCCCTTCACCACTTCATCATAACATCATGTCGTAGTGATATGGTAAATTCAGAGGAAACAGCACGATGAGACATGTTAAAGTAAGGAAAGAAACAACACCTTCCACGCTAACACACACACACACACACACACAAACACATACAAACGCATAAGCACTCGCAATGCAACCAATCAATACAGATCGACATGGTGACATCACTGTGCTAAAACAAATCAAAACAACGAATTCCATTTACTGCAGTTTTATTCCAATTGAAAAAAGATGTGTAAAGGCTAAAAAAAACCCCACCAATTCCGTCCTCTCTCCATCTTCCTAACCACCTTTCCCGTTCCGCTCTCTTTAAAAAAAAAAAGGAAAAGAGAAAATATATATTAACCCACTAAGACTCTTCAACAGCACCAAGGAATGTTCTGTCGCCAGGCACCTCATCCCTTCCTCACAACCCTTTCTCACAACCTTTCTTCACAACATTTTCTCACAACCCTTCCTCACAACCCTTCCTCACAACCCTTCCTCACAACCTTTCCTCACACCTTTCCTCACAACCTTTCCTCACAACCTTCCTCCAACATCACAACCTTTTCTCACAACCTTTTCTCACAACCCTTCCCATTTTCACAACCCTTTCCTCACAACTCTTCCTCACAACTCTTCCTCACAACCCTTCCTCACAAACCTTTCTTCACAACCTTTCCTCACAACCCCTTTCCTCACAACTCTTCCTCACAAGTCTCTTCCTCCTCACAACTCTTCCTCACAACCTTTCCTCACAACTCTTTCCTCACAACTCTTCCTCACAACCTTTCCCTCACAACCTTTCCTACCTCACAAGCATACCTCACAAATCTTCCTCCCATTTTGACAATATTCCTTGGTGGCTACTTTTGAAGACCAGCTATTCATCCAATTAGAACCCTAGAACAACAACACACAAAAACAATCAGAACCCTACAACTAAAGACCAATCAGAATCCTGGAACTCCAATCAGAATCCTAAAGACCAATCAGATTCCTAGAACTAAAGACCAATCAGAATCCTTAAAGACCAATCAGAATCCTAGAACCAATCAGAATCCTTGAACTAAAGACCAATCAGAATCTTAAACTAAAGACCAATCAGAATCCTAGAACTAAAGACCAATCAGAATCCTTGAACTAAAGACCAATCAGAATCTTAGAACTAAAGACCAATCAGAATCCTAAAGACCAATCAGAATCTAGAACAAAAGACCAATCAGAATCTTAGAACTAAAGACCAATCAGAATCTTAGAACTAAAGACCAATCAGAATCCTAGAACTAAAGACCAATCAGAATCCTAGAACTAAAGACCAATCAGAATCCTAGAACTAAAGACCAATCAGAATCCTAGAACCAAAGACCAATCAGAACTAAAGACCAATCAGAATCTTAGAACT
This sequence comes from Doris montereyensis, assembly GCA_037039925.1. Lineage (NCBI taxonomy): Eukaryota > Metazoa > Mollusca > Gastropoda > Nudibranchia > Dorididae > Doris > Doris montereyensis. The sequence goes on along the minus strand of JAXRKP010000255.1, from coordinate 185,758 downwards.
AAAGACCAATCAGAATCCTAGAACTAAAGACCAATCAGAATCCTTGAACTAAAGACCAATCAGAATCTTAGAACTAAAGACCAATCAGAATCTTAGAACTAAAGACCAATCAGAATCCTAGAACTAAAGACCAATCAGAATCCTAGAACTAAAGACCAATCAGAATCCTAGAACTAAAGACCAATCAGAATCTTAGAACTAAAGACCAATCAGAATCTTAGAACTAAAGACCAATCAGAATCCTAGAACTAAAGACCAATCAGAATCTTAGAACTAAAGACCAATCAGAATCCTAGAACTAAAGACCAATCAGAATCCTAGAACTAAAGACCAATCAGAAACCTAGAACTAAAGACCAATCAGAATACTAGAACTAAAGACCAATTAGAATCCTACAACAAAAAGATCAGAATTCTAGAACAAACAAAAAAAACAATTAGAATTTCAGAAGAAAAAACAACCAGAATCCTAAACTAGAACTAGAACAAAAAACCACAACCCAATCAAAATCCTAGAACAAAGAAAAAAAAGATCAATCAGAATCCTTTAAAGACTAGAACAAAAAAACCAATCCCTAGAACTAAAGACCAATTAGAATCCTACAAAAAAGATCAGAAAAAAACAAAACGATTAGAATTTCAGAAGAAAAAACAACCAGAATCCTAAACTAGAACTAGAACCCCATCAGAATCCTAGAACAAAGAAAAAATTACAATCAGAATTAATAAACTCTTCAAGAATCCTACAACAGAAACAATATTTTAAACCTGTGTAAAATTGAACTTTCGTTTCCTGCTTATCTCCATAAACATAATAAATATTATTATTTTCACAAGGCGAGCACATGACCCACACGGCCAGTTACTTCCCTTGCCTACGGACTTCGTGTGGAGGGCGACGGCACGACCATCAATGGCGTGTTCTCGTCTGCCACCGCCTCGTGAAACTCGTCGCTTCTGGGCCTGTCATCCTCGTCTGAGTGTGCTGAGGAAAAACGTAATAAAAATGATAATGAAAATGAAAACGAAAACGAAAACAAAACAATAATAACAATAACATTAATAACAACAATAACAGCAATAACAATAATAATAACAATAAAATAATAATAATAATAAAAAATAATAATAATAATAATAATAATAATAATAATAATAATAATAATAATAATAATAATAATAATAATAATAATTATAATAATAATACTAATAATAATAATAATAATAACAATAATAAGATGATATAATGATGATGATGATTTAATAATTTTAATAATAATAATAATAATAATAATAATAATAATAATAAACGCTATAGACCTAATGATAATAATGATAATAATGATATGAACAAACATACTATTTCAAAGCAATAGGATGATTATACAAAATACAATTGACATTATTGAGTCATATTAATGACAGCAGTGATAAATCATGAATCTGTAATAAGGTTCTATGGTTATATATGGTTTAATAGTTTTTAATTATATGGTTTTATGGTTCTATGACTATAAACTATGGTTCTATCGCTTTATGGTTCTATGGTTCTATCGCTCTATCGCTCTATGGTTCTATCGCTCTATCATTGATGACAGCATGGTTCTATGGTTTTATGGTTCTATCACTCTATGGTTTATGGTTCTATGGTTTATGGTTCTATGGTTTTATGACTTCTCTATGGTTCTATTGTTTTTATGGTTCTATTGCTCTATGGTTCTATGGTTTATGGTTCTATGCTTTGATGGTTCTATGGCTCTATCGTTCTATCGATCTATGGTTTATGGTTCTATGGTTTTATGGTCTATTGCTCTATTGTTCTATGGTTCTATGGTTATATGGCTCTATCATCTCTGTCGCTTTATGGTTCTATGGTTTGATGGTTCTATGGCTTTATCGTTCTATGGTTCTATCGTTCTATCGTTTATGGTTCTATGATTCTATGGCTCTATGATTCTATGGCTCTTTGGTTTTATGGTTCTATGGCTCTATCGTTTTATGGTTTTAACGCTATATGTTTCTATGGCTCTATGTTTCTATTGCTCTATGGTTTTATGGTTCTATGGCTCTTTGGTTTTATGGCTCTATGGTTCTATGGCTCTATGGTTTTCTGGTTCTATGGCTCTATGGTTTTATGGTTCTATGGCTCTATGGCTTTATGGTTCTATGGCTCTATGGTTTTATGGTTCTATGGCTCTATGGTTTTATGGTTTTATGGCTCTATGGTTTTATGGCTCTATGGTTTTATGTTTCTATGGCTCTATGTTTCTATGGCTCTGTTTCTATGGCTCTATGGTTTTATGGTTCTATGGCTCTATGGTTCTATGGCTATATGGTTCTATGGCTCTATGGTTCATTGGCTCTATGGCTATATGGTTGTATGGCTATATGGTTTTATGGCTCTTTATGGCTCTATGGTTTTACATAGACAGTATAAGACGAATATATTATTTCCATTATTACACTGTGGAGCTCATTATATAGACCACACACATACACACATACACATACACACAAATACACACACACACATACACACACACACACTTTAAAAGAACAAAGAGCCAAAAATTAAGTACATATTTTTTAAAGGCTATAATTGGCCAACTGTTTATTCCATTAGATCAGCTTAAATTTTAATACAAGAACAACCAGATCAGGCTGTCGAACACATGCATGCCCTCAGTTTACCTAAGTACAGTGAGGCTGTGGAATGGACTGCCAACAGCAATTATAGTACTGAAGACTTTAAAACGAGATTTAAACACCACTTTAAAAACAAATTTGGTTAATATTTTAGGTTAACTTGAAATATACGCGTTGACAGTAATATTCAAGAATTGAGTTGGTCAGTTGTTATGAAGAAGACGCGCACACACACACACACACACACACACACAAACGCGCACATGCACACACACATATACACATACAATTCGGAGGTTTCATTTTTAGAACGGAATCAGACTTAGAATTTGCCTATGACCAGAAAAATTTGTTACGGTCCTTGTTTCATTGAAATTTAGCCCGTCCACCATTGCGATGATCTCGGGGTGAATTAAGAGGAAACAGCAAGATGAAAAGAGAAGTGAAAGAAGGAAATGGGACATACCATCATCAACCTTGAACCTTCCACCTTTTACTTAGAAACCGGCACCCTGCCTCTGGACTATCGTGTCCCTTCAGTTCTCAAGCATCCGAGACCTAAGTAAATTGTGTGATGGTCGCTGCTTCACCGGTTTTTAGCAGCAGCTTATCCCCATTTGACCGATGCTAACTCACCGCTGGGGCAATGCCCGTCGATCGGCAAGGAAGAACAGAAGTGGATGTGAAAACAAGAGTCGGGAAAGCAAGAGCAGCCTACACATGTCGCTCAAAAATATCTGAAAGTAAAGTGCCGAATAATATCCACAAGCACCGAAATCCGCCTCTTCAATTCTAATATCAAATCTGTCCTGTTGTATGGAGGTGAGACCTGGAGAATAACAAAGACCGCCATAGGGGAAACTCCAGACTTTTATTAACAGCTGCTTACGAAAGATCCTCCGAATGTATTGGCCGGACACCATCATCAGCAACACAGACCTTTGGGAAAGAAGCTCCAACTTTCGGTTGAAGAAGACATTAAAATAGAGAAGATGGCGGTGAATAGGTCACAGTCACACTCTGAGAAAGCCTAAACAACACACCACTAGGTCGGCTCTGACCTGAATCCACAGGGGGGAGAAGAGAGAGGAAGACTAAACACACAGCGAAGGGACCTGGAGGCAGAAACAAAGAAGCTGGCGTACAGCTGACAATGACAAGCTAGAAAAGATAGTCCAGAACTGTGGAAAATGGAGGGCACTTGTGGATGGCCTATGACCTGAGCGCCCGTAATACGGGCGCTCAGCCTATGACCCAGAAAGGACGGCAGGCCTACGTAAGTAAGAACTGACCAAAGGAATTACTCATAACGTTTACACACTTATATTGGTAAGTTTCAAGGACCATCATGCTTGCATAGTTTCTATACAGGCTAACAGGGTGGCTAATTTTCTCCCGACTTTATGAGAATACTTAAAACTGCCCTTGACAAATGGTTTTTCCCCTGTCAGAGTTTTTCCCCTGTGTGAATGATTATTTCTTTGTGGCTCGTAGCCATGCATTGAGGTTTATTTTATTACTAAACGGTGATATATGTATTGATGTTTCTAAAACTCGCGAACACTTATTTATGTAATGTTTGCACGACTCAAGATCAAGGTGATTCTCGTAAAAACGCGATATAAAAATTAGTATTCTATAACCACGACAAACAATGTCTGTCTGTCTCTGTCTGTCTCTCTCTCCTCCCTCCCTCCTCTCCCCTCTCCCTCTCTCCCCTCCCCTCCCTCCCCCCTCTCTCGTCTGTCTCTCTTCTCCTCTCTCCCTCCTCCCTCGCCCTCCCTCCTCTCTCCCTCCCTCCCTCTCTCTCTCTCTCTCTCTCTCTCTCTCTCTCTCTCTCTCTCTCTCTCTCTCTCTATCTATCTATCTATCTATCTAACTTTGGAAGTAAAATAGAACAACACCCCCAAAGACACCGTGTAAAAACACTCAAAACTGGACTCACCTCCATTACCGTCGTCACCACTGTGAAAGCCGTCACATCCGGGGGACGAGGAGGCCATCGACGAGTTGCTGTGGAGCGTGACGTTGGTGGGACTTCCCACGAAAGACGAGTCACGTGACGAAGGCTTGGCGCCACCACCACCACCGCCGCCGTCAACACCAACCAGACTGGCGGTGCCGTACCTCGTTGTCGTCGTTGCTGCTGCTGCTGCTGCTGCTGCTGTTGTGGTACATGTACCACCAGCGCCATTCTTAGTCGCCGCTGTGGCCTTAGCTCCAGCTCCAGCTCCAACTCCGGCAGCAAGAGCATCGCGAGAATAAGAATCACCGTATCCGGTCGACTCAGAGCCATAAGCCCTGCTGGATTGGCCAGAGCTGTCGTGAGAGCAATTGGACACGGGAGAGGAGTCGCTGGGATGGACGGCAGTGGAGGCGGCGGTGAAATGGGAGGTGTGGCGAGGGGAGGCGTAGCGAGGGGAGGCCTGGCGAGGGGAGCGTGGCGAGGGGAGTTCTCGGCGTCTCGGTGCTTGACCGACTGAGGCGTGCCCGCGTCTTCCGGCTCTTGTGGACGGTTGGGTTCTCCTTCCGGTTCGGAGGTGTCTACGTCGGTGAGTGGCGAGCCCGGAGGGGAGTTGCTGCCTCGGTCGCTGCCAGAGCCTCTGGTCATCTCGTACCACTGATGCATGACGATGATGGTGATTGACAGCAACGTACTGGTGAGGATTGAGCAGGAGGGGGGGGGGTCAGGGTGGAAAGAATAGGGGTGTGAGGGGGAAGGGGTCAGTGAGTTTCAGTTTCTTTTTCCAATGCCGACGATTATTAGTGGTGTTAAGATTTTTGGAGTTTTTTGGGGGTTTTGTTGTGGGGGTGGTTGGGGTTTTTTTTCGTTAACCACAGTGATCCCAGTTGAGGAAACAGTTTTTTTTCCGGTAGTAGCGTCCGCCGACCACCCGCGAAGGAAACAACAGTTGGGATTGTGATATGTGGAAGAACAAGAGTGCAAGTTGAAAAGATAGGGAAAGAGAGGGAGAGAGAGTGAGAGAGAGAGTGAGAGAGAGAGAGAGAGAGAGAGAGAGAGAGAGAGAGAGAGAGAGAGAGAGAGAGAGAGAGAGAGAGAGAAAGAGAGAGAGAGAGAGAGAGAGAGGAGAGGGGGAGAGAGAGAGAGAGAGAGAGAGAGAGAGAGGGAGAGAGAGAGAGAGAGAGAGAGAGAGAGAGAGAGAGGAGAGAGAGAGAGAGAGAGCGAGAGAGAGCGAGAGAGAGCGAGCGAGAGCGAGAGCGAGAGAGAGAGAGAGAGAGAGAGAGAGAGAGAGAGAGAGAGAGAGAGAGACAGACAGACAGACAGACAGACAGACAGACAGACAGACAGACAGACAGAAAAAGAAAAAAGTTGGGACCTAGCTTCCAGAAGCACCCGCCAACCTTATCTTGTATTTGTATGGTATAACTATAAGAGTAATTGTTCGTTTGTTTGTTTGTTTATCTGTTTGAAGCAAACCGTGGTGGTGATCTGATGGCGAAAGAAAAGGAAACAGCAAAGCATGAAAGGAAAGAAGCAGGGACATACCAGCACTCCCCTGCCAACCGCCCGCGTATAAGAGGAAAACGGCAAGACAGATTCCTTTGTTTACATTGAAATTTACCCTAACCATCCACCCTCGTGGTGATCTCAGGGTGAATTAAAGATGAAAACGACAAGATAGATTCCTTTTTTAGAATTGAAATTTACCCTGTCCACCCTCGTGGTGATATCGGGGTGAATTAAAGAAAAAAACGGCAAGACAAAAGAGAAGTGAAAGAGTAAAAATGACTGAAAAAAGATACATAGGAGTAGCGTCTGCCAACACCCCCCCCCCCCCCCAGGCAAGATAGAATTATGATAAGAGTGAAAGAAACGAAAAGGGGATCCTACCAGCCTCGATCGATTAATCCTCCCCCCTCCACCACCACCCACCAGCCACAACTAACAACAACGGTGACGTATAACAAAGATAACACAAGTAACAAGAATAAAGCTAACAGTAACAGCAAAGAAAACGTCAACACACGACGATTATCTTATGAGTAGAAGGTACCCCGTCCACCATACCCGATGATTTCAGAGTGAATTGAATTAAGAGGTAACGGCTAGCTGACAGACATGCAAATTTTGTTTTGTTTCTTTGAAATTTACCCCATCCACCATAAGCGATGATTTTAAAGTGAATTAAAGAGGTAGCGGCAAGCTGGAGAGATAGAGTAAAGGGAAGTAAAATAAAGAGACAACCAACAGCTCTCACAGTGAAACAAAACTAGCAACAGTAACCATATCGACAACACTAGCAACGTCAACATCGACAACACTAGCAACGTCAACACTAGCAACATCAACACTAGCAACATCAACACTAGCCACGTCAACACTAGCGACGCCAACATTAACGACGTCAACACTAGCAACGTCAACACTAGCAACAACAATATTAGCAACGTCAATACTAGCGACAACATTAGCGACAACAACACTAGCAAAGTCAACACTAGCGACAACAACACTAGCAACGTCAACACTAGCGACAACATTAGCGACAACAACACGTCAACACTAGCGCAACGTCAACACTAGCTACAACATTAGCGACAAATACTCAACATCAACACTAACGACAACAACACTATCAACGTCAACACTAACGACAACAACACTAGCAACGTCAACACTAGCGACAACATTAGCGACAACAACGCTAGTAACGTCAACACTAGCTTAGCGACAGAACATCAACACTAGCAATAGTAACATCAACACTAGCTACAACATTAGCGACAACAACACCAACTAACAACATCAACACTAGCGACAACAATACTAGCAACATCAACACTAGCAACAACACGACAACAACATTAGCAACGTCAACACTAGCGACAACATTAGCGACGTCAACACTAGCGAACAACATTAGTAACGTCAACACTAGCGACAACATTAGAACACATTAGCGACAACAATACTAGCGACAACAATACTAGCAATGCAACAACTCTAAACATAACAACATAGCAACAACAACATTAGCGACGTCAACACTAGCGACAACAATAGCAACGATAACACTAGCAACAACATTAGCAACGTGACAACACTAGCGACAACATTAGCAACGTCATTAGTGACAACATTAGCGAACGTCAACACTAGCAACAACAACATTAGCAACGACAACATTAGTGACAACAACAACATTAGCAACGTCAACACTAGTGACGACAACAATATTAGTGACGACAACACTAGCAACATAACAACATCAGTGACCAATATCAGCAATGTCAACATTAGCGACGATAACAACACTAGTGACGACAATACTAGCAACGTCAACATTAGTGACGACAACATTAAGAGACGACAACACTAGCAACGACAACACTAGCGACAACTACGACAACACTAAGCAATGACAACATAAGCGACAAAAACACTAGCAACGACAACACTAGCGAACAAGACTAGCGACGACAACATTAGCAACGTCAACACTAGCCAAGACAACACTAGTGACCACATTAACAACATCACTAGCAACGTCAACACTAGCAACAACAATAACGACAAAAAGACTAGCAATGTCAGCACTGGCGAACACATTAGCGACAACAATACTAGCAGGAACAACTCTATAATGACAACAACATTGATGCCAACACCAGCGACAACATAAGAGACAACAACACTAGCAACGACAACACTAGCGATGACAACACTATCGATGACAACACTAGCAACGTCAACACTAGATGACAACACTAGCGACGACAACATAAGATGACAACACTAGCGACGACAACACCAGCGATGACAACACTAGTGACGACAACACTAGCGATGACAACACTGGCGAACACATTAGTGACAACAATACTAACGGAACAACTCTATAATGACGACAACATTGATGCCAACAACACTAGTGACGATAACATTAGCGATAACAACACTAGCGACGATAACAACACTAGCGACGACAACACTAGCGACGACAACACTAGTGACGACAACGCTAGTGACGATAAGAAAAGCGACCACACAAGCGACAGAGAACGACGATAACAGTGACAATGGTAAACGACAAAAACAACAGTAGCAACAACATTGTTTGTTGTTATTTTCTGAAATTTACCCTTACACCATTACGGTGATCTCAGGGTGTATTAAAAGGAAACAGCAAGATGAAAGATAAGTAAAAAAATGTTTTTAAAGAAGCAAAGGAAATAAGTAAGACCTACCAGCAACACCCGCCAACCACCCGTGCAACAACGTTGACGGCACATATAACTACAAACAGCGATGACAATGACAGCGACAATAACAACGACATCACCAGCACCACTGAACAACAACAACAACAACAACAACAACAACAACGATGAGATACTTGACTTGAACCTACAAGAGATGCAGACCAGATCCGTCCAAAAGTACCACGTATCAGCGAAGGTCTTCAGACTGGCATAGGGCCAGGTAGCCAAGCCAGGGCCGCAGAGCCAACTGGAATATGCGATAAGACAACAACAACAACAAAACATGATTTGGGTCTGGTTTCATTGGAGGTCACATCCCTTGACCATTATCTATTATTAATATTATTATCATTATCATCATCATCATCATCATCATCATCATCATCATCATCATCATCATCATTATTATTATTATTATTATTATTATTATCCAAGTGCCATACGAAAGTTTGACAATACCGTACTTTGAAAGCACAATGGCGTTTTTCTCACAATGTTTAAGAAATAGAAATTGGTTGTTGGTGAATGAATGATTTATCATAAGTTGATGAATGTGTATAAAGCTAAACTGATTTGTCTATAATTATTTTTTATCTTTTTTGTTCATTAATTTTTTTAAATTAAAAATAAATAAATTTGTTATGTATATTGTTTCACCGCACTATCGATTTACTCACATTTGCATCTTTATATATTTGTCCTAAAATCTATAATTTAATGATTGAAACTTAAGTTACATTTGTTTTCAATTTAAATGCATTGGTGTGTTTTTTTTATTTTTCAAACGTAAATTGGGATAACACAAGTAAAATTTCCTTTTTTAAAGGATCAATAAAGATGATTGAATTGAATTGAATTGAATTATTATTGTTGTTACGAAGGTAAAAATGTAGGCGGGCAATAGCTTCAGATCTAGAGGTTGAAGTAGACATTAAGAACAGCAAGGCTCGATTAACACTTACGGCAAGGCTATCCATTATACTCACAGTTGACAATCAATCAATGGGTGAAACAATCACAACTATATACTATATGAGCTGGTATAAAACGAAGTGCAATCTACACTACACTTCTTGTCCTCCTCTCTCTCTTCCCTGTCATGGGTAACCCCGCTATTTATAGTGGAAAACTAAGATATTTATAGAACTGAAATGTCCACATCATTATAAACATTTTGACATCGTTCTAAATAGTTCTCCCTCTCAAGACACAAACGAATCGATATTAGGGCACACCAAAAATGATTACGTCACAAATTCAATAGGGGTTTTACACTCACTAAAATTGATTATGTCGTAGGCTTTCTTTACAAAACTATAAGTAACTGTCACAATTCTTGTTGTGCTATGATGCCAGGGTTTTACCCACATCCACAACTAAGATGAGTGGCGATGTTGGCCGAGTGGTTAGGCCGCCGGACTTTGGATCATGAGATTACGGGTGCGAAGCCTAGCAAAGTTAGGTTAGACGTTGTGTCCCTTTGGGAAAGACACATTCCTCATTTGACATATGCGCAAATGGGTATTAGCACTAGTTTGGCAGTAAAAAATCTGCAACAAACTATCGTCCTGTGGAGGATATGATTATCATCGCCTGTTCCGCTTCACGCTATAAAAACCGGGATAAGCTCCAGCTCCATGGGCTGTAATGGCCTTGAAGAAATTTTGCTACAACTAAGGCAATCTCAAGGGTCTTGATAGGATTTTCAATTTTTTCCGGACTGCCCTGTAAACAGCCACGGGCAAAGGTCGTGCTGCAATTTGCACACGGGACCTCGGGAAGACGGCGTTTTATAAAAAGGTATTAAATTTGCGCTTAATCCCTTCCATGCTTTCGAATAAAATAGCAAATATCACCATTGGATTCCTCGTCCAATTTTATCCCAGAAATCGGCAAGTTCTAACTTTGGCATCTTATGGATTTAAAAACCCTTTGCAAACTCGAGAACAAAACTCAAACCGTGTGCGATTATTATATTGTCATCCGTCTCCGATGAGACTAGATGACGATCTACCTATATGTACTCGGGGGGGGGGGAGGGGGGAGGGAAGGGGGAATTTTGCTCGAACAAAATCAAGACAATTTTTCAACCGTTGACGGGGCTCGAATCCACTACCCTTTGGTTGAGACGTCGACACTTTGCCTCCGGACTACCGAGACCATCTTTTTAACCCCCTGAAGTCATCATACTTCAAGGTCAACAATCATACCGATGCTAAATACCAAACAAAAACCAATCCCTAGCAACGCATGTAACCACTGTAAACAAACAAAACCCAATCCCTAGCAACGTATGTAATCACTATAAACAAACAAAAACACCAACTCACTTGCGCATAGCGAAATGCCAAACATGAAGCTGTTGCTCCTATAGTTCCTCTGAAAACAATACTTGTAGCAGGAGTGTGCAGAGATCAATGTGAACAAAAGCGCGACGCCTTGAACGTACACAGCCACCGTAGGATAAAAGAATTCTGGGAAATAGCATTGAGATATGGACGCAAAAGTCATGATGCTTTTGAGTGTATAACATTGAGATATGGACACAAATCATGATACTTTTGAGCGTATAGCATTGAGATTTGGACGTGTAGTCATGATACTTTTGAGTGTATAGAATCGAGATTTGGACGCGTGGTCATGATATTTTGGGTGTATAGAATTGAGATTTGGACGTGTAGTCATAATACTTTTGAGTATAGAATTGAGATTTGGACGCGTGGTCATAATACTTTTGGGTGTATAGAATTGAGATTTGGACGTGTAGTCATAATACTTTTGAGAGTATAGAATTGAGATTTGGACGTGTAGTCATGATACTTTTGAGTGCATAGAATTGAGATTTGGACGCGTAGTCATGATACTTTTGGAGTATAGAATTGAGATTTGGACGTGTAGTCATGATGCTTTTGAGCGTATAGGATTGAGATTTGGATGTGTAGTCATGATACTTTTGGGTGTATAGGATTTAGATTTGGATACGTAGTCATGATACTTTTGGGTGTATAGGATTGAGATTTGGATACGTAGTCATGATACTTTTGGGTGCATAGCATTGAGATTTGGATGTGTAGTCATGATACTTTTGGGTGCATAGGGTTGAGATTTGAATGCGTAGTCATGATACTTTTAGGTGCATAGCATTGAGATTTGGACCTGCAGTCATGATATTTTTGGGTGTATGGCATTGAGATTTGGACGCGATATCATGATACGTTTGGGTGTATAGAATTGAGTTAAATGTTAAAATTTGACCAAACTGCCCCATAAACAGTCAGAGAATCTTTAACGTGCACAGAGTGTTGTGATCTGCCCATGGGATCTCTATTTGTGATCTGCCCATGGGATCTCTATTGTGATCTGCCCATGGGATCTCTATTTGATCTCTGGGATCTCTTTGGATCTGCCCATGGGATCTCTATTTGTGATTAGCCCATGGGATCTCTATTTGTGATTAGCCCATGGGATCTCTATTAATTTGATCAGCCCATGGGATCTCTATTTGCTGCCCATGGGATCTCTATTTGTGATCTGCCCATGGGATCTCTATTTGTGATCTACCCATGGGATCTCTATTTGTGATCTACCCATGGGATCTCTATTTGCTGACCATGGGATCTCTATTTGTGATCTGCCCATGGGATCTCTATTTGTGATCTGACCATGGGATCTCTATTTGTGATCTGCCCATGGGATCTCTATTTGTATCTGCCCATCTGCTGCCCATGGGATCTCTATTTGTGATCTGCCCATCTCTATTTGGGGGATCTCTATTTGTGATCTGCCCATGGGATCTCTATTTGTATCGTCCATCTCCGATGGGAGTAGATGTCGATCCATCTACATGGACCGGGGGGGGGGGGGGGGGATAGATTTTACTCGATAAAAACTCAAGTAAACTTTTCAAACTGCCGGGACTTGAACCTTATGGTTGAGAGACCGACAGTTTGCCTCTGAACTATCGAGTCCCCGTGTCAATATATAGAGGACCAGGTGATTACAAAGACCATTATTATGTGTTATTAATATTTTGGTTGTTTACAAAGGTGCCTGGACAAGGGTTTATCACGAAGCGATTATGGTAGATTAGAATGATAATCGAATACGGCGTGTATGCCCTATTATAATGTCATAAAAAAAGAGCATGGTAGATTACAAGCATAACTAGATAATAAAAAAAATGTGTAAGTACAAAAATGTAAACTAAGTCTCGTACTCTGGGTTGAGGTTCGGGTACCCGGGAGTAGAGCTCTCCGGTTTTTTTTCGGCACACGGTATAGTGTGATTGTCTGTCCTTACTTTCCCCGCCACATTTCCTTTCACTGGGTCTGAATAGAACTAGCTACCCATTTCGCTGCCGGGTCGACATGAGGGCCAGGAAATTGTGTCCGGAACGGGAATCGAAGTCCCAAGTCTCCTGTGTGATAAACAGACGCTCTGCCGACTGAGCTACTGGTGGGATATGTGTATTTTTATATATGTTTTATGTATGTTTTATATATGTGTGTGTATATATATATATATATATATATATATATATATATATATATATATATATATATATATATATATATATATATACATATAATACATATACATATATATATATATATATATATATATATATATATATATATATATATATATATATATATATATATATATATATATATATATATATATATATATGTATATATATATATATACATATATATATATATAATACATATATATATACATATATATATATATATATATATATATATATATATATATATATATATATATATATATATATATATATATATATATATATATATATATATATATATATATATATATATATATATATATATATATATATATATACATATATAATACATATATATACATATATACATATAAAAATATATATGTATATAATATACATATATACATATATACATATAAACATATACATATATACATATAAACATATACATATAAACATATATATATATATACATATATATATATATATATATATATATATACTTACCCATCGTCCCTTGAATAGGGGGCATAGGTCACGGAAATAACCTTCCAGAGCTGCCGTATCTCTCGCATTTGTTTCCAGTCATTGCCAAGAATGCCTGCAACTTATATTTTTCCATTTTCTTGTCTCCGTGTACTTCTGGGTTGACCCCTATTGCTTTTAACATGTGGGTTCCAACGGAAAGCTTGTCTTCTGGTGTCTGTCTGCGGCTTTCTCAATGTATGCCCCATCCAATGTCATTTCCTGGCAATTTCACTTTCAGTCGTCTCCTCCACTGTGTTCTGTGCCACAGCTCTAATAATATGGACAATCACTTACGGCCAATAGATGCCCAAAATGTTCCATAGACATAATTTGTTTACGAACGTTTGTAGACATTTGACTGTTGTTTTATTCGTTCCGATGTTTCCGCTCTACATGTTGTCTATGTTGCAAAGAAAATGTCATGGTAGATTAAAAAGATAAGTGTGTACGTCTTTATAACAATATAGTTTGTTTTGGGTTTTTTTATTTACCCACATCCACAACTATGATGATCTCGGAATTTTTGGTAGGATTTTTAATTTTGCCCCCGACTGCCCTGTAAACAGCCAAGGGATGTTTAACGTGCACATAGTGTTGTTATCTGCACACGGGACCTCCTTTTCATTGTCTGTCTTCGAGGGGATTAGGTGTCAATCCACCTATCTGGATCAGTCAGGGGGGGGGGGGGGGGGCGTATATTTTGCTTTAAAAAAAATAAATCAAAAACATGTTTCACCCGTTGGCGGGGCTCAAACCCTACCTCAGGTTGAGAGGCCAACATCTTGCCTCTGGACTACCGAGGCTCCTAAAGAATAGATATGGAGATTTATGCCTGTTGTTTTATCCATTCTCCATGTGCATGTTGCAACCAAAGTATGGTATATTAAAAAGGTAAGTGGATATGTGTCTATAACAAAATCATATGATATATTGCAAACAATATGAGGATCTGTAATATATCATAAAGAGATTTTGTTAAATTGATTAATTTACCCACGTCCCACAACTAAAGTGATCTCGGGGGCTTTTGCTAGGATTTTTATTTTTGCCCCTGTAAACGGCCGGGGATTTTTAATGTGCACAGTGTTATCTATCTGCACACAGGACTCCCTTTTATCGTCCGTCTCCGATGGGGCTAGGTGTCGTTCCACCTACCTGGACCAGGCGGAAGAGGGGGCAGGGTAGATTTTGCTCCGAAACAAAAATCGATAACATTTTTCAACCGGCTGGCGGGGCTTGAACCCCATACCTTTGGTCGAGAGGCCGACACATTGCCTCTGGACTACAGAGTCCTTCATAAAGAGATAATAACATTATTATTACTATTATTATTACTATTATTATTACTATTATTATTCCTCACCGTCTTCGCATTTCTGAAAGTCTGTGTTGTCCATTACAATCCATTCCGGGCATCCTTGTCTTCACCATCACCATGAACAAGGTCTGGGTTATCATTGTTTTTGTTCATCGTTTTGTTCATCGGTACGTTGCTCATTAATTGCATACGGATGCCCCCATGAGTATTCCTCTGATGACCTTTATAACGGAGTTCACCTCTCGCCTTGCCGCTCCATCTGCTGATCGATTCACCAATGAGTAGTTGATTCCGACAATCCTCCTATGCCCGAAGAACTTAGATTAGTTTGGAATTGATGTGCGTCATTATTGAATCGCTGTCCCTGTCCTGAGGAAGCGATTTTTCCACCATTCATTCGTTTAGTCTGACTTTTGCTTTCATTGTCGGTCACGTGCTGACCTCTTTCAGCTTCTCTCAATGTCAAAATTGCCACGCTTTAAATCCCCCTGTCCATCAGACGTTATAACCTGCGAGTCGCCGTTATTTCCTCCTCCTCCTCCTCCTACTCCCCTCCTCCTCCTCCTCCTCCTCCTCCTCCTGCTGCTGCTGCTGAAGATTTTCTCGTCTGGAGACATGTCAGTAGATCACTTCCGTTACTATTTTTGTTCACTATGACACGGCAGTCGAAGCAGAGGATCAATGTCGGTCTGACCTGAAAAAGTAAACTGAACGCTAGCATCTTTGACGTAACACCCACCCCTTCACGTTGTATTCGTGGCTATCACTGTAAGCTATGCATTGTTCATCTCCAGATTTCAATATAAATACTGCCACGTCTCCCCTGTGTTTAACTGAATGTGAATGTTGATTATTATAAGAACTACTGTAGAGAGATGTTGTACGGTACATACGACTGATAATGGCAAGCACCAACGCTGCACCGGTGAAGAACTTTTGACCTCCATCATTTTTATTGTTATTGACAATGATAAATCTTATTGTTATTCCAGAATCTGAAAGTAATCCTGTCTTCATGAAAAACGTCGGCGTGGTTTCTGCTGCTGCCGCTGCTGTTGTTAAGGCTGCTGCTGTTGCTGCTGCTGCTGCTGTTATGGCTGTTGCTTCTGCTGCTGTGTTGTTATTGGTGCTGTTGGTGGCATTGTCTTTGCTGTCTTTGTCCAACCGTGTCCGGAGTTCGATGCGGCGTTGAAAATGGTGAACAGATGTGGGGTTTCATAAGCGACTGGCGGGAGACGCTGCTGGTTGTAACAGGTCATGCATGCCTGGTGTTGTGTCGGGAGATTTGAGGTCGGGGTCACGTGGACACAAGATGTCCAGGTGGGTCAAGGCGGTAATGGACACTTAATCCGATGCAAAAGACTTGGAATGTAAGGGAGAATGCGTAGCAAATCACGAGGCACCAGCCGATTCTGAGGGAAACAAGACGCGGGCAGGGGTGGGGGTGGGGTGGGGTTAAATGGAGAGGTAAAGTAGTGTGAAGTAGTGTTTCATTGTAATTTACCCTGTCCATCATATGCGATGATCTCAAGTAAGATAAGACTTGTGAAAGACTAAAAAAAGAAAATAATACTACCTGTGGTAGTTGGGTGTAACACCCACACGCGCTCTGGAGAAATTTTTCGAGCTTTGAGTAGACTAGGGTGTGGGGAGGAGAGAGGTGGGGGAGGCAGAGAGAGAGAGAGAGAGAGAGAGAGAGAGAGAGAGAGAGAGAGAGAGAGAGAGAGAGAGAGAGAGAGAGAGAGAGAGAGAGATATAGAGAGAGATAGAGAGAGAGAGAGACAGACAGACAGACAGACACGGATACAGACAGATAGACAGACAGACAGACAGACAGACAGACAGACAGATAGACAGAAGAGGAGAAATAGAAATAGAAAGAGAGAGAGAGAGAGAAGAGAGAGAGAGAAGAGAGAGAGAGAGAGAGAGAGAGAGAGAGAGAGAGAAATAGAAAGAGAGAGAAAGAGAAATAGAAAGAGAGAGAGAGAGAGAGAGAGAGAGAGAGAGAGAGAGAGAGAGAAGGAGAGAGAGAGAGAGAGAGAGAGAGAGAGAGAAGAGAGAAAGAGAGAAGAGAGAGAGAGAGAGAGAGAGAGAACGAGGAGATTTTAAATTTTGATTTGAATTTACCCACATCCACAACTAAGGTGATCTCGGGTGTTTTGGGTGGGTTTTTATAATTAGCCCAGATTTCCATGTAAACAGCCAAAGAACCTTTTAACGTTACAGAGTGCTGTTATATGTAAACGGGCCTCCTTTTATCGTCTCTCCGATGAGACTAGGTGTCGATCCACCTACATGGAGCAAGTGGGTTGCTTTGCTCGAAACCCTAGAAAAAGTTTCAACCGTTGGCAGGCCTCGAACGCACTCCATTTTGGTTGAGAAGTTGGACACCTTGCCTCTAGACTACACAGTCCCCCATTGCCTGCTGAACACCCTGAGATTACTGCCAGGGCGGAGGGGTTTCTTCAAAGAATCAAACAAAAACAACAAAAAACGCCCTTTGAACTGCCTGTGCTCAAATGAACCGTCTATTGTCATTGCGTACCTCACTGTGTTACACTGTCGTGTCAAACAGTCACGAAATATTTCTACAACTGACTGAAAGCAACCTCACAGAAACATGCATTCCCATCCCATCCCAACCCCCCCCCCAACTCCCCCAATCCCCGCTCGATTTTTAAAATCTCAGTTATGTCCCTTGATATACCCGACTATGGAATCCTTCCCTAAGTGTGGTGGATGAGAGTCACAGATGGTGATAGCGTGTGCCCAACTGTGGTACTGGTAGCCCTTCCGTCATGGAGTCAGTGCCCCCACGACAGGTTGAAAAATTTCCCAAGTTTCGTCGGGCATTTTTGAGTTGCTCACATCCACAACTAAGATCATGTCGGGGTGTTTTTTTTGTTTCTGTTTTGTAGGATTTTTAATTTTGCCTGGACTGCCCTGTAAATAGCCAGGATCTTTAACATGCACAGAGTGTTGTGATCTGCCCACGGGACCTCCTTTTAATCGTCCGTATCCGACGGGACTATGTGTCGATCCATCTACCTGGACTGGGTCCCCTTCAATGATTTGTCGTGTTATTTGAAGAAAAATGATCAACAAAACAGTGCGAAAGTACCCTCAATGATTTGTGGTGTTATTTGAAGAAAAATGATCAACAAAACAGTGCGAGTACCCTTCAATGATTTGTGGTGTTATTTGAAGAAAAATGATCAACAAAACAGTGCGAGTACCCTTCAATGATTTGTGGTGTTATTTGAAGAAAAATGATCAACAAAACAGTGCGAGTACCCTTCAATGATTTGTGGTGTTATTTGAAGAAAAATGATCAACAAAACAGTGCGAGTACCCAGTGCGAGTCAATGATTTGTGGTGTTATTTGAAGAAAATGATCAACAAAACAGTGCGAGTACCCTTCAATGATTTGTGGTGTTATTTGAAGAAAAAAATGATCAACAAAACAGTGCGAGTACCCTTCAATGATTTGTGGTGTTATTTGAAGAAAAATGATCAACAAAACAGTGCGAGTACCCTTCAATGATTTGTCGTGTTATTTGAAGAAAAATGATCAACAAAACAGTGCGAGTACCCTTCAATGATTTGTGGTGTTATTTGAAGAAAAATGATCAACAAAACAGTGCGAAGATTTGTGGTGTTAAAGAAAATGACCAACAAAACAGTGCGATCAACAAAAATATTTGTCGTGAGAAGAAAAATGATCAACAAAACAGTGCTACCCTTCAATGATTTGTCGTGTTATTTGAAGAAAAATGATCAACAAAACAGTGCGAGTACCCTTCAATGATTTGTGGTGTTATTTGAAGAAAAATGATCAACAAAACAGTGCGAGTACCCTTCAATGATTTGTGGTGTTATTTGAAGAAAAATGATCAACAAAACAGTGCGAGTAATTCTTCAATGATTTGTGGTGTTATTTGAAGAAAAATGATCAACAAAACAGTGCGAGTACCTTCAATGATTTGTGGTGTTATTTGAAGAAAATGATCAACAAAACAGTGCGAGTACCCTTCAATGATTTGTGGTGTTATTTGAAGAAAATGATCAACAAAACAGTGCGAGTACCCTTCAATGATTTGTGGTGTTATTTGAAGAAAAATGATCAACAAAACAGTGCGAACCTTCAATGATTTGTCATTTGAAGAAAAATGATCAACAAAACAGTGAGTACCCTTCAATGATTTGTGGTGTTATTTGAAGAAAATGATCAACAAAACAGTGCGAGTACCCTTCAATGATTTGAAGAAAAATGATCAACAAAACAGTGCGAGTACCCTTCAATGATTTGTGGTGTTATTTGAAAGAAAAATGATCAACAAAATAGTGCGAGTACCCTTCAATGATTTGTGGTGTTATTTGAAGAAATGATCAACAAAAACAGTGCGAGTACCCTTCAATGATTTGTGGTGTTATTTGAAGAAAAATGATCAACAAAACAGTGCGAGAGTACCCTTCAATGATTTGTGGTGTTATTTGAAGAAAAATGATCAACAAAACAGTGAGCATACCCTTCAATGATTTGTCAGAAGAAAATGATCAACAAAACAGTGCTTTCAATGGATTTGAAAGAAAAATGATCAACAAAACTGATTCAATGATTTGTGGTGTTATTTGAAAAATGATCAACAAAACAGTGCGAGTACCCTTCAATGTTTGTCGTGTTATTTGAAAAAACTGATCAACAAAAAATGATTTGTGGTGTGTTGAGAAAAATGATCAACAAAACAGAGTACCCTTCAATGATTTGTCGTGTTATTTGAAGAAAAATGATCAACAAAACAGCGCGAGTACCCTTTCAATGATTTGTCGTGTTATTTGAAGAAAAAAAAACTGCAGTCAATGAGTTGTTATTGGAGAAAAAAAATTCCCCTTCAATGATTTGTCGTGTTATTTGAAGAAGAAAAACTCATCAACAAAATAGTGCAGTTCCCCTTCAATGATTTGTCGTGTTATTTGAAGAAGAAGAAAACTCATCAACAAAATAGTGCAGTTCCCCTTCAATGATTTGTCGTTATGTGAAGAAAAAAAAACTCATCAACAAAACATTGCCACATTGGACACTAGCAGCGCTTGTCCTATTATGAGATCACTCTTGAAACGCCCGAGTTATATACATCAAATGATACTACTTGTAATATTTATGGATTAATTGCCTGTTTAACCATTAAAAGTCGAAGTAATATGCGATCAAGCTATTTTTAAAGATTTCACTAAAATTCACCAGCCTTTACGACAACTTAGATCATCCATTCCAAACTGCTTTCGTCAAGAATATACCCAAATAAAAAAAATAAAAAATTCTGGCAGAGCTTTTGAATTTGCTGCATGCTAAGTGTGGAACTCCTTGACTGAGGACACGTGAAATGCTGAACATGTTTTTTTTTTTTTAATTTTTATATAAACAGTTTAACCACGCCCAATGTACACAGCATGTCTAAATAACCTGGGGAAAAGTTAAATTTTTCTTTTATCCCATGGTTGCCATGGGAA
>JAXRKP010000255.1:97500-160000 GCA_037039925.1 Doris montereyensis | reverse complement strand
ATATTAAAGCCACATAGGAACAAAAAACGAGACAAATACAAGGAATAGACAGAAGAAGAAAAAAATCATGGTCACCATGGGGATCGAACCCCGCGACCTCTGCGTCGACACCCAACGCCTTACCATGAAAAGAAAGCGTGCTACCAACGAAGCTAACTACACGCTTTGCAATGAGCGTAATTTAGACATTAAAGGTGAGACGGAAGAAATCTATCCACAGTCCCTTACCATGAACTTCCTCCCCCGCCCCCATCCTACCATGGGTAGGGGTTTAGGTAAGGGATTGTAATTTGTTTGTGTCTTTGAAGTAACCATGTCCACCATAGCGGTGATCTCATGGTTCGTAGCTGTCTAATATACTGACGACTGTCCTGGCAGAACATAAAACACTTTTTTTTTAAATCAAAAGCTTTCGTAAATATTTTTAAACATTATAAAAAAAAAAGTATAGTCAATGTGTTAAATTAAAAAGGGATGGTGAATATACTTCTTCATTCTCACCTCTAGTCTAAATCATAAATATAGATCTAGGCCGATGCCGACAACCAGTACAAATTTGACTCACTTTATTTCACACCGCTAAACTGTAAAAGTAAAATTACCATTTTGCGTAATTATTGCAACCTTGTACCTTGTAACACTGTTGAACAAGAGCCACCCAATGAGATTATGACTGTTGAACAAGAGCCACCCAATGAGATTATTGCAACATTGTGGCACTGTTGAACAAGAGCCACCCAATGAGATTATTGCAACCTTGTAACACTGTTGAACAAGAGCCACCCAATGAGATTATTGCAACCTTGTGGCACTGCTGAACAAGAGCCACCCAATGAGATTATTGCAACCTAGTGGCACTGTTGAACAAGAGCCACCCAATGAGAGTATTGCAACCTTGTGGTACTTCTGAACAAGAGCCACCCAATGAGATTATTGCAACCTTGTGGCACTGCTGAACAAGAGCCACCCAATGAGAGTATTGCAACCTTGTGGCACTGTTGTGGAACAAGAGCCACCCAATGAGAGTATTGCAACCTTGTGGTACTGTTGTGGAACAAGAGCCACCCAATGAGATTATTGCAACCTTGTAGCACTGTTGAACAAGAGCCACCCAATGATATTATTGCAACCTTGACTGCTGAACAAGAGCCACCCAATGAGATTATTGCAACCTTGTGGCACTGCTGAACAAGAGCCACCCAATGAGATTATTGCAACCTTGTAACAACAAGAGCCACCCAATGAGATTATTGCAACCTTGTGGCACTGTTGTGGAACAAGAGCCACCCAATGAGATTATTGCAACCTTGTGGCACTGCTGAACAAGAGCCACCCAATGATATTATTGCAACCTTGTGGCACTGTTGAACAAGAGCCACCCAATGAGATTATTGCAACCTTGTGGCACTGCTGAACAAGAGCCACCCAATGATATTATTGCAACCTTGTGGCACTGTTGAACAAGAGCCACCCAATGAGATTATTGCAACATTTTGGCACTGCTGAACAAGAGCCACCCAATGAGAGTATTGCAACCTTGTGGCACTGCTGAACAAGAGCCACCCAATGAGATTAAAGGCACTTCGCTGTATCTCTGACAATATTGGCAATGGCATCAGTAATTAATCTGCCGCCTCTTTTAAGGTGAATGCTTTCACATGTCGTTATACGTGTGTTAATTTTCCTCACCATCCTGGATGACTAGGTAGTCCAGAGGCAAGGTGTCGGCCTCTCAATCAAAAGGTTGTGGATTCGAGCCCCATAACGGTTGACAAATTGTCTCGAGGTGGGTTTTTTAAGCATAATATTCCTTTCCTTTCTCTATCTGCTTCGTCTTTATTATAGTGTCAAATAGATTTCTAAAATAAACGCCCTCCGACTTCAAATCAAACTTTCTTTGTTCTATCGTAGATAAAGGGAGCGTAGTTAGCTCGGTTGGTAGCACATTTTCTTTTTATGGCGAGGCGATGGGTGCCGACCGCCGAGGTCGCGGGTTCGATCCCCACTGTGGCCAGGATTTTTTGTCTATTCCTTGTATTTGTCTCGTCTTTGTTCCTATGGGGCTTTCACATTATCTTGTGTCATTACCTTCACTTTGTTCTATCGATGGTGTTCGAACTTTCTTTGTTCTATTGATTGCTTGTTTACAAGACATTGTCTGGAGACCCAAGGAATCCTTGAAAATTTATGGTGCTCACGACGGGGATGAAAAGGATTAATTTTGTTCGTTTCATTGAAATTTACCCCGTCCACCATTTCAGTAATCTCATGGTGAATTCAGAGGAAACAGCAAGATGAAAGAAGGAAAGGAAAGAAGTAGGACCTTCCAGTATCACTCAGCAGCGCCCACCAGCCATCCGCGGATGAAAGGAGATTTCCTTTTGTCGAATAACTTAATCTATCTGAGAATGGGTGCCGATGAAGCCACGGGTTCGATCCCCATAGGGACCAGGATTTTTTCTGTCTGTTCCTTGTATTTGTCTCACCATTTGTTCCTATGGGAATTTAACATCATTCAATGTCATTCCCTTCACTTTCTACAAGCCCCCTTGCCTCACTGTTTGTCTGTAGAGTAGTAAAGTAAAGTTAACTAAAATCTGAATGGACACTCTATCCTGTGTCACGGTCATTTCAATTCACATTTCTGAATTAGAAAGTTATCATAAGTACTGAAAAGACGAAATGAGACATTAAAATCTAATCCTGTGCACTTAAGCGATTGAATCATGTCGCCAGTGATAAGACCGCTGCCACTGCCAGGACTTGAGCCCAGACACTAGACACCTTTAACTTTAACACTGAGTGAGCCATTGGGATCACCATAATAATAAAAGTGAAGTTCCTACATTAAAAGTTAAAGACCACCGTCATGGTCTATAGAGTAGAGAGCAGAGCAGAGCAGAGCAGAGCAGAGCAGAGCAGAGCAGAGCAGAGCAGAGCAGAGCAGAGCAGAGCAGAGCAGAGCAGAGCAGAGCAGAGTAGAGTAGAGTAGAGTAGAGTAGAGTAGAGCAGTAGAGTAGTGTAGAGTAGAGTAGAGTAGAGAGAGTAGTGTAGAGTAGAGTAGAGCAGAGCAGAGTAGAGCAGAGTAGTGTAGAGCAGAGTAGAGTAGAGTAGAGTAGAGTAGAGTAGAGAAGTAGAGTAGAGTAGAGTAGAGTAGAGCAGAGCAGAGTAGAGAGTAGAGTAGAGTAGAGAGTAGAGTAGAGTAGAGTAGAGTAGAGTAGAGTAGAGTAGAGTAGAGTAGAGTAGAGTAGAGTAGTGTAGAGTAGAGTAGAGTAGAGTAGAGTAGAGTAGTAGTAGAGTAGAGTAGAGTAGAGTAGAGTAGAGTAGAGTAGAGTAGTAGAGTAGAGTAGAGTAGAGAGTAGAGTAGAGTAGAGTAGTGTAGAGTAGAGAGTAGAGTAGAGTAGAGTAGAGTAGAGTAGTGTAGAGTAGTGTAGAGTAGAGTAGAGTGAGTAGTGTAGAGTAGAGTGTAGTGTAGAGTAGTGTAGAGTAGAGTAGAGTAGAGTAGAGTAGTGTAGAGTAGTGTAGTGTAGAGTAGAGTAGAATAGTGTAGAGTAGAGTAGTGTAGAGTAGAGTAGAGTAGAGTAGTGTAGAGTAGAAGTAGTGTAGAAGTAGAGTGTAGTGTAGAGTAGTGTAGTGTAGAGTAGAGTAGAGTAGTGTAGAGTAGTGTAGAGTAGAGTAGTGTAGAGTAGAGTAGTGTAGAGTAGAGTAGAGTTGAGTAGAGTAGTGTAGATAGTAGAGTAGAGTAGAGAGAGTAGAGTAGTGTAGAGTAGAGTAGTGTAGAGTAGAGTAGTGTAGAGTAGAGTAGAGTAGTGTAGAGTAGTGTAGAGTAGAGTAGAGTAGTGTAGAGTAGAGTAGAGTAGAGAGTAGTGTAGAGTAGAGTAGTAGTGTAGTGTAGAGTAGTAGTGTGGAGTAGTGTAGTGTAGAGTAGTGTAGTGTAGTGTAGAGTAGAGTAGTGTAGAGTAGTGTAGAGTAGTGTAGTGTAGAGTAGAGTAGTGTAGAGTAGAGTAGAGTAGTGTAGAGTAGAGTAGAGTAGAGAAGAGTAGAGAGTAGAGTAGTGTAGAGTAGAGTAGAGTAGAGAGTAGAGTAGTAGTGTAGAGTACAACACAACAGGTGATAATTCATCCCTCTTAGACTGGATGCTAGTCACAGAGTCACAGGTTTTACACACAACTCAGTGTGAGTCAGTGTGTAGAGTCAGTGCGAGTCAGTGCCTATTATTATAATTATACAGCAAAAGTCCCTGGATAAACACAACACATGTTACATACATAAAAGCACACTCTGCATAAACACACACTTCTGGCAACCAATTTTCTTTACTATACACATGTATATTAATAATAAATGAATAATAGTGTGTAAAAACACCATCAACACATTTTTAAAAAAAAAATATTATTTATTGCAATCAAGAGATAAAACATAAATTCTTTCATTTCAATGGGATTATTTCTGTCTAAATAAAAACTAAACATCAAATAAAAAAAGCAATCAAAAGAAAACTATGGAATGAAATCAAATAAAACAAATTATTCTGTAGTAAGATAAGATGAGATAAAAAAGCAATCAAAAGTAATATGAAATAAAACAAAGTCTGTAGTAAGATAAGATGAGATAATATAAAGTAATATGAAATAAAACAAAGTCTGTAGTAAGATAAGATGAGATAATATAAAGTAATATGAAATAAAACAAAGTCTGTAGTAAGATAAGATGAGATAATATAAAGTAATATGAAATAAAACAATGTATGTTGTAAGAAAGAATAAAATAATATAAAGTAAAACAAAGTCTGTAGTAAGAAAGGATAAAATAATATAAAGTAAAACAAAGTCTGTAGTAAGAAAGGATAAAATAATATAAAAGTAAAACAAAGTCTATAGTAAGATAAGATAAGATAAAGTAATTAAATAAAACAAAGGCTAATGATAAAACAAAAAATCCAAAAGAGCTGGTTGATGTGATAAAAATGTGTGTGTGTGTGTGTGTGTGTGTGTATGTGTGTGTGTGTGTGTGCTGTGACCAGATGAATGTAAAATATAAAATATAAAAGTCAGCAATACAGTACATTTCAATAAATATTATGACTTTCACAATTTCATGACACCTCATGCAACCTTTTGTTTTCAAGGCGAGCATTCACATTCACAGCATAACGTATCATTGACATGGCGAGACGATGGGTGCCGACGCAGAGGTAACGGGTTCGATTCCCATGGTGGCCAGGTTATATTTCTCTCGGTCTATTCCTTGTATTTGTCTTGTCTTTGTTCTTATGGAGCTTTGTTTAATATTATTCAATGTCATTTCTTTCAATATTAAGACTTGACCACATAACGTTTACCGGTGGTAATAAGAGAGATATATGATACGTCATTTTGGTAGGAGAATTAAATGCTTGAAACCATAATCGAAACTTTCGTGCAAACTTTGGGCAACCAGTCATATTATACAATAAATGATGAATACATCAAAGGAATCAGGCATTTTAAAAAAGTTGTTTATTCAAACCCGGCAGTGGACAGGTAAGCACCTGTACGGGGAGTAGATGATCCCCCTCTACGAGTCTCCAGCTGCCTTGCAGTTGCAGGCCGGTCTTGACTGACCAAAGTCTAAGGGAGTTAACTATGACAGAAAATAACAACCTCCTGCCTTGCAGGCTGATCTTGAATGAGTAACAGGCTAAGGGAGTTAACCCTGAAAGAAAATAACAAGGCCCGGTAGGGGGCCTCAAGTTGGCAGCCCTACCATCTACCTAGGGTACAGTGGGATAATCCTGCATATCCAAAACAACCTGATTCAAAGTAATATATACAATGATATACCCGGCTTGAACTTTCGAAGACGGCTCTGGAAAAGAACACATTTTTTCCTCATAAAGATATTCACAAATATACAAGAGTAAATGAAGACAGGTGTGAAAAGTCAATGATAGACTACATAATAGGTAGCAGCTCCATTTTTTACAGTACAATGGATGCTAGAGTAAACAGAGGAGCAGAAATATTTAGTGATCATCATCTAGTGATAGCCAAAATGAGATTATTAACTGAAGAAAACAAACAGAAAAGGAAAGAGAAGAAAGCTACTAAACTCGAAATAGAAGAACTAAATAAACCATTAGTAAAAACAAATGTACTAGTCCAGGATAAAAAAATCTATCAGTGAAAGGCAGATGAAGGAAAGCACAATAGAAGAAAAGTGGCAAAAATATAAAGAAACACTCCTCAGTTGTACTGAAGAGGTCTCTGGTAGGAAACAAATTAAAGGAGATAGGAAAAGAACAGCATGGTGGAATGAGAATGTCAAGACTAAGATCAAAGAAAAAGAAAGATGCCTGGAAGAAATACTTGCAAACAAAGAGACCACAGAATAGGATAGATTACATGAGTAAAAGAACTATCACCAAAGAGGAAGTTAGGAAAGAAACAGGATCATTGGGAAGAGTTTGGACAAAGACTTCAAGAAAAAGCTATCAAGGAAATCAAAAAGCTGTTCTGGAGAGCAATGAAGAACATGAGAAAGACCAAAGCATGCCCAATAATGACAATTTAAGAACGCCAAAGGAGAAATAATGAAAGGAGACAGCGAAATCATGGAAACGTGGAGGAAGTATTTTCAACAATTACATAATCCCTCCAAAACATATGAAACAAGGAGTACAGATCATTTAGTAAGAGTAACAAGTAATCGAGATGAGACAGCTGAAGATGTAGATATCTCAATGGAAGAACATCAAACAAAAAGTGAAATTAGGAAAAAGCCCAGGAGCAGATCAAGTTTATCCAGAAATGATTAAAAACCAAGGGAAAGAGGCAGGCAAACTACGACATGCAATATGTCAACAAGCATGGAAATCCAAACAGGTGCCAGACGACTGGAATAAGGGAACGGTAGTACCAATACACAAGAAATGCTCAAACTATAGAGGGATATCACTACTTAGCGCAGAATACTGAAATGAGACTAAGGAAAAGAGTAGAGGATCAGATTGAAGAACATCAGAGTGGATTTAGACCAGGAAGCAATGTACAAGACCACATATTTACAATTAAACAAATAATAGAAAAATTCCTGAGAGAAACATTGACTTGCACCTGTGTTTTTTTATTGACATAGAAAAGGCATTTGACATTGTGAGGAGGGACGAACTGTGGCATTCCTTAAAAGAACACAATGTAGAGTAAAATTTAATAGAAGCCATTAAAAGTTTTAACATTAAACCAACATGTGCAGTGAGTAGCTGGAAATATATCTGAAGAATTTGATGTAGATATAGGGGTAAGACAGGGTTGTATCCTAAGTCCTCTTTTGTTTATCATATTTATGGATTCAGTCTCAAAGGCATCCTCAAAAATGAAGAAAATGAATGTAGGTATGTGGAAGCTCAAACCAGTAAATGTAGCAATGCTTTCATTTGCCGATGATTTAATTCTGTTTGGAAAATCAGAAAGAGATCTTCAGTGGAATATCAACATGATGAACAATGAATCAAATAAAAGAGGAATGAGAGTTAATGCAAAGAAAACCAAAACAATGCTAGTAACTAGGAAGCTAAAACACAAAATCTTATATTGGCCAGGAGAATTCAAAACAAGTTCAAAGCTACAATTACTTAGGAGTAATGATTGACTCAGTGGGAAAGCTAAGAGAAGAAATCAGCCAGAGAATCAAAAAAGCAATGATAATATATATCATAACCATAGGAAAGGCATTTATAGGTAAACAAGAATTGTCAACAAAAAACCAGAATGGCAGTATACATAACAGTTTATTGTCCTACTCTCCCTATGGCAGCGAAATCTGGACCTTAGACAGTAGGGAATACAGTAGAGTACAAGCAGCTGAAATGAAATATCTAAGAAGAGCAGAAGGGAAAACTAAAAGAGACAAAATCAGAAACACAACAATAAGAGATCAAACCAAAGCAGATGGCATAAAAACTAAGATAGAAATAAATCAATTGAGATGGTTTGGGCATGTGAACAGAATGAATGGCAATAGAATAGCTAAATCAGTATACAGTGCTAAAGCCCAAGGTAAAAGACCAAAAGGGCAGACCTAGGAGAAAGTGGGAAGAAGATATAAATGAAGCATTAAAGAATTAGAAATTTAACTTTTTTGTAAGGAAATCGAAAATGCCAGGACAGGGCATCCTGGAGAAAGATCATCTCTGGCATCTGCACCCATACACCAAAAAAGGTAGAATGGAAACTGATAAAGAAAGAAAGAAATATACATTTATATTGCGCAATCCTCTTTTAAGAAAAATGTATTTTTTACACACGATACACAATATAAATTTCATACATCAAGCTATATGCAACCCAAAATTAGGTAAAATTGTGTGCAAATTATGACAGGAAAACCCACAATGCAAACAAAAAGTCTAAGAAGAAAGACATTTAAAAATGAAAAGCCAGTACCCATTTGCATCTGGGTCACATTGGATAACGTGTAGCCTAACCGCTGTCTACTGATGCCACCAAATATGCTAAAAACGAGGCGTAAACCCCCCAGCTTTTTCATGATAAACAAATCAAAAAAGTTTTTAAAGTCTTTCGTAGCGGCAGCTATTGAATGATAACCACACATATCAACAAACAAACACACATATTAGACATACAAGAATGAATACATATAGACATTCCGTTAAAATGGTGTGCATATCCTGTATTCAGGTCAAGTTTGTTATACAGAAAGCTACACAAATTAATATCTTTATCTTTAAAAATAAGGCACTGCATTGAGTTTCTTTGCATATATCACTTCAGGCTCGTTTCCTTTGATGACAGATCTTTTCTGAGGGAATGATATTCCACATTGGGTGTCAAGGGGGGGAACCTTGAATTGGCAAGTTTGAGACCAAAATGTTGATTTTCTTTCTTTATATATTCGGGTAGAATGATCATTTATCTACAAAGTATAAGTTTATGGCAGAAAAATGTCCATATGACATACAATTCTTTAGTTACACAACATTTTGTAGGCAATGGTAAGTAAAATAGTAAAATTTTTTACAATACCCTAACACTGACTGAGAAGATGACACTGAAAACCTGTGTTAACTGGCCAGCTATCACCACAAAACACCACATTTGGGTACATGGTCTATCGACACGCACCCTCGCTGATTTTGCCTAGCGCTGAGTGATGTAAGAGGCGGAGGTCAAATGTTCAGGCGATGAGTTTTTAAACACACGGACATGTATGGAATAGAGGAATAAAACAAAAAATTGGTCATTATGACATGTTTTCACAATAGTTCACATCTAAACCTAGGTTTACAATCCTCTTTACATTAGTAACAATATCAGAGACTGTCAAAAGAGTAAGGGGCTGCTCCAAGAAGGGTGACGCGTCTGAAGTGTCTTTTTTTGTGTTATTTTCTTTTAATTTCCTTTTTATTCACATTTTACTCAAAATATATATTTTCCGATATAATTTCTATCTCCTCCGTAATTAACCGACCGATTTGTATGTTTGGCATACAAGTTCCTCTCACAATATTTATAGAATGATGTCGAATTTTTAAATATTTCGTTAACATTTGAGAGAGAAAATGTTTCGGAATAAAAATGCCATTTTTTGCATATAAACGATATGTTATTTTCAAACATTGATAACAAAAAACAACTATACAAAATAAAAATAAAATTTTGCAGCTATTCTTTAGATATTGAATGGGAAAAACGATCTGCACAGGTTTTGAGTAATTTTATTCAAAACTAAGGAGGAGAGATTTTGAAAATTTAGTCAAAATCCAAGATGACGCCAAGCTCTTGGCAACCAAGGACGCAACAAACTTTTCAATGATATAGGATGACTATATTTTGACAGTTACTCTCATCTACTAAAATCAAAAACCCCAAAGTCAAAAGCAAAATAAATCACACTTCAGGAGCCCCGTTGTGTGTCGACTTTTGACCAGTGTATTACTCTGAATATGCGTAGTAGTAGTAGTCACTAGTAGACGAGAAGAGAGGGGGAAGCAAGTGTGGCTGGGCATGCATACTTTCCTCAGAATAAAATTAGCCCAGGCATAGCAGTGACAGCAATTGTTATAGGATCGCCAATATTGATGTAAATATGGCCGTATATACACATAATAATAATAATAATAATAATTGTATAATAACAATAATAATTGTAGTGATACAGTCGCCACCATATAAAGCATCTGTGATAGTGGAATGTTTGGTTTTGAGAACACTAAATGTAAATGCCTGCTGTAACAGAATTTTTCTTTATATTAAGAAAATCACTGGGGATTTCGCTTATGGTTTTGGTATGATGAGAGAAATAATGAATG
Organism: Doris montereyensis; assembly: GCA_037039925.1. Lineage (NCBI taxonomy): Eukaryota > Metazoa > Mollusca > Gastropoda > Nudibranchia > Dorididae > Doris > Doris montereyensis. The sequence goes on along the minus strand of JAXRKP010000255.1, from coordinate 149,688 downwards.
CCTCTGTTCACGTTAAGCTAAAACTGATTGTCAGGAACAAAGTTTTTTCAGGCAACCAATGAATAATGATACATGTTACGCATATTTATGGCTGATTTATGGTGTCTTACTGTCTGACTTCACAGCAAATGGGCAGATAACTCAAGCTGGACAGCAAGTTTGTTTGTTTAATTGAAATTTACCCTGGCCACAATTGTGGTGATCTCCAAGTTGAATTAAGAGGAAACATCAAGATAAAATAGTAGTCAAAGAGTAAGAGGAAAAGAAGTAGGACCCACCATAGAGGAGACAACCAATACAGAGATCTCGACTGTAAGACAAGAGTCGGCTTTTTCCCGCCTAACACCACAGCTGCCATCCAACCTATGCAGAAAAGGGGTGTTATTTAAAGGTCTCAAAGGATGTTACTGTTCCAGCTATCATGAGCAGAATCATTACAGAGCTTGATTTTGATGATACAGAAGCTTATGCTGCCATCAATGTTGCTAAAAACATCAGTCAACGTCCACGTCTTAATATAGCAGGGTTTTAGAGGATTTGCTTAATTGAATTTATTTACCCCATCCACCATTTGCGGTGTGTGGTGTCGGTGGCTGAGTTGTTAGGCTGCCAGACTGGGGATCATACAGGTCCCGAGTTCGAATCCTAGCAAAGCCAGGTCCGACATCGTGTTCCTGGGGAAAGACACTTTACACATATTTTCCAACTCTACCCAGGTGCAAATGGGCACAAGCATTAGCTTGGGAGTAAAAACCTGCATCAGACTAAGCGTCCTGTCCAGAGGTGCTTCATGCTACAGAAACTGGGATAAGCTCTAGCTCTATAGGCCTTAAAGGAACTTACTTTTTTACATTACCATTTGCGGGATCTCAGGGTGAAGTAAGAGGAAACAGCAAGATGAAACGATATGTGAACGGGGTGAAATGAAAAGAAACTTCAGAGGAGAAAGAGCTGATTTATAAGACCAACAAGGTGAAGTGCCTGTACCAGACAGTGTACGTTGATAAAAGTTCTGGCAATTATCAGTATCAGAGGAAGTCGACAAAAAGATCTACCTGTGGTGACAGAACAACTCTCAGATTCGGTGAAATTGGTGAAACAGTCCAGTCAAGCAAAAACGTCCCGAAATAAAGAAGATGAAGATGTTCCAGCTTTGTCTTCAACTTCAAGGAAAGATTTTCTTCTGCATGCTTTCAGTATCGTTCCCACGCTTGTTACGATGTCAAATACTGTCTGTCTGCAGGGAACTCGCGAATCGTCTTTACAACCAAATGACGGTGCGTGTCCAGGACAATAAGAACAACAATCACGCTATTCTTGACGAAAGACAATTTTAATAAACGCTTAAAAATGTGCGTATCGCGTGTGTAAAAAAAAGATCTATTGTTGTACATCATTTGTAAATCTGCTTTGTCTTTTTATTGATTATATGACAAGTAATCCTATCCTTTCCCCACCCACCCTCCCATGTTTCAACATTGTTCTCTTTCCCCTTTGCTGGTAACTTTCCTTCTTTTCCTCTCTCCCACAAAAATAAATAAATAAAAACAAATAAAACTGAAAACAAAACAAAACACTAAATAAACCCAGACTGACCGGCAGTCAATTTCATGATCAAGCGAAATAAAAAATATATTTTCAAAAAGCGCACTTGTAAAGATTGTTCCACTTGTGAAATGGATACCGCCACACAATGGATGCCGCCACACTAATGGATACCGCCACACAATGGATGCCATCACACTAATGGATACCCGTCCGACAATGGATACCGCCACACAATGGATGCCGTCACACTAATGGATACCGCCTACAATGGATACCGCCACACAATGGATACCGTCGTTACACAATGGATGCCGCCACACTAATGGATACCGCCACACTAATGGATACCGCCACAATGGATGCCGTCCTGCACTAATGGATACCCGCTTACAATGGATGCCGTCACACTAATGGATACCGTCCACAATGGATACCGTCACACTAATGGATGCCTAATGGATGTGGATGCCACACTAATGGATGCCACTTACACTAAATGGCCAGCTACACTACTGTCACACACTAATGGATACCGGCCACAATGGGATACCGTCATTACAATCGGATGCCGCCACTAATGGATACCATTACACAATGGATACCGCTACACAATGGATACTGTCACACAATGGATGCCGCCACACTAATGATACCGGGCTGGCAATAATGGATACTGCACACAATGCTTTTATTACTACTGGTCACATTGCTTTTATTACTACTGGATATTTTTATTACTACTGTCATTACAATGGTATTACCGTCACACAATGGTATTACCGTCACACAATGGATTACTTGTTACTACGGTCACACTAATGGATACCGTCACACAATGGTATTACCTTTATTACACAATGCTTTTATTACTCTACTGGTATTACTTTTATTACTACTGGTATTACTGCTTTTTTATTACTACTGGTATTACCTTTATTACTACTGGTATTGCTTCTATTACTACTGGTATTTATTACTACTTTATTACTACTGGTATTACCTTTATTACTACTGGTATTACCTTTATTACTACTGGTATTACTACTGGTATTACTTTATTACTACTGGTATTACTTCTGGTATTACTACTGGTATTACCTTTATTACTACTGGTATTACTTTATTACTACTGGTATTACTTTTATTACTACTGGTATTACTTTTATTACTACTGGTATTACTACTTTATTTTTACTACTGGTATTACTTTTACTACTGGTATTTACCTTTATTACTACTGGTATTACTTATTACTACTGGTATTACCTTTATTACTACTGGTATTACCTTTATTACTACTGGTATTACTTCTATTACTACTGGTATTACCTTTATTACTACTGGTATTACTTTATTACTACTGGTATTACTTTATTACTACTGGTATTACTTTATTACTACTGGTATTACTTATTACTACTGGTATTACTTTTATTACTACTAGTATTACTTCCCCCTACTGGTATTACTTATTACTACTGGTATTACCTTTATTACTACTGGTATTTTACTTCTATTACTACTGGTATTACTTTACTATTACTACTGGTATTACTTTATTACTACTGGTATTACTTATTATTACTGGTATTACTTTATTACTACTGGTATTACCTTTTATTACTACTGGTATTACTTTATTACTACTGGTATTACCTATTACTACTGGTATTACTTATTACTACCGTATTACTTTATTACTACTGGTATTACCTTTATTACTACTGGTATTACTTTATTACTACTGGTATTATTTATTACTACCGGTATTACCTTTACTATTATTACTACTGGTATTACTTTATTACTACTGGTATTACTTTTATTACTACTGGTATTACTACTATATTACCTTTATTACTACTGGTATTACTTCTATTACTACTGGTATTACTTTATTACTACTGGTATTACTTTTACTATTACTATTACTACTGGTATTACTTTTATTACTACTGGTATTACTTTATTACTACTGGTATTACTTTTATTACTACTGGTATTACTTTATTACTACTGGTATTACCTTTTATTACTACTGGTATTACTTTTATTACTACTGGTATTACTTTTTATTACTACTGGTATTACCTTTATTACTACTGGTATTACTTTTATTACTACTGGTATTACTTCTATTACTACTGGTATTACTTATTACTACTGGTATTACTTATTACTACTGGTATTACTTTTATTACTACTGGTATTACTTTTATTACTACTGGTATTACTTCCCCTACTGGTATTATTTATTACTACTGGTATTACTTTATTACTACTGGTATTACTTCTATTACTACTGGTATTACTTCTATTACTACTGGTATTGCTTTATTACTACTGGTATTGCTTCTATTACTACTGGTATTACTTCTTATTACTGGTATTACTTCTATTACTACTGGTATTATTTCTATTACTACTGGTATTACTTCTATTACTACTGGTATTACTTCTACTTATTACTTCTATTACTACTGGTATTACTTCTATTACTACTGGTATTACTTCTATTACTACTGGTATTACTTATTGCTACTGGTATTACTTATTGCTACTGGTATTACTTTATTACTACTGGTATTACTTTTATTACTACTGGTATTACTTCTATTACTACTGGTATTACTTCTATTACTACTGGTATTGCTTCTATTACTACTGGTATTGCTTTTATTACCACTACCACTAAGTATAACTCAATAGAGAGAAAAAGTGTGACAAATATTACAGTAGCCTGCTGAAATCAGGTTTTTTTTTAAAAACAACTTCATTTCTCTGCTTAAAATGACATAGCTGCCAAACCTTTTCAAATCGAAAATGTACTCCTACTGTGTAAACTAATTTTGACTCGCCCAAAAGCCTGTAATATACTAGAAAACATGGGTCATTTAACTTGAAATGATCCCTCTAAGGTAAGTAACTAAAAGTCTGTTCATCACTAGCCTTTCTGGCGAGGTGCAACAGTTGTTTTGTGAACTCGGAATGGCATCTCCAGACTTTCACTCTCTCTCTCTCTCTCTGAATCTTTGTCGTTAACTTCGGTTTTCCATACAAACAAAATACAGTTAACCCTCATATACATACTTTTCAAAGGTAAATATAGACTTACGGACTCAAAAGTCAAAGAAACGTACTAAATACGTGTTTTACGTACTGGTTGGCGGCTAAGTGATGGGATGGAGCACAGAAATGTGAACGGCATGTGGCTATCCATCCTCCATCACATATTCAACAAGAGAAAGCCTACGATAAGAGATGAATTGAAAGCTTGATTCCAATATACACACACAGCGGCCTGTCACATGTGTACCAACGACCCTTTCTTTGGGCCTTTTCAAATCTCACTCAAAGTCAGTCACTCTCGTATCTTACAAAAACGGTGTAAACAGAGCCAAGCGATCTGTTAATTTTAATAAAGCCCAACCTGTGGATGACATCCCGACAATACCCAAATTCGTCCTCAGCCAGATGCTCATTCATACCAGACTCAAAAATGTGTACCACAGGCTAAATAGTACGTATTTCGGGTAAAGGCAAGGACTATAACCTGAAAACATTTAGGTCATGTAAGCCCTAAATCAAATTCAGGAGTCGTCAATAAGTCATATATATATATATATATATATATATATATATATATATAAAATCAGGATAACACAACTAAATCCACAACAGTTGTGATTGTTATGGGAAGCAAACAGCAGAAATCAAAATGGTATATAATAAATTCACATATGATATGAAGCCAATGAAACAAGGTTTCGATTTTTTTAAAACAACATTCCCCCTTTGCCCCAGACACTGTGCTTGATTCTGTCCGTTACGAAAAGAAAAATAACAAAATGTATTCAACCTCCTGAGCACAACTGTGAAAAAAAATTTTTAAATAATAAAAAATCCAAACCAAACCAAACCCCAATAACCCATAGAATCCAAAAGTCAATATTGACGACCAACAAAAACAATACAGGCTAATCGTTCATGTTTGGATCAAGAACAGCCAGCACTGCCCCTACCAGATGCAAACTACCAGTCGCCAAAACCTGAATGTGAGCCGCATCGCGCAAGACTTCTGGTATGGCTGAATAGCAGCATCCACATCCTTGACCTCCACTCCAGGGTCACGGCTCTGGGTGGCCCACGACAACGCGTGCAATACGCATGGGAACGAAAGGGACAAGTTTTTGAATTCTCCGTCATCTTTGACACCATTTCCGTTGTGGCCACAAGCGGTTTTATTGCCTGATACGTTCGGGTCGCTTTTGTCTCCGTTCTCTGTCGGCACTTCTGGACAGGCCACGGACTGTGTTGCAGACATTAAATTTGGGACCGAGTCTGCCGTGGTCACCGTTGTGCTGATGCTCCGCACCAGGTTGGCCTTTGAATTGCCGTTCACCCCAGAAGCCGTCCCAATGGATGACTGCAAGAGGGTGGGCAACACAGCATCGGCCGAGAAATGTCCCTTCTTTATAGGTGTGTGATCGTCATCTGGCATCGATGTGAAAGTTGGGCAAGACGACGAATATTCGTACGAATTGTTGTTGTCTACAACAGGGCCCTCATTCATGAGGCTGTCCCAGAGAGCTCGATTCGATTCAGCTTTACGAACCATGCTGTTTGCTTTTGAATTCGTGGCCTGATCTGAGAGGTAAAATGAATAAATAGATACATATTAAAACATTTGAGGTCAACTATCTAAACAAAAAACAACTTAATTGAGTATAAATATTATAAGAGTTTTTTTAATACCCTTATTAGAATCACAATCAATTAAATGAAAGAAAACGTTTTAAATATTCAATGTAGGTAAATCTTCATTTCACACACCTAAACAGCACTGCAATATCAGTTTGTTGTTATGTTTTGTTTCCTTTCACCAACCATATCAAACATTATTGATAAATTTGGTATTAAGACACGCACAACAGAAATAAGCTTGAAATTTCACAAAGCAAAGGCAGATACATATATATAGTGGTTTTCAATTCATTTAGTTCATAATTCACGTTATGTATGCAAGTTAAAATTTAAAAACAAAGTAACCAAGGGGCCTTGTCCGGTCATACATACAGACCATTGTTTCTTTGAAATTTACCGTCCACCATTGCAGTAATCTCAGGGTGAATTATCTCAGGGTGAATTAAGAGGAAACAGCAAGATGAAAGATATGTGGGGAAAAAAGGAAAGGAAAGAAGTAGAACCTACCAGCACCACTCCGCCCCCCCCAAAGCAGATAAAACCATTGTTATCTTCACATATCACCACACTTCTCTCATGGAGGCGCATATCATCGCTATCCGCGCATGGAGCATTTGACAACTTTTGAGTAAAACCTGTTATAAAGCAGAATAATGATTGAAGGAAACTTTCACCAATGGACAGGAGCGGTGAAGGTTTGTTGTCATTTTCATTGGTTGAATTCAAATGATAATCATGGAGACGGAGAAATTGTTTTAATAATAAAAATAATAATATTAATGATAATAATAATAATAATAATAAAAATAATAATAATAATGATAATAATAATAAAAATAATAATAATGATAATAATAATGATAATAATAATAATAATAATAATAATAATAATAATAACAATAATAATAATGAAAATAATAATAATAATAATAATAATGATAATGAAAATAATAATAATAATAATAATAATAATAATAATAATTATAATAATTTTAATAATAATAATAATAATAATAACAATAATAATAATAAAAATAATAATAATAATAATGATAATAAAAATAATAATAATTATAATAATAATAATAATAATAATAATAATAATAATAATAATGATAATAAAAAAAATAATAATGATAATAATAATAAACTTCATTGTTCATCATTGGCACATCCAGGGGGTCCAGCAAAAAGTCAACAGAAAAAATCCAGGAAATGAAATACTTTCCCCGACGCCAGAAACGCAGAACAGCGTAAAATATTTCCAATTTCAATGCATTATTATAAATTGTTAATCAAATCATAAATGAATGACTTTCTAGTGCCTCAATGAAATGAAAAGTCATCACACATTTCCTTAATATTTCAATTTGGATTAAAACTACTTCAGCATTTTCTACAGGATCCCCACACATTTCTGAAAAGAAATAACAATTCATAGCTGATAGTAGTCATAGATCTACTCCTATCATTTTACAAAACATGCAAACAGTTCAAAAATGAAAAAAAGTCGAAAAATAAATTAAACCTAAGTGACAATATCACACGCACAAATACTTAGTATACCCAGAAGAAAATGAGGTTTGGAAGGCATTTTTCTAGAAACTCTGCCAATTGTAAATCTTCCTTGGTTCTACTTTTAACCACCCCATCCAACCCCTTATCATTGTCTGCCTTTCGGCCATCCGTAAAATGCTTGAAACTAATACTAATAAACATGCGTGACTAGATTAAACACAAGTCTATTCACACACACACACACGTGCGCGAACTTAAAATATGCATTGCCCTCTGTCTCTCTCCTTTGACACAAACCCTAAACGTAACGCAACATTCTTAATTCTTAATGTGACATCATTCCGATCACATCAGTAGTTAAAATCCAAGTGTATGTTATAAGGTGTAGAAATATAACATAGTTTGTATATATCTATATATATATATATATAACACTGCACATCTCACTTTGACAACCACGGCACCCACAACACACATATTTCACAGGTAGATTTCAAATAGTCTGCTTTACACAAATCAGTATTTCAATTGATTGGAACAAAAATATTTTGTCTATTCACAAAACTTTTTATTGATTCACTTCCTGTCGTTAGATATGCAATGACAAGTCCGCCTAACATATATCGAGTTTGTACATACATGTCACCCTGCACCCGGTAATATATTGAGTAGTCATCATTGAAAAACAAAATTGTGGTGAAAGAGTAATCATAACCATCATTGTCTACGGGTATACTTGTAATAATAAATGACTAGATTCATAAGATTCAAAGTAAAATCATTTCATAAGAGTTAAAATTTTGCGGTGTATAAGCTATTAGGGTAATTTGAATACATGTACATACATACACACATACATATGTATATACACACAACATATATACACATACATACATACACACATACATACATATATACACATACATACACACATACATAAACATACATAAATATATACATAATACATAATGTCAGTGAAAGAATAACTTGCTCCATACATGGATACACCAGCAGCGACAATGTATATACCAAACTTTCTTTTCCTTTTTGCATAAATTGATAAACAGGGATAAACAATGTACAGTCGGTGAGCCTGCACTTCTGCAGGCATGCAGACTATAAATCCATCTTTGTCTTTGTCTAATAACCTGATCAACATAATCAGGGATGACAAAAATAAATGTGTGTTAAATTTGACAAAATCTGTCGTAAGATGAAAGTGGTTTGAACCATGAAAACATGGAAAATGAGAGCCGAGGTCAATTTTTTTTATGAAAATCGAGTTCTTTGCATTCTCGGTTAAAATAATCTTTTATGAACATTTTGATGGAATATTTTGCCTTGAAAACGCCTAAAAATGTGTTTTAAAGGTTTTTTAAGTACAAAGTTGGAAACTTTTTTTGAAACAAAAGAAAATTTTGAACGTCATTTTCTCAAAAAGAGATCTCCTGCATTCTTAAAATTTTTCTCACAAACTAATTTGTATCCTCATTGAAATTCGACCAATTTTTTCCATATAAAGTTTAGAATGCTAGCAACACATTGGGCTTTTTAGTTTATGTAAAAAACACATTTGAAAGTGTTCACCTTATGACAGGTTTTGTCAGATCCACAAACACACATACAACTGTTTTTTAGAAGACATTTTATAGTCTCCTCATTGCCACGCCTTTGAGAAATCTAAGTATCTCTGTCTGTCTGTGTCTCTGTCTGTCTGTGTCTCTCTGTCCTCTCCCTAACTAAAATTGGATATATACATATTTTAGAAAATTGGAGAACAGGCAATACCTAAAAACATTTAAGATTACTGTACATATATATATATATATATATATATATATATATATATATATATATATATATATATATATATATATATATATATATATATATATACAAAGTATATATGTGTGTGTGTATCTGTGTGAAGCAGTTGAATGCAAAATGTACAATAAAGATTTGAATGATATAAAGAAAAGATGAAGGACTGTGCTTCATGCAACCTCACAGATATCATTCAAGATTTTAGTTCGAGATTATTTCAAACTCAATTTACTGCGTAAATAACTCAACACCAGAAACAAAAATCATTTTGATTCCATTACACGTCCAACAGCCCATGATTAATCTCTGGATTTGGGGAAAGAAAAGGGGAAACCAGAAATTGTTTTTCTTATTAAGACTTTTTCCTTCAAAAGTTTTGGCAGGTATGACGTGTGGGTGGTAGATGCTTGCAGTCAAATTTTCAAGAGTTTTGATTCAAGCCTGTAGTTAGTCACATGACAAGCCTGTAGTTAGTCACATGATTCAAGCCTGGTAGATGCTGCAGTCACATGATTCAAGCCTGTAGTTAGTCACATGATTCAAGCCTGTGATTCAAGTTAGTCACATGATTCAAGCCTGTAGTTAGTCACATGATTCAAGCCTGTAGTTAGTCACATGATTCAAGCCTGTAGTTAGTCACATGATTCAAGCCTGTAGGTAGTCACATGATTCAAGCCTGTCTGCTGCACCACTCACAAGGGTTTTAATTTCTTTCTTTTTTTCCTTCTTCAGTTGTTGCAAACTTGTCCCCCATTCTCAAAACCAGAGCAGCACATATCGTGTGTTGTGTTTACAACACGCCCATCCATGAGGATTTTGACAGCCTATCAATCACAATCTGTTTAAGTGACGTCGGTTGCCGGGCGGTCAGGCCGGACTGGGGATCATGAGGTCCCAAGGTCGAACCCTAACAAAGCTAGGTTCGCCGGTGTGTTCCTTGAGAAAGACACGAGACACGTCAGACATGTAACACGATCCCCCCCCCCCCCACTGCACTCAGGTACAAGCACCAGCTTTGGAGTGACAACCTGCGTCAGACCAGCGTCTTGGCCAGGAGGTGATCCCTGTCACCTGCTCCGCTTCATGCTATAGAAACCGGGATAAGCTCCGGCTCTATGGGCCTTATATGAACCTATTTGGTGAAAAAAATCACTCTCACGGTACAGCAGTAATAATGATGACCCTAAATGACAAGGAGCTAAGTCACTGGCACATTGATTGCATTCCCCATTTTGGCCTGCAGAGTTTTCAAGTGTTTGGCGGAGAAACAGTGTAAGTAAGGGGTCTGAAACGGTTAGTAGCCTTGTCTTTAACGCGCATGGTTTTTAGAACAACCTTGTTCTGTTGAGAGATCGGGTGCTGACAGAAGTAAGTAAAGGATACGAACCAAATAGAAAAGGGAGTTACTTTGAATCTCTATCTAGTTATAAAAAAAACCCCAGACAACTATTAGCTGAGTTCAAAGAAAAGTTGTAGGAAACAAGAGATAAAAATGAATGCATTGATGTCTCAAGCTGAAATATGTGGGGCACATAAGAGGAGCCAAAATAGGAATGACGTTAAAATGATAATGTAACCAAAAAAAAAACTTAAAACTATTCCTAAGTCTTTCTTTCTTTATCAGTTCCCATTCTACCTTTCGGTGTATGGGTTCAGATGCCTGAGATGATCTTTCTCCAGGATGCCCTGATCTGGTATTTTCTGTTTCCTTACAAAAAAGTTAAATTTCTATGCTGCAATGCCTCTTTTATATCTTCTTCCCACTTTCTCTGAGGTCTGCCCTTTTGGTCTTTTACCTTGGGCTTTAGCACTGTATACTGATTTAGCTATTCTATTGTCATTCATTCTGTTTACATGCCCAAACCATCTCAATTGATTTGTTTCTATCTTAGTTTTTATGCCATCTGCTTTGGTTTGATCTCTTATTGTTGTGTTTCTGATTTTGTCTCTTAGTTTTCCCTACTACTCTTCTTAGATATTTCATTTCAGCTGCCTTTACTCTACTGTATTCTCTACTGTCTAAAGTTCAAGTTTTGCTGCCATAGAGCAGAGTAGGACAATAAACTGTATTGTGTACTGCCATTTTGGTTTTTGTTGACAATTCTTGCTTACCTACAAATGCCTTTCTTAGATAGTTATTTATTGCACTTGCTTTTTGGATTCTCTGGCTGATTTCTTCTCTTAGTTTTCGCCCAGAGTTAATCATTAGTCCTAGGTAATTGTAGCTTTGAACTTGTTATAAATACTCCCTGCCCAATTTAAGATTTTGTGTTTTAGTTTCCCTAGTTACTAGCATTGTTTTGGTTTTCTTTGCATTTACTCTCATTCCTCTTTTATTTAGTTCATTGTTCATAATGTTGATATTCGACTGAAGGTCACTTTCTGATTTTCCAAACAGAACTAAATCATTGGCAAATGAAAGCATTGCTACATTTACTGTTTGAGCTTCCACATACCTACATTCATTTTCTTCATTTTTGAGGATGCCTTTGCGACTGAATCCATAAATGTGATAAACAAAAGAGGACTTAGGATACAACCCTGTCTTACTCCTATATCTACATCAAATTCTTGCAGATATATTTCCAGCTACTCATACTGCACATGTTGGTTTATTGTAAAAAAAATTAATAGGTTCTACATTGTGTTTTTAAGGAATGCCATAGTTCGTCCCTCCTCAGTGTCAAATGCCTTTTATAAGTCAATAAAACACAGCTGCAAGTCAATGTTTTTCTCAAGGAATGTTTCTATTATTTGTCTGATTGTAAATATGTGGTTTTGTACACTTCTTCCTGGTCTAAATCCACTCTAATGCTCTTCAATCTAATCCTCTACTCTTTTCCTTAGTCTCATTTCCAGTATCCTGGCATATACTTTTCCAGGAACGCTTCCCTCTATAGTTTGAGCATTCCATAGTTGATCCTTTCTTATGTATTGGTACTACCGTTCCCTTTTTCCAGTCGTCTGGCACCTGTTTGGACTTCCATGCTTGTTGGCATATTGCATGTAGTAGTTTGTCTGCCTGTCTCCCTTGGTTTTTAATCATTTCTGGATAAACTTGATCTGCTCCTGGGGCTTTTCCTAATTTCACTTTTCTTATAGCTGTTTGGATTTCTTCCATTGATATATCTACATCTTCAGCTGTCTTCTCTGGATTACTTGTTACTCTTACTAATTGATCTTTACTCCTTGTTTCATACGTTCTGGGGGATTATGTAATTGGTGAAAATGCTTTCTCCATGTTTCCATGATTTCGCTGTCTTCTTACATTATTTCTCTTTTGGCGTTCTAAATTTGTCGTATTGGGCATGCTTTTGGTCTTTCTCAAGCTCTTCATTGCCCCCAGAACAGCTTTTGATTTCGTTAATAGCTTTTTTGAAGTCTTTGTCCAAACTCTTCCCATTTTTCCTGTTTTGCTTTCCTAACTGCCTCTTTGGCGATAGTTCTTTTATTTACGCAATCTATTCTATCCTCTGGTCTCTTTGTTTTGCAAGTAGTTCTTCCAGGCATTCTCCTTTTCTTTGACATTAGTCTTGACATTCTCATTCCACCATGCTGTTCTTTTCCTATCTCCTTTAATTTGTTTCCTACCACAAACCTCTTCAGTAGAACTGAGGAGTGTTTCTTTGTACATCTGTCACTTTTCTTCTATTGTGCTATCATCCAGATCAATCTGTCTTTGACTGATAAAATCTTTTTTATCCTAGATTGATCCTAGATTGGTACCTGTTTTACTCCTGGTTTATTTAGTTCCTCTATTTTGAGTTTAGTAGCTTTCTTCTCTAAGTCAAAGGAATCAAAACATTAAAACGGCTAAGCTTTATGTTTAACCCTTCACAAGACATGTAATCTATCCCCCAAAAAAAGCCTTTAAAATATATTTCACGGCAATTTACCCTGCCCACCATGTACTGTAATCTCAGGGAGAATTAAGAGGAAGCAGCAGCACCCACCTACCACCCACAGCCTGGAAATCCATGCAAGTGAGCAATTGTCACAACAAAAAAGTTGATTATACTTATTTCTGCAAAATAGATAGCATAAAATTTAATAGGAAGTATTAAAAATGTTAATAAATGAGAAAGATAAAATAACAAATAGCCGGAAAATCAATCTGGTTTCCAATTAGCCGGATTCACAGCTAAAGCCGGAACAGTGTCATCTGTTATCATATAAGCATGACCACATTATATAACAAAGTGTACTCAGATGATAAAACAAAAGATTCATGCAGAAACAGAAACAAAATTATTATCAACAGCCTAAGAAGGAAAAGCATGCATTGTTAAAAAAAATAAAAGGTTAACAAAGATAAAAAACAGAAATAAAAGGGTAATATTACGAAAATCAGATAAAAAAATTAAAATTATGCTGAATTGTTGTTTATGTTTTCGTGAGGGGGCAAAAAAACTTACGATCTCGAACTGAAAGATAGAAAGAGAAACAATTACTAGCTAAACTAGCTCAACTAAATCATAAACACTCAAAGTTTTATTACAGGCACCCGAAAAAATGTGTTTTGCCCACTTTATCACCTTTTCTCTGTGTCTCAAAGGTCAGATAGATAGAGGCAAGCGGCTAGCTGTGTGTAACGTTATTGAAAGAGATAATGTATGTACCGTAATCATGACTTGGGACTCAAAGTCCCAACAGCATGGGTCAAAATATTTTTTAAGTTTATTTTGTTGTCATGGAAACAGCTGCCATCTTGACTATTTAAGCTTTTTGTTTACACGTTCTCCCGGGCAGTGGACAGATACAAAGAAAAAAGGACAAGGAATAGAAAATGTAGGACCGAATCATATTTTAATCTTCTCAGGAGTAGATGTCAAAGACAGAGCTAGAGCAGGAGTAGGTCTCCTAGTGCATAAAAGGCATGAAAAGCTACTAGAAAGTTGGAAATTTATAAGCCCATGGCTATTAGAGGTAAATATTAAACCAATAGGACGAGAAATTAAATTATTAATAGCTTTTGGACCAAACGAAGACGCAACTAAAGAAGAAAAAGATATCTTCGAAAATGATTTACAAATAGCTGCAGAGAATCTTAAACCCAAACAGGAACTAATGCTTTTAGGAGATTTAAACGCTAGAGTAGGCAACAATGCAGAAACCTCAGGAGTAATAGGTAAAGAAGGAGAGACAACAACTTCTCCAAATCGGGATGCGTACTGGCCACGCACCACTCGGCGCGCATCTGAATAGGATAGACCCAACCCGTGACCCAACCTGTCGTTGGTGCGGCGACCCTTCGGAAAACCCTAATCATGTGCTTGTTAAATGTCCATCGCTGAGAAAGATGAGATCGAGGTGGCTCCCGGAGGAACCCACGCTGGGCAATTGATTGTACGGCCATGCGGGGCAGCTACGAAAAACGGCGTCTTTCTGCCAAGCCACCATCTGGGGTGAGAGACAGTAATGACGCCAATATCTGTGACAGAAACTTTCGGCTGCCAAGGGGTCCCTGGGGAACTCGCAGCTTTCACACGCTCGATGATGTGATGAGAGAGACTAATAGATTTTTGCCTAAAGAATAACATGAAAATAGTCAACACCTTTTTCCTCATAAAGATATCCACAAATAAACAAGAGTAAATGAATCAAGGTGTGAAAAGTCAATAATAGACTACATAATAGTTAGCAGCTCCCTTTTTTACAATACATTGGATGCAAGAGTAAACAGAGGAGCAGAAATATTTAGTGATCATCATTTAGTGATTGCCAAAATGAGATTACTGACTGAAGAAAACAAACAGAAAAGGAAAGAGAAGAAAGCTACTAAACTCAAAATAGAGGAACTAAATAATCCAGGAGTAAAACAGGTATACCAATCTAGGATAAAAAGATTTATCGGTGAAAGACAGATGGATCTGCATGATAGCACAATAGAAGAAAAGTGACAGATGTATAAAGAAACACTCCTCAGTTGTACTGAAGAGGTCTGTGGTAGAAAACAAATTAAAGGAGATAGGAAAAGAACAGAATGGTGGAGTGAGAATGTCAAGACTAAGATCAAAGAAAAGAAGGATGCCTGGAAGAACTACTTGCAAACAAAGATACCAGAGGATAGGATAGATTACGTGAAAAGAACTATCGCCAAAGAGGAAGTTAGGAAAGCAAACAGGAAAAATGGGAAGAGTTTGGACAACGACTTCAAGAAAGCTATCAACGAAATCAAAAGCTGTTCTGGGGGCAATGAAGAGCTTGAGAAAGACCAAAGCATGCCCATAACGACAAATTAAGAACGCCAAAAGAGAAATAATGTAAGAGACAGCGAAATCATGGAAACATGGAGAAAGCATTTTCACCAATTACATAATCCCCCAGAATGTATGAAACAAGGAGTAAAGATCAATTAGTAAGAGTAACAAGTAATCCAGAGGAGACAGCTGAAGATGTAGATATATCAATGGAAGAAATCCAAACAGCTATAAGAAAAGTGAAATTAGGAAAAGCAATTCAGGAGCAGATCAAGTTTATCCAGAAATGATTAAAAACCAAGGGAGACAGGCAGACAAACTACTACATGCAATATGCCAACAAGCATGGAAGTCCAAACAGATGCCAAACGACTGGAAAAGGGAACAGTAGTACCAATACATAAGAAAGGATCAACTATGGAATGCTCAAACTATAGAGGGATATCACTACTTAGCGTTCCAGGAAAAGTATATGCCAGGATACTGGAAATGAGACTAAGGAAAAGAGAGGATTAGATTGAAGAGCATCAGAGTGGATTTACACCAGGAAGAAGTGTACAAAACCACATATTTACAATTAGACAAATAATAGAAAAATTCCTTGAGAAAAACATTGACTTGCAGCTGTGTTTTATTGACTTAGAAAAGGCATTTGACACTGTGAGAGGGACGAACTATGGGCATTCCTTAAAAGAACACAATGTAGAGCAAAATTTAATAAAAAGCCATTAAAAGTTTTTACAATAAACCAACATGTGCAGTATGAGTAGCTGGAAATATATCTGCATAATTTGATGTAGATATAGGAGTAAGACAGGGTTGTATCCTAAGTCCTCTTTTGTTTATCACATTTATGGATTCAGTCGCAAAGGCATCCTCAAAAATGAAGAAAATGAATGTAGGTATGTGGAAGCTCAAACCAGTAAATGTGTCAATGCTTTCATTTGCCAATAATTTAGTTCTGTTTGGAAAATCAGAAAGTGACCTTCAGTAGAATATCAACATTATGAACAATGAACTAAATAAAAGAGGAATGAGAGTAAATGCAAAGAAAACCAAAACAATGCTAGTAACTAGGGAAGCTAAAACACAAAATCTTAAATTGGGCAGGGAGTATTTAGAACAAATTCAAAGCTACAATTACCTAGGAGTAATGATTAACTCAGAGGAAAACTAAGAGAAGAAATCAGCCAGAGAATCAAAAAGGCAAGAGGAATATATAACCATCTAGGAACGCATTTGAAGGTAAGCAATTTTTGTCAACAAAAACCAAAATGAGTATACAATACAGTTTATTGTCCTACTCTGCTCTATGGCAGTGAAACTGAGACCTTAGACAGTAGAGAATACAGTAGAGTACAGGCAGCTGAAATGAAATATCTAAGAAGAGTGGTAGGGAAAACTAAACGAGACAAAATCAGAAGCACAACAATAAGAGATCAAACCAAAGCAGATGGTATAAAAAACTAAGATAGAAACAAATCAATTGAGATGGCTTGGGCATGTAAACAGAATGAATGACAATAGAATAGCTAAATCAGTATACAGTGCTAAAGCCCAAGGTAAAAGGCCAAAAGGCAGACCTCAGAGAAAGTGGGAAGAAGATATAAAAGAGGCATTGCAGCATAGAAATTTAACTTTTTTGGAAGGAAACAGAAAATGCCAGGACAGGGCATCCTGGAGAAAGATCATCTCTGGCATCTGAACCCATACACCGAAAAGTAGAATGGGAACTGATAAAGAAAGAAAGAAAGAAAGTCGGTGACTGTCTAGTCTCAACATGAAAGCACAGGTCATACGACAAGGTGTGTAATGGTAATATAGGACGATCTTATTATCTTTAAGGGGTTATAGTTTTGTGAGAGCCTCAAAATAAGGCAAAATATAATAATTTGTCACAAAACTGGTGACAGTTGTTGTCTTCAAAGACTATTTTCACAGAAAATGTACTGAAATCTGTCTGATTTGACAGCCATTACCAACATCCATCAGTCGTCTGATCCTTTCAAAGTTAAGAAGACAATCATAACTCTAGCTTTAGATCTCTTTCATACTCAGAATCATAAATATTGGTGTAAAAATCATAACATGCATCATGTATTCTGTCATTGAGTTCTTCTCTTTCACAGCTTAGATCTTCAATTTGGGTCAAAACGAGAGAGTGAGAGGCACATGAGTGAATGAAAGAGTATAAATTACATCATATTATGTTAATACATTTTTCTGTAGTGGTTATATATTGTAAGCATTATGTCAATAAACACAAAGTAATAACACAAAGTTATTTCCTGTTAAAGGACCATAAAAAGGAAATCCAAATAAGGCAGACCGAATTAAATCAACCAATGAGCGTGCACCAACAGACAAAAGCGTCTGTAACAGGCAAAGAAAGAATGCGTGAAATCTAAAAAAAACTTTAACTGTATCATAAGGGCAAAATTGCTAGTTACCTATCTTCTTCAGATTTTGCATTTGTGTTTTCGTCTAGTGAATAAATTGTTTAAAATTAGCAATAAAAAAAAATGGCCTTTACCTAAATGTTTAACGTGATTTTTTTTAGCTTTGGGTTATTTTGGAAGCTTGTTTTCTTGTAAATATTATTGTTTTGGGATTCCTTTTTACATTTTTTCTTGTTTTACCTTCCAGACCATGGAACACGAGATTCCATACGCCATGATTTAGTCTTAAGAAAATTAAAACAATTTTAAAGCCCCAAGTTTTATCACTAATATGGCTGTCTTTCCTTCTTTGACAGCCTTGAAGATAATTGCCCTCTAAAGCCTAAACAAAGTGGAGTGAGATTAGTTGTGTTATGTGGTCTAAATGGCCCCACTAGCTTTTTGAAAGTGTCAATATTGACAGCCAATGAGGAGCTGCCTAATCTCTGATAAGCTCACATTCACATTTAAAATGGTCACACTGAAGGAAGAGGTCTGTATTCACAAGATAGAAATATGGTCAAAAGCCATATTGGCACAAAGAAAGTTTAATTGCTGGGAAGATTTTCCGACCGTTATGTTTCATTGAAATTTACCCCGTCCAGCAATGCAGTAATCTCAGGGTGAATTAAGGGGAAACAGCAAGGCCAACTGCCCGCTTTGGGACAATCATTGAAAATTACATGTGGGGGTGGGGGGTTGTATGGCTAGCTTTAGACATGACATACCAAAACATTTGACACCCCCGAGGCTGCCTTTTTCTTTTGGGTCCTTTAGAATATAGTGGTTTCCGCCCAATATTCCACCACTGGAATGTAAGTCAGACTGGGATGTTAGTCGGACTGGGATGTAAGTCAGACTGGAATGTAAGTCAGACTGGGATGTAAGTCAGACTGGAATGTAAGTCAGACTGGAATGTTAGTTGGACTGGGATGTTAGTCAGACTGGAATGTAAGTCAGACTGGAATGTAAGTCGGACTGGGATGTTAGTTGGACTGGGATGTTAGTCAGACTGGAATGTAAGTCAGACTGGGATGTTAGTTGGACTGGGATGTTAGTTGGACTGGGATGTTAGTTGGACTGGGATGTAAGTCAGACTGGGATGTTAGTTGGACTGAGATGTAAGTCAGACTGGGATGTTAGTTGGACTGAGATGTAAGTCAGACTGGGATGTTAGTTGGACTGAGATGCAAGTCAGACTGGGATGTAAGTCAGACTGGAATGTAGGTCAGACTGGAATGTAAGTCAGACTGGGATGTTAGTCGGACTGGGATGTAAGTTGGACTGAGATGTTAGTCAGACTGGGATGTAAGTCAGACTGGGATGTTAGTCGGACTGAGATGTTAGTCAGACTGGGATGTAAGTCAGACTGGGATGTTAGTTGGACTGGAATGTTAGTCAGACTGGGATGTAAGTCGGACTGAGATGTAAATCGGACTGGGATGTTAGTCAGACTGAGATGTAAGTCAGACTGGGATGTAAGTCAGACTGGGATGTAAGTCAGACTGAGATGTAAGTCAGACTGAGATGGGATGTTAGAGGGACAGGGATGTAAGTAGGACTGGGATGTAAGTCGGACAAGAATGTAAGTCAGACTGGGATGTAAGTAGGACTGGGATGTTAGTCAGTCTGGGATGTAAGTCCAGTCGGACTGGGATGTAGTCAGACTGGGATGTAAGTAGGACTGGGATGTTAGTCAGTCTGGGATGTAAGTCCAATCGGACTGGGATGTAAGTCAGACTGGGATGTAAGTCAGACTGGGATGTAAGTAGGACTTGGATGTTAGTCAGACTGGGATGTAAGTAGGACTGGGATGTAAGTCAGACTGGGATGTAAGTAGGACTGGGATGTAAGTCCAGTAGGGGACTGGGATGTAAGTAGGACTGAGATGTGGGATGTAAGTAGGACTGGGATGTAAGTCCAGTAGGACTGGGATGTAAGTAGGACTGGGATTTAAGGATGTAAGTAGGACTGGGATGTTAGTCGGGCTGGATGTTAGTCAGACTGGGATGTAAGTCAGACTGGGATGTAAAGTAGGACTGGGATTTAGTCAGACTGGGATGTAAGTAGGACTGGGATGTTAGTCGGGCTGGGATGTAAGTCGGACTGGGATGTAAGTCGGACTGGGATGTTAGTCGGGCTGGGATGTAAGTCGGACTGAGATGTTACCCGGAGTGACCAATAACATGATGGAGCTACACGTGGGCATGAAGGATTGAAAGGCGACCAGCAATATCTCCGTTGACAAGTAAAATCAGGAGATATGTGTGGGGATGGGATATGGAAGGGTGGCTGACATCTGGTCGGAGCGGGACAATCACACATGAATAAAATTCGACCCCATCCTCCAATAATGCCTCTAGTGTCATAACGAGGGTTGACGAAGCTGTTTTAATTCAAGATGTTGGATAGAAAATTGAAAAAATAATTAATTAAGCTACAATTTTTGTTTTTACCTGCCACGTTGTAAGCAGCGATGGTGGAGACAGAATTTGAGGAGAATACAGCCGCATCAAAAACACAATAACACTGGGGAGTGAGAGAGGAATCAATGAAACGAGATATTCATTAACACATTACTACACAAGCTCCACAGAAATTGTCCGTGAAACTGTCTTAAACACGCAAGGCAGCCGCCTGACGTTATTTTTTCAGATTTGATTTACCCACATCTACAACTAAAGTGATCTCAGAGTTTTGGGTAGAATTTTTCCCGGCTGTCCTGCAAACGGGATCTTTAACATGCACAGAGTGTTGGGATCTGCACACAGGACCTCCTTTTATCTTCCGTCTCCAATGGGACTAGGTGTCGATCCTCCTACCTGGACCAGGGGGAGCAGATTTGCTTGAAAAAGATTGACAAAATTTTTCACCCGTCGCGGGGCTCGAACCCATTACCTTTTGGTTGAAAGGAGGCCATCACCTTGCCTCTGGACTGCAGAGTCCCTTATTTTTCAGAGACAGAAAATGTCATAAATCATCCAATAGAGACAGAAAATGTCATAAATCATCCAATAGAGACTGAAAATATCATAAATCATCCAATAGAGACTTATTGGATGATTTATGACATTTTCATGTCATAAATCATCCAATAGAAACATCCAAAATGTCATAAATGATCCAATAGAGACAGAAAATGTCATAAATCATCCAATAGAGACAGAAATGTCATAAATCATCCAATAGAGACAGAAAATATCATAAATCATCCAATAGAGACAGAAAATGTCATAAATCATCCAATAGAGACAGAAAATGTCATAAATCATCCAATAGAGACAGAAAATGTCATAAATCATCCAATAGAGACAAAATGAAAATCATCATAAATCATCCAATAGAGACAGAAAATGTCATAAATCATCCAATAGAGACAGAAAATGTCATAAATCATCCTTTAGAGACAGAAAAATCATAAATCATCCAATAGAGACAGAAAATGTGATAAATCATCCAATAGAGACAGAAAATGTCATAAATCATCCAATAGAGACAGAAAATGTCATAAATCATCCAATAGAGGAGTGCAAACACTATGCTATGCTTTTTGGAGAAAAAACAAATCTCCGTTTCATAGATCATGGGTGAAAAAAATTGTTATCAGTTGAAGGCCTCCAGTATTTATACAGACACAAAAGAAGCATGCGTTTGTTCAAGGCCTCCAGTATTTATAAAGACACGAAAGAAGCATGCATTTGTTCAAGGCTCCAATATTTATACAGACACGAAAGAAGCATGCATTTGTTCAAGGCCTCCAATATTTATACAGACACGAAAGAAGCATGCATTTGTTCAAGGCCTCCAATATTTATACAGACACGAAAAGAAGCATGCATTTGTTCAAGGCCTCACAAAAAAAGTATCCGTTTGTTCAAGGCCTCCAATATTTATAAAGACATGCATTTGACACGAAAGAAGCATGCATTTGTTCAAGGCCTCCAATATTTATAAAGACACGAAAGAAGCATGCATTTGTTCAAGGCCTCCAATATTTATAAAGACACAAAAAAAGTATCCATTTGTTCAAGGCCTCAATATTTATAAAGAAACGAAAGAAGCATGCGTTTGTTCAAGTCTCCAATATTTATAAAGAAACGAAAGAAGCATGCATTTGTTCAAGGCCTCCAATATTTATAAAGACACGAAAGAAGAAGCATGCATTTGTTCAAGGCCTCCAATATTTATAAAGAAACGAAAGAAGCATGCATGCATTTGTTCAAGGCCTCAAATATTTATAAAGACACGAAAAAGCATGCATTTGCTCAAGGCCTCCAATATTTATAAAGAAACAAAGAAGCATGCCCAATATTTATACAGACACGAAAGAAGCATGCATTTGTTCAAGGCCTCCAATATTTATACAGACACGAAAGAAGCATGCATTTGTTCAAGGCCTCCAATATTTATAAAGACACAAAAAAAGTATGCGTTTGTTCAAGGCCTCAATATTTATAAAGACACGAAAGAAGCATGCATTTGTTGAAGGCCTCCAATATTTATAAAGAAACGAAAGAAGCATGCATTTGTTCAAGGCCTCCAGTATTTATAAAGACACAAAAAAAGTATGCGTTTGTTCAAGGCCTCCAATATTTATAAAGACACGAAAGAAGCATGCATTTGTTCAAGGCCTCCAGTATTTATAAAGAAACGAAAGAAGCATGCATTTGTTCAAGGCCTCCAGTATTTATAAAGACACGAAAGAAGCATGCGTTTGATCATTTTCAGGACAAATCTCATGGACTTATGCATTAAGGCAGTTTCACTGATGATATGTTAATTAGATTGGAACTTATCCCGTTCACTGAAGGCAATGATCTCATGTTGAAATGAAGACAAATAACAGACAAAAAAAATGAAGGGGGGGGAGTAGAACTTACCAGCAATACTCTTTAAACACCCATAAAAAACAAATAGTTAAGTATAAAATGAAATCCTGTATCTAGGAAACATCTTCCTTCTGGCATATTGCTTTCATAATAACCCATCTGTTTTCCTCTGTCAAAACGCCATTTTCCCTGCTGACACACAGTCAATTTTCAGGTCACTTTCAATGTCATTGCGTCTTCAATGTCATTGCGTCATCTCTGTCATGATCTTCCTCTTTCTTTTGATTTTTCTTCAAGCGCCCAACACATAGTTTTCTCTTCATGGGGCATCCAAAAGACGGTTTAAAAAAGATCTTGGTGTTTTTATTGCTCTACAGATATTTCTATTTTTATATTTATTTTATTTTATTAAATTATTCCCAGATATTGGACTTCATTTGAGTTACTTGACTTACATACAACCATCGTATAGAATAATCATCCAACGTTTCCATTTGGGCTGCTTGATACAGGATTTGCCTTGTGATGTATTTTTATTTCGTTTGCTTTCCTGCTATGTGTCTCAAATTTGTCCAGGTCTGAAATGGTCTTCAGTTTGAATGTGGCTATGTTTGAAATTTCTTTTTGTTCCTTTCAGTTTAAAAACACACTATCATTGCTTAGTTTCCTGGTATGTTTTTGTTCTGCCTCAGTATATGACCAAAAAATCCACAATCTTCTTTCAAATATTGTAAGGGATGTGAGCCTCTTGGGGTTTTTTCTGTAAAGCGATTTATTGGTAATTTTTGTTGGGTATCTTATTCAAGAAAGATAAAGATAAAGATAAAGATAAAGATGGATTTAGAGTCTGTATCCCAGCACAAGTGCAGGCTTATCGACTGTACATCATTTATCCCCCAAAAGGCCATTTAATTCAAAGTCCTTCTCAACTCCCATAGGGACCATACAGTACACAAGCCTATTAGGCTTTTGTATTAACACTCTGACAAGATCTTTCTATACCTATAGCTGGGTACTCATTCACATACAAGTCAAGTGAGGAAAATAGAGTGAAGTGCCTTTCGTAAGAGTACAACGTTGTAAACAAATAAATCCACCTGCGCCAGCCACGGGGCATTAACCAGCGTCGTCGTAATTACAAGCTCACAACAATACGGTTCCGCTACAACGCCTCAGTATTAGACCTCATTTACAACTTATAATATTTCGTTGTTATTTTTTATGCTTGGGTCACCTTGCATCAGTTCTATAGATCAAAGACAGTATCTTAAATTGATAAAACAGATGAAGGAGGAGGTGGGAATGTCCATAGAGCTAATGCCATCGCATGCCATCTGCGATGGAGGACACAGGACACAAAAGAGCGGTGGAGACAAATCACGAGTGTCCAACCACATTAGAAATGATAAAGGAGATGACGACGACGATGATAGATCAACAACACATGGGCCAACCATCCCCAACCCAGTCCAAATGCAGGTGGTGGATAGCAGGACAACCTTTTGATACAGCCATCGTCATCATCATCCCGCTGTCACCCTCGTGGAGTGATCTCAGGGTTTTTGGTAGGATTTTTACTTTGTCCGGACTGCCCTGTAAACAGCCAAGGCATATTTAATGTGCACAAAGTGCTGTGATCTGCACATAGGACTTCCTTTTATCATCCCGTCTCTGATAGGACTAAGTGTCGACCCACCTGGCTTGCCCGTGGGGTGGTGGGGGTGGGGTTGCTTGAAAAACTATTCAATAGTTGGCGGGGCTCGAACCCACTACCTTTTGGTTGAGAGGCTAACACCTTGCCTCTGGACTACAAAATCCCCTGGTGGGGATAGCAGGACAACCTTACGACATCATGATAGCCCTCCAGCAATCCTGTCCTATGCCGTTTTTTTTGGTTTCCTTCAAAACATCCTGTGCTTTCAGCTCCCTCTCCTGCTCTCTCCATCATATATTCCTTGGTCTTCCCTTTTTTCTGTGGCACTGCAGATTCAAGTGGATAGCTGAAAATTAAATAAAATCCATGAATTCAAAATTCATGGTTGCAATTAAAATGAGAAGGAAAAAACACCAACGAAATTTAAAAATTGATGTGCATTTACCTTTAATGTTGTTAGAAGGGATTTGATGTTTCGGTCTCCAGTCACGTTGAATAGTAAAATACGTACAACTTTGCCGCTGGAAACAAATATTTTATTCAAAACAAATATTACATGCATAAAAGTAATAAAAAAGGGAAAATTAATTACTAAATTAATCACTGACAAGAAATGGAATAAAAGACTCAAGAGGAAAGCCTCCGCCTAAAAATTATGTTACACAGATGACAAATATGGAGTGACGTAAATACACGCAAAACCACGCTATAGTAGTGAGTAACAATATCAACTATGCTCAGAAACTGTAACTAAAGTCCAGATAATTGTAACTGACAGAACATTAATAACAACCTAGATTTCAAAATTTGCGATTTATCTAAATTCTTTTACTTAGAGAACAATTCTCATTTATGATCAACATACTTTAAGAACTGCATGATGCAATATACCTGATGGATAACATATTTTAAGGACTGCACCACACAATATACCTGATGGATAACATATTTTAAGGACTGCATCACGCAATATACCTGATAGATTTCTCTTCTTCCTTGGACGCCTCGTTGAACCATTCACAACACACCTACAGAAGAATATAAAAAAAAAAATAAATATAGTTAGTTCCATACTCACACTATATGGTCAAAATTTTGGTGCAGTTTCCTACGAACACATATAGACAAATGGTACAGTTTCCTACCAACACATATAGACAAATGTTGGTGCAGTTTCCTACCAACACGTACAGACAAATGCTGGAACACTTTCCTACCAACACGTATAGACAAAGGTTTCCCTACCAACACGGACAATTTCCACCAACACACATAGACAAATACACGTTCCTACCAACACGTATAGACAAATACTGAGACAAAGATTCCAATTTCCTACCAACACGTATAGACAAATACTGAGACACTTTCCTACAAACACGTATAGACAAATACTGAGACACTTTCCTACCAACACGTATAGACAAATGCTGAGACACTTTTCCTACCAACACGTATAGACAAATGCTGGAACACTTTCCTACCAACACGTATAGAACAAATGCTGACACACTTTCCTACCAACACGTATAGACAAATGCTGGGAAAACATGTGACAAATACTGGGACACTTTCCTACCAATACGTACAGACAAATGCTGAGACACTTTCCTATGATAGCTGGAACACTTTCCTACCAACACGCAACAAATGCTGAACACTTTCCTAGACAAATGCTGAGACACTTTCCTACCAACACGACAGACAAATGCCAATGAAGGAGCAAAAATCATATATAGGCGCCAGACAAGATCAAACCAATAGTCTACTCCGCACCAGAGTCAATCTCCTCATCATCATGTCAAGAGAAAGCGTCCTATGAGCCATGTCAACAAACTACACTTCCTGGGTGCTGCCCAAAATTCAATTCAATTCAAAAATCTTTTATTGTCCGTAACATTATACATTCAAAATAGAGACGCAGATTTTATAAAAAGGGAAATAATCTAATAAACCGTGATAGGCTTTTCGAGACATTTCAATAGAAAATATTATTAAAAATCAAAATCACAAAACACAACAATAAGAGATCAAACCAAAGCAGATGGCATAAAAACTAAGATAGAAATAAATCAATTGAGATCGCTTGGGAATGTAAACAGAATAAATGACAATAGAGTAGCTAAATCAGTATACAGTGCTAAACCCCAAGGTAAAAGACCCGAAAGGCAGACCTCGGAGAAAGTGGGAAGAAGATGTAAAAGAGGCATTAAAGCATTAAAATGTAACTTTTTGGAAAGAAACAGCATGGCAGCCTGGAGAAAGATTATCTCGGGCACCTGAACCCATACACCGAAAGATTTAACTAAGATGGGATTAAGATTCTAGTTTGTAATAATCTACAGTAAAACAAAGACATAGGATACACAATTACATAGAGCAAATGACACAATGACAATCTTTACTATTCCACATCGAAATAAAATATTTTAATTTATTGAAATTTGTGTCAGATCTTAAATGTTCAGGTAATTTGTTCCACAGAACTGCAGCAGCACATTAAAATGATTGTTTCCCAAAAGCAGTGGTTCTAGGTTAGGGATGTTGAGTACACTTGTATATCTGAAATTATACCTTCTAATAATCTATCTTTAAATGATATCAAATCTTGGAGACAGGATGACGATAACATGTGCAAAATTTTGAAAGTCTCAATGGCTATAGCACACATTCTTTTCACGTCCAGGGTTGGAATTTGTCCCGTCTCCAAGAGACTTTCATATGTATTTCTATTGTCATTGTATATAAATCTAAGAGCTCGTTCTTGAATTTTTCTAATTTCCTTAAGATGAGATAAGATGTCTTTATTTGTCCAAAAGGAAATTTGCTCTGGTCACGTTTCAAATCAAAATTAATAAATTACAATACAATTCATCTCTTTCATTCTCTCTTCCATTCTCAATTTCACGACTAAAATCAATACATTACAAAACCGGCTCTTTATGGATATGGACAATATAAAATCAAAATGTTGTTGTTGTATAAATATAAATATGTTTTTAAATCTTTGTAAATTGTTATCACAGATACAAAAGTCGTTTCAACAACTTTCATTCACAAGTATAAATAAATGTCTAAATAGCCTTTCTAACTATGTGTACATCTTTAATATATTTCTTATAAAAATTTGCATTATTGTACATACCGATACAAGAAAAAAATGTTTAGTAATTCAGTAAAATCGATAAATAAGAACTTAAATTAAAACTAGAAATTCTATAATTTAAACGAAAACCAAAACAACACAAAACAAACAAACTCATTGGGAGTTTTTTTAATGGAGGTGGAAACAAATGAATTTTTATATCTTTCTGTCCTCGGGCATTTGTATATCTTGGTTGAGGGACAGGCACCTTACCTCTAGATTACGAATAAAGAAAAGGAGAAAGAAAAAAAAGGAGGGGACAGGATCGGAGAGAGACTAAAATGAAACAGTTAAAAAGACCAACCTCCATGCTCTCCCAGGTATGAGCTCCATCCAGGTAATAGGTGATACCAGGCCTTTTGATGCTCTGGGCTCTACCTGGCCACACACAGCTGCTTAGACCTGGGAACACACACACACATAAATAGTGAGTAATACATCTCATTGAATAATATGTACATCAATGCAGTAGTAAACTGTCAACAAAACGTAACGTAAATCATATCTAAAAAACTAAAGGGTGAAGTCATGGTTCGATTCGATTTCATTTGATTTTACCTATATCCACGACTAAAGTCAGACCTGCCACTCTGATAAAATAAAAATCAGGATAAACTATGCAAAAATCAGGATCGAGGGGAATCAGGATACGGTTAAAAGTATAAAATTACTTACGTTTTACACAAAGGATGAACATCAAGGCAAGTAGGTTAACAGAATGTAAAATTCAATGTTATGAATGGGTCTTGAACAGTTCGGCATGAGTTATAATTACACTATTTACAGTTTTCGTTTTCTGTACAACAAGAAATCTATTTTACACACTAGTTACACACATGATGTTTTCATACACCTCTACTGGCCTTTTCTGAGCGAACTGTCAGAGTAAGAGTATCAGCACTCTCCCCTTGAAATCATTTTCGCCTTCAAGTGTAAGACCTCACTTAGAAGATCTCTTGACATGCTGGCTGTGGACTCGTCTTATTTTCCTCATCAGAGAAAACACACGCTCAGAATCCGCATTACTATGTGGAATGGCACACACTCCCTTCATAAAATAGCACAGATTCTGATACTTTGGTCCAGATTGTTCTAAAATTGTTTGCCACAGACTATCTATTCGAGTGCTTTAAAAGTCACAACCATCTAGACTGTCAACCTGAAATTTAGCGGAATTCTTTCTCCAATGTCTTCAAGCCTGAAGGCAAAAGAAGACAGGGAAAGTGACGGGCCCCAGTACCGTAGAGGCAAACTTTGCTTTGGAGCGAGGACACATCCAGAATCTCTGCGTGGGTTTAAAGCCTCCTCTTGCAGGGGCAGGTTTGAAAAAATATACTGCAGAGATGAAGAGTAAAACTTCTAATGTCCTTAAAAAATGAGTTGGTTGACTGTTTGAAAGTGCCGTAGAAAGATTCCCTTCCTTAAGATACTGACTGGTAGACTCGCCAATCATGAGGTCATTGCGTTCTTTTTGTTTGCTCCTTCTGTGATGTACTGCGATGTAGAGGTTTTCTGCCTTTGTAATGGCGTCAGGCTTGATGAATGCAATGAGAATATCTGTTGCAACATTATGAAGGCGCCTGTGCAGGAGGTGAAAATCGTTGGCTCCTCTCGTTGAAGCATGAGATTTGCACTGACAAATATTGGCAGAAAGTATTGCAGAAACAACATATATAGAGTTTTGATGAACTGTTCGTAAAAAAAATGTTATATTCTCTTCATTCTATCAGTGGTTTTCTCCTTATATTCCCTAACTTCATACTCAAAGAAAGCGCTGAGAGCATCCTTGTTGGATGAGTCTCAACACACTGCAGCAATGATAGCCATCTTGTTGGGCCATCTTGTTGGGCCATGCTTGATGGTCTTGCATATGGCAGTCTCCGTCTCTGTTTGGAAATTCTGCAGTGACTTTATCCTTTTAGTGCCGTTTTCCAGACAGTGGAAGACGATAAAAGTCTCTTCAACACGACATCTCAGGTTGTAAGAGTCTTTCTTTGCAGCTATATGAAGTGGCTGGCAAGGACAGCCTTCGATGTGTATGTTTGGGTTTTTATGTCTAATGTGTGCAGCAACACCATTTTGTCTTCCGAGCATTACAACAGCATTGTCACTGCCAAAGCTGATGCAGTTGTCCCACGATAAATCGAAATTCCTCGTCTCCTCATTCAGTGCCTTGAAAATGTTCTCTCCCGTTGAAGCGCCTACTGAGTCGTTATGGATAAAACATCCGTCACAATCTGCGTGTCATTATGACGTCGGACAACAAAAGGGTATAATTGTTCACTGCACTTATCATTGCTCCCGTCCATTGCTAAACAAAATGGGGTATACCGCAGTTTCTCCATCATCTGTGATTTTGAATCCTCAGCAATGGACTTAATGAGTTACCTAGATTTCCTTCCATTGATGCATTTATATTAATTCACACCCACTAATTGAACTTCATAGTATTCATCTTTCATTTCACCTTTTATCATACTCATATTTTTCCTTTCAAATTCACCTTCAATTTCAGAGGCCGTCAGTTCTGTCACCGGCAACACTGGAATGTCTTCCATGGCAGTGATGTTATCAACATTGCATGGCAACAAGACTGTGTGAATGAGACAAAAGGAAAAGCGTTAATTAATGAACACACAAATGTTATTAGCAGTATTAAGCCACAAAAACAGAGCTGATATGTTGAGAAGCCAGATAAGAGGGACAGACATGGAGATAGAAAGGGGCAAATGAGGAAACGGAGGGACATACTGACCAGTTCGTTTTGACACTGATTTTAAAACTGAGATCGCGCAGAGTCACCTTTTACCAGACACCTAATAGGAATCATTACAAGCGGTCAACGAAGCATTAGAAATAAAAGTACTACAAATTCAACATTTGATTACTTGCTGTTCGAAGAGTAAAGGCTTCAGCAAAATATTAACGGACTCTCAGGATTGACATATACAAGTGTGCTTGGTGTGCTGAGCTTTTGTTTTGGGCACTTCCTGTTGCCATAGAAACCGCCTTTGATCTTGGATTTTGCCCCAAAAGTTGGAACAAGTTTAATATCGATAGACTTTCACCTTTTTTGACAAATTTCTTTCAAATATTACACACACCTTTTGGTACAATATCAAACTTTGATCTGATCGGATATGGTTTTGGTTGTATTTTTAAATTTTTGATTTTTTTTTAAAACAAACCATTAAATATACAAAAATATTAAAGAAAAAATTCAAATTTCACAAAACTATAATACATATAAAAAAAAAACATCTGATCATTTTTTTCTCTCAACCCACCATCATTTATACCAAATGTCATGAAGATATATTGAGAAATAAAAAAAGTACATAGATAATAATGAGCAAAAAAAGATTTTGAGAGAATCTATTCATTCTTTCTGTTATTTGACTCTAATTTTATCCCATAAACCTAAGAAAAGAGTAAGATGATACCTTGAAACATCATAAAACCTTGAGAGGGCCTCAACTACTTCTTATCGACCCTGTTTCAACTACCATACCCCAACTTTGTTTTACTCATGTTGGAATGGTACCTTCTGATAACAGGTGCGCACATTATGTCACATATTTTCAGGGCGATGTAAGGCAATATTCAAGACAATTTCGACAAACAAACTCTTTGTTGGATAGCGTATATTGTGATGATTATAATTAGTACCAGCTTGCAATACTTTAGGAAAAATTCCTGGCATTTACAGTACAACATCTGTGTTGAAATTTATGCCTCTATTGTTTCTAAAAAAAAAAGGTATAAATTCAAGGAATCAATACTTTTATGGTATCAATGAGAAAGGAATGAACTGCTCTATCCAAGAATACAATAAACTAGAATTGTCCCATTTTGGACAAAAATGGCTTTTCCAGGACACCCGTCCCCAACTCTTTAAATACAAAATACAGTCAACCCTCAAATACACACTTTTAGGGCTTAAAAAGCAAAAACAAAAATGTTCTAATTGGCAGCTATGCTACTTGATTTGATTGCTGACTGTCTGTCTGTCTGTCTACAGTTCCCTTATAATACAATCATTTTTTTAAACTATTCTCATGTGAATTTTACTCTGGGAGATAGATTCAAGATATACACTACAGGATGTTCTACTTCTGTTAGACATAATTGTTTCAAAACAGTCAGAACATGAAATAATTTACAATTCAAAACAAAAAATTTAAAAAAAGTATTAATTCTGTTAAAAATGCCACTGATAGGGAGCTCTATAATTTAAAATATTTGTATGATGAATGAATGTGCATTGTTCTTATTGATTATTGTGTATGTTCAATCATTTTCAACCTCCATGATTGTATGAAGATGTATGGGGCATTTAAAGGTCAAATGACCTATATACCCTCTGACACGACATGATAATACGTTAAAAAAGTGGACTAGAGGAAGACAACCAAAAACCAAACCTGTGTGCTGCGTTTCTTCCCACTGTCGAGCCAGCTGTATGGCAAGCGATGCATTGACGGCTTGCTTTGCGCCGGCGATACCCAGACGGAAATTTTCTTTCTCCAAAAGTTGCTTGGACAATTGAGGAACAATATGAAAGGGGTTCTGAGGATAAACGAAAAAGAAAGAGATGACAGTTGTGAAACAGGAGCGAGTTAATTAGTATTTACCCCTTTTTTAATTGGCATTCTGACATGACTGATACTAGTTCATTTATTTGAGATTACCTGTACAGCAAAAATCTCTGTAATCGGGGAACCCAGGCAATCGGGGAGAAATACCAGGGAATGGATTTTTATATATATATATTTTACCTCTCTACACGGGAAAGGTCCTGGCTAATCGGGACAACTTCTTGCGAGCTTGCATTGATTATCATCACCATTTCCCCCATAATTATTTATTCAAACACTCACTTTGTTACCCAAATTTGGTTTCCGTGTAGTAAATCATCAATTATTACACTTGCATTAGTGCTTCACATGTTATACATTACACATGTACACAATGTCACAAGTGCCAGTTCACGACAACCATAAGCCAGACACACCAGACAATGCTCGTCCACCCAAAAATGCATTACAGTGTTGACACAGGGCGGCGCTTAGAAAGCAGACATGTACAATAATAGTCAATAATAAAATATACAATGGTCTTTTAGTGCCAGCTTAACCTGTCAATAGTGTCAAGAACACGTATAGGAATGGAACAAAAGGCTGGTCATGCTGGCATTTGTTTTCACAACAGTGCACATCTAAACTTAGATTTACAATCCTCTTAACATTAGTAAAAATGCTAGACTGTCAAAAGAGTAAGGGGGCTCTACAAGACGGGCAACCGCTCTGAAGCGTTTTCTTATTTTCTTTTGATTTCTTGATTTGTCTATTTGCATTTTATCTCGAACCGGTGTTTTCACATTAACTTTCCATCTCCTCCGCTATTTACCAACCTGTTTGTATAATATTTGGCGCACAGGTTCCTCATGTCAATATTAAAAGAACTTTATTATATCTTGTAAATTATGACATTAACCATATTTTGACAGTTAATCATAAATATACCAAAAAGGAAAAACCCAAACTAAAACAAATCACATCAGAAGGTGCCCACCATCTCCCACAATAAGTGTACAGCATTGTTAAATTTCCAGGGTGATTTCTCCTTAACCCTAGATAACCTCAACTGACTGTGGAACAGGGGTTGTTGAGCTCCAAGACAGCCCTTTTGTCATGATCTCGATTTAGATGAAAACTTAAGTGCATAAGATGATTTTGAGTGAAGCCAAATTTGCTGGCAATAGAGGTAATGAAGTTATCCTGCCTGTACAGACTGAACCAGTGTCTAAAAAGGAGGTGTGGTGGGACGGGGGGGGGGGGGGGGGGGGAGATGCCGATGAAACTCTGACTTCAGGAAAATGGGTTTGGAATTACGTAAAAAAGCAAGAACCTAGCTATCCGTGTGAGTGGCTGTTAGATTTCGTGGAACAGACGGCAATGAAGAATATAGACCTAAAACCTCATAATAGGTCTGAACCAATGACTCCCCACCCCCAATGTGTCATTGTTATGTGTATACAGTAATAAAACCTGTGTATTCATGGAAAATGTCATGAAAATTGATATCACTGCAATTTATTTCTCAACTGGGGTTATCTGTATTATAACATTATCATAATAATTTTTAAAAAGTAACCTTCAAAAATGTCAATAAGGACTCAAACAGAGCCAACGTTGTACTTTTAGAATGTCTAAATTTACATATTCATGATAAAATCCAATATGGCTGCCATGATCACATGGCCTTATTTGCATATTTGATTTGCATAATAAAAGCTCATCTAAAACCCCATTTATCCTTCATCTAGTTGGCATACTTACAGAAATTTCTTCTGATATTTACAAATTTACGGTGGTTATGGGGATACCCCTACGGCCTCATAAAGCTTGGGGCTTTTTTATTTTATTTACCCACATCCACAACAAAGGTGATCTTTGCGTTTTTGGTAGGAATTTTAATTTTGCCAGATCTGCCCTGTATGCAGGCCAAGGGATCTTTGAAGTGCACAGAGTGTTGTGATCTGCGCACGGAAATTCTTATTATTGTCCATCTAGGTGTAGATTTTGCTTGAAAAGACTTGAGAAAATGTTTCAACTGTTAGCGGGGCTCAAAACCACTACCTTTTGGTTGAGAGGCCAACACCTTGCCTCTGGTCTAATGAGTCCCCATAAAGCCTGGCAACCAAAGCGTTAAGAAGGGAACGACTTTGTCACATCTGCACCTACCTTCCTCTGTTTGGCTCTGTTCAGCAACACGTCTAGGCAGATAGGCTTCTGGGGCGCAGTCAAGGCAGGTCGACCATTCTATAAGAAATTGAAATGAGAGAAGAGAAACTTCATCGGTCTGTGTATAGATCAAATAATGGCAGGACACTGACATGACGGCCTCATAATGAGTCATAACAATGAAGACAAAGGGCACTATAAAAGGCTCAAACCAGTGACCCCTGCAGCAGCACAAACCTACCCCCTTGCCATGACAAGCAACCAAACTTATTACCACACAAAGGACCTTATTGACAAAAATCCTTCCGTCCATAGGAGGGGTGATCTTGCGTAACACCACAGAAACTTTGATAAACTCCAGCTCTCAGGGCCCCAAGGCCTTGAAGAATCTTTAAAAAGAGGACTAAAACAGCTACTCAATTCTAATATCAGTAGATTGTTTCTTAAAACAAATAGTTTTTACGACAAATGAAAAACAAAAAACAAATAGTTTTTACGACAAATGAAAAAAAAACCACAACAAACTCCCCTATCCAACCCAAATCAGTGTTTTCAAGGTTAAGTACAGGAAGTTTTTCAATCCTGGCAATGCTAGTTGAGCAGCTGTATGCCTTGGGAAAGACATTTAGTTCATAGCTGCCAACCTTTTGAAATCGAAAAACAGAGTGACCACACAAAATACTTCAAACGCCCCCACAATATTCCAGGAAAGCAATGATGATAATTTCACTTGAATTAACCACCTTTAAGGGGGGGATGGCAGCTGAATCTCGAAGATTGGGTCAAAAGTATCAAATTTGAGATTTTATCCTTTTCATATGCTATGACTCTTCTAGAACCCATCTGTAATAGTACAAAACATGAAAACTATTTATAAATGAGGTTTTTAGCCCTCTAAACATTCTGCCCTTGAACAAAAATTTACATATTTATCAAAAATATGATAAATTTGCTCATCTTTGGTCCTAATTTTGAAAATGAAACGAGAGTAAATGGCTGTCGTGTATAGTATCGATGTAAAGGGAAATTCCTCTCCTTTGATATATAGTAGATATTGGTATCGATGCTACAACACCATGAGCCCCTGCTCATGAAACTTTCCACACCTAAAAAGAAGAATGTCAGATGACATCAGCTGTTATACAGTTTGACCCGACCTCTGAACTCTCTCGGTCAAGGTAATGTCACCACGCATGCGTACTGCATGGATATTGCAGGTCAAATGGTGTCGGCGCATGCGCAGGCGTTCCGGATATGTCTGTTGTTTGTAAACAAACTCCTTGCTTTTGTTTTGATTGCTCTGCCTAGTGCAAACGTGTTTTACGATTGATTGCGATTTATTCTTCAGGTTTGTTCTATATTCTTGTTATATTTTTTTTTTACTTAATTAGCTTACAATGTCTCGACTTTCACGAAAAGCTCGAAGCAATAATCTGGCTAAAGCCAGGAAACAGCGTTGGACCGAGGATTCAGGAGATATTCTGTCTCAGGAAGCATCTGAATCTAACTTGGGATTGGAACCATCCACCAGCTCTGGAACACGTGATGCCCCACCATGCTCCAGGTTTGGGTTTAGGGAATCTAAATCTAGCTCTAGTTCTTCATCCTCGGATCGTTTGGATATCCCCATCAGTGAACTGCCATTCGATCCTCCTTCATCAGTTCATCGTTCTGAGACCAGGTTTGAGAAGAAGC
Source organism: Doris montereyensis (assembly GCA_037039925.1). NCBI lineage: Eukaryota > Metazoa > Mollusca > Gastropoda > Nudibranchia > Dorididae > Doris > Doris montereyensis. The sequence continues at coordinate 113,387 of JAXRKP010000255.1, read as the reverse complement.
TTGCCATGGTCAATGAACAACATGGCGAAGATGACACTGGCACCATGGACGCAAACGGTGGCCTCACCAAGACTATTTGTGAGCTCAGCATGCTGACATCGTTTGTATCACTTTTCAGTGCCGTCAGATTGGTTGCAGATCTAAAGGAAATGCCGTGTCAACGCGTCAAAGAATTCGCTGTGTGCCTTGAGGCCGTCTGCCGCAACTGTGATTGCATTGTGGCCTCCACATATACATCAGATGTCGACATGTCAGCGTCAGGGCACCCTAAGCCGCTCAATATTAATACAGGAGTTGTTGTAGCCTGCCTCAAGAGCTATATGGGACCCCACAAACTTTCTAATTTCTGTGAGACACTCTCTATGCCATCCCCCTACAAGAAGACCTTCACGAAGCACGCCAAAGACATCTACGGTCTCAATGTAGAAGTGTCACAACAGATATTTAGTAAGGCAGTAGCGGTGGTGAAAAAGAACATCAACAGCAGCTGGATATCACCATCGACAACACTGAACAGCTAGACATCGCCGTTAGTTTTGACGGAACATGGATGACGAGGCGCCATTCGTCTCTTATTGGAATTGAAAGTGCCACCGACAGCCTCACTGCTTTCGTAGTTGATGCTCACGTCGTTAGTGCCTTCTATCAAACATGCGCGACAACTGGAAAGTGGCAGAAGGCTAACAATCCTCATCTGTACGACGCATGGCTTAGAGAACACCAAGAGGAAGGCTGTAACATCAACTGCACAGGTGAGTTGTTTTATTTGATTACCAAATGATAATTTCTTCTTACAAATCATTTTTCTAGCCGATCAATTAAAATCAACACACAGAGTACATTTATGGCTCCGGAGGATGCACTGTTATTATAATTGTTTGATTTATTTGATCATTACATTATTAGGATTATTGCTTTTGTCATTATCATCGTCGTTTATATTTTTTTCTTTCCGTACAGTTATCATTACATATAGAAAGTCAAAGCTCACGGTTGGGGGTAAAGCTAGACTTATATCAAGAAATGGAACCAATTTACTGTTGTCACGTAATAAGAATAAACAAATTATTTTTACATAATTGATCATTCATGGCAGCCGTATCATAGACAGTTGCCTAATTCGATGAGATTAGGCAGCTACAACGCAATGCATGATATTTTTATTTTGTAGTTGCAATTTGGTCTCCTTCTCATTCCCTTTGTTTGTATGTCATCTTTAGGTACATCGGGCATGATGGAAGCTGTAGCGGCAGAAACCCTGTGGAAGATCGGTGGACCTGCATTAGCTATGCTACACAGCATTTGTTGGAGACAGTGACTCAAAAGCCTTCGACAGAGTCTGCAGGGCTGAGCCATATGGACCAGATGTGGCTATTGTCAAAGAAGAGTGTATGAACCATGTTTCAAAGAGACTCAATGCGGTCTTTCGGAATTTAGTTCAGGACTGCTCCAAGAAGGGTTTGTAAATTTATTTCCTTATGCACAAACAGAATGAATCCATGGGCTTCATAACCTCACTTCTATTTTCTACAGAAGAAGAAAAAAATGTAACTCTTTCTCAAAACGCTAACTATAAATTTTTAATTACACAATGCCAACCACCTGAATTATTTGACAAACATAAGCTGCACATAACCAACCTCATGCCATTTTTGTTTTTTGTTTTTTTTTTTTTTGGGGGGGGGGGGGGGGGGGGTTATTGTACTGAACTATTCTGTTTCTAACGTAGTTGATTTGTCTACATTCACATTTTCTGTACTGACTGATATTCAGTTTTGTCTCGTTTTATTTATTTTAGTTTGGCCTGTTTCTGAAATTTTTCAGTATAAAAAATTTACTTATGTAAACAATGTTTTTCTGACGAGTCGGTTTATAGCGTGTATGCTCAATATTTATCTTATGCTTATTGTTATTCAAAGGTATAACGCTGGGCGGAAGGAAACGGAAGTCTTACCGGCAATGCTATGGACAAGCAATGTAAGTATTATGCCAGAGCTATTCGTGGGCACGGCAACATTGAGGACATGAAGACAGCAATTTTTGCCAGCTTGTACCATGGCTACTCCACGGACGACAACCCTCAGCATCGGTACTGCCCAACTGGCATCGACTCCTGGTACTTCTACAAGAAGGCCATCGTACAGGCATATTTCCTGGTCAGCATACGCTCCATATCCATACGCCCCTGGATTACAACCGCCTGCGTCAGCATGTTTGGCCTGCTTACCAACGTTTGACAAATGATGATCTGCTGTTGAATTATATACTCCTCAGAATGTAATTATTTTGTGATTGTATTACCCTAATATATGGCAAATATACTCCTTATAAGATACTATCCATAACATGTATAAATATAGACTGTGCAATAAAATTTTGACTTTTTGAGTTGCGGAAATACAAAATTGTGTTTTTCTCAAAACATGTTTTTTTGGTATACTTTTCGCTAAAAGTCAAAAACTTACACTTAGATTTGAACCAAATTTGATATATAACTTCTTCATATAAAAGCCTAGCTTGTATAAGAGGCTTTTGAGAAATAATTGATGACAGTGATGTTATTGATGATTTAGTGTAAAAATTGGTGTTTTGGGGATTTTGAAAGTAGATCAAATATCAAAAATCCGATCTAATACAACCAAGACAGTCCTCTTTACTACCTGTATCTCAAATTTGGTTGACTTTCCTTGGTAATATTTTGACCGTTAGCGATTTGAAAAACATAAACAAAATCCAATATGGCCGCTGTTACCATGGCAACAAAAAAACTATTCCATCTCAATCACAGCATGATACCCTTCGTATGTGTGAAGTATGAACACTATATGTCCTACATTGAGTATTTTGCTGCTTGGCTGTAGTCTCCCCCCCACCCCCTTCACCCTTTTTAAGGCGGGTCCCATATATTTACATGCCGCTGGTCACTCTAAGCACACCTACACTAATGGCGGATCCCATACATTTGCATCACTTCCAGCAAGACAATAGCCACGCTATTATTGAATGACTGGATTAAAGCCTGACCATGCCCCCCCCCCCTAGGTTACCTCATCTCTCTCTCATTTTCTCCGTCCTCTCTATTCGTCTTTCATTATCTTCCTCGTTCCCTTTTTTATGTCTCTTGTTTGTTTCCTTTCCTCTTTCTCTCTCCCTCCCTCTTCTCTCTTATGGCAGTTGTATTTCGTTTTCTTCTTTCTTTTCTTTTTGTTTATTGCTGTTATGAGGCTTGCTCTGTATTAGTTTCGTCCAGCATTGTTTAATGTTTATTTGTTTCTATGTCTGCTTGTTGCTTATGAAAGTTGGGCACACCGAAGATTTCTCGGTCCTGATCCGTTTTTTATCTTTTAGTATTATACCTTTCATATTCCTCTTCATTAGTAATGGGCCAACTGCAATACTATTCCTTTTCATGTTTAATAAAAGAAGGCTGTAATAGATGTTATTGTTAGTAAACAATGCAAAATAAACACGATGACAATAACAATAACAAAATGAATTGCCCGCTATGTCACATTACTCAACGAAGATAAAAAACTATCACAATAATCACAGGTGCAACCATATTGCTGTGGCGTGTTTACAGTATTTAACCTTCCTGTGTGCTTCTAATCAGTGGCGTTAGGAAAAGGATTCTCCTCTCCGTGACACTATTGCAACAGTCCATTATGACAAATGGCTGTGTTAAACCTTAATGAGTTGAACAAAAATTTCAGTAAAATCTCACACTACAAATACTTTTCAATGTAAATAGATTTACGGGGCTCAAAGCCAAAAACGAATGTACTAAATATGTTTTAGACATACTAATTGGCCAGCCAACTCCACCCTTATTACAAATGGGTACTAACACCAACGGTGGATTAAATACCTGCCACGGAGTAGCATCGTGTCAGGGAGGCACTATGTCTTCCACTTTGCGCTACAGAAACCAGGTTAGGCTCTGGTTCTATGGACTTAAAACAGCCTTGAAGGGACTTAATGGCCTCCCACACACCAGACCAACACAATGCCTGAGGAGCCGTTTTCCCTCTTCCAATCGCCGAACCCCTGACCAAACCAGATACTAAAACAAAGAGAATGACAGGCACATTTAAAAAGACTGGCCAGCCAATTGAAATTGATATCACATCGGCCTTTACCTTGAAGATACCACCTTTGTTCCATGCAATTTTATCGAGAGTGTTGCCCAGTAATGATGTGTGATCCAAACCAAGGGAAGTAACTCCACACGCGGCAGGCTTACGGATAAAGTTGCTGCTGTCGTACTCCCCTCCTATACCGACCTCCATGATAATGACGTCGACAGCCTCGGCCTTGAAAACGTGAAGGGCAAGGACACAAAGGAATGCAAAGTACGCTGGCATGTCTGTTTCATCCTGGGGGTGGAGGAAAAGTGGTGTGCACTATTTCATACATGTACTATATTTTCTCCATTGGAGATACCTCTTCTAACAAATGCTCCATATGCCCAAAACATCTTCAATCCTCCCCTAACTACCACCAAACCACCACTTTCAGAATTTCCTCATTCGACTAATGCAAAAAAAATAGGTACCAGCATGTCGATGGTGTCCGACATAAACCGGCCAAGTCGAAAAACATTAATGTTACAGGAGAAACAAAAGACTGAATAATTCTCTTGAAAATAGGATTTAAAAATCATAACATTTGGTACACATGAGGTGGATGCGATGTTTGCTCCAATGAGCTAATCGAGCTAATGTCAGCTAGATCGTATATTTAATAAAGCTGCAAGTAAAGGCAGCTAATAATTGGGATATGGTGATGTAAAATTAGATTCTTTGCTTTTAGTTTTGAAGATTGCAGTTCAATCAAACTTACTTGACCCTAAACGCATTATAAAAACTCTACATCTAGAATAACGTCGTAACGCATTGTCGGTCAATCTCTGTTCGGTTTTCGTATCAACCTACCGTCTCAGTTTCTCTGAGTTTTGAGTATATCTTCCAGAAATGTTTGACATATGTGTCTCTACTGATGGGACGTCCGTTGACGCGGAACCTCTCCCTGACTTCCACGAGGTGGGGTGAACTGAAAAGACCTGTTTTGTAGCCCTTTGCGCAGAATCCGTTCCCTCGAGAAATGCGCAAGTTGACCCTTTGCCCTTAGTGCCACTCACATGGATTATGGACAGCTCATCGACTTCTTTTTCCTGTGGAAATTTTTAAAATGTTAAAAAGTGGTGAACAATATACATAGCTGCCAACCTTTTCAAATCGAACAACAGACTCCTATTCACACACACACTTAAATTTCAGAAAACATTGACAATTCAACATGAATTAACCACCTTAGGCCATGATTAACCTGGAAAAGGCTAGTGGAGGATGACTTGAAGAGAAGAGCTCTTCTGCGGAAGAACATTATATCAAGAATTTCCTAAGATGGGGATAACTGGAAGTCATTGTTAGTGGCCTATACCCTGGTATAGGCAGAAAAGGCAAATAATGGTGATGATGAAGGTAAATAACAACAAGTTTACCAATTGCTGGCCTTTCTGGTGAACTGCAACAGTAGATTTGCAATGGGACTGAGAAGCAAAAACAAACAAAAAACCGAGAGAAAAGATCAACCGTACCCATGGTTTTTTGTTTTTTTACAGCTGTGCAAGCTCTCAACAATATATAGACAAAAAGATCACATAGACAGATAGAGAAGACAGATAAAGATAAAATTACGAACTGAGATGTAAAAGTCAGGACACAGATGTACAGAGATAATGATGTATTCTAATTCTAGATTATATATATGATAAATATATTGCCCTTTGTAAACAAAGTAAAAAATAATCAAATGAAGATTATGTCCAATTCTCATATTTATAGATAGAATGTTGAATATGAATATATGTCATATACAGATTGGAGAGAATTTCTTACAGACAAGCCTGATCGGCGAATGAATCGATTCATATTTGCAATGTTGGAAAGTTGTCTCTCATGCCTCTCGACATTGCTCTTAATGGATCTGGCCAGAGCTTCTGAGTTAGATATGAGGCGATGGAGCTCTTTGACAGCACGCTGAAATACATGCAGAAAATGAAAGTTTATAAGATCAGATAAGACACAACTTTATTGTCCAAAACGTGGCATTTTGTTTTGGTGTTACATTTTCAACACTAACACACTTTTACAATCTATACATAAATTATTCTTCAATGTAAATTTGACGATTCATTCCATCATATTCGTATTATTGTATCATTTTTGGAATACTAATAATGGATACAAACAATATTGAATTACAATTTGGTTTATAAAAATAGAGAGAGTGTAAAGAAAGAGGCCTCCCTCCTAAAATAAAATCTATTAATATTGAGTGCACAGAACATAACTGAATAGTGGTAAAATTATTATGCTTTATCAAGCTATTCTTACTCAAAACTCCTGTTTTTCTTTCTTTTTCTTCTTCTTTACATCTTCCTCAGCATCAAATTGCTTGCGAACTTACTATCCTTTTCATACATTTTTTATATCATCACTACTTCTTCCTGTCTAATAAAATTACAAATGAACTCAACTGAAACAACACTTTATATACAAACATGCCCGTAGACGATGATGATTTTGATTACTCTTTTACCACATTCTTTTTTTCAACGGTGAACTACACAATAGGTTAGTGGGTGCAGAGTGACATCAAGTACCGATACAGTATTCAATACCTAGGTTAGGTGGGCTTTTCATTGGATATCTAATGACCGGATGTGCAGGAATGAATAATAATATTAATAACAATATAGTTTCGTCAGTCACAGGCAAAACAATCTTTTCCCAATCAAATTAAAATGCTGATTTGACCCATAAGTTTATTCGTTAAGAACCTAACACAGATTATTTGAAATCTACCTGTGAAATATGGCGGTTGTGGGAGCAGGGGTTCCTGAGATTAGAGCTGTCAAAGTTTGATATGTACAATTTTATATATATATATATATAAATATAGATATATATATATCAAATATCTCCTGGAACAATCTTAAGTAAAGAGGTGCAACTTTTTCATCCTGCATAGCATATATATATAATATAAGCTGATTACTTTTTCGGTGATAGAAATTTTATTGTCGAATCTTGTTTTCTGGTCATATCATGAGAAGTCCATATATATATCGTTGATCTCAGGCAACCAAATGCCTGCGATATTCGATATCTGTTGCGCAGTCAGGGACTAGACTTCCCATAAACTTAAATTGTGCTACTTTTGGGACTGTTTGAATATTTATCTAATTTTATTTCATCACTCTGCTCCGGAGAGATTACTGCACATTTAAGGGGTTGATCTTCAAGCCCCATTTTCGACAAGTTCATTTTGCTAATAGCCACATTTGGCTCTGAAACATGGACCACAAGAATAGAGGAAATAAATGCTCTCTTGGTATTCGAAATGAAATGCCTAAGGGCTATCCTTGGTGTTAGTAAGCACCTATAAGTTAGTTTTCACGAATCCAAGACTAAGAGGACGCCCACCCCAAAGATGGTCCGACAACATAAGGGAGCAATGCTGTATTCCACTCCTCACAGCGGAGAGAAGGGCACTATCCAAAGAAAAATGGAGGAAATATGTGTGTAATTGGGTCGCAAGGGGGTGTAACGTCCAATGCAATTAAGTCAAGATACACATTTCATAAAAGAGCACATACACTATCTTTCCGCAGGAAAAAGTAAGTGGTAACTCAGTGACTAAGTGAAAAAAAAATAATTTCTGTGTAAACAGCATTATATATATATAAGCATACGCCTATTTTTAAAAACTTGTGCTAGTTTACAAACCTTAGTCAATTTATTGGCAACGTAAGTTGCTGAAATTTTGCACAAAGGTAAAAACAGTTTGGACTAATCACTTTTAATGTGAAATGTGTGTTCCTTTTTAACAAAAGATGCCTTTGAATTAATCGAAAATATATTATTTCAACACCGATTTCCGGGTGTGGGTTTGAGATTTTGTTTGTTCCAAATGTAGGTCTGATATTGTCAGTGACTGATTTTTACATTATATATATATATATATATATATATATATATATATATATATATATATATATATATATATATATATATATATATATATTGAAGTGTGCAATGTTCCTTCTAATTTCTTTTTAGTCTGTGTGCATACATTTTTGAAAGGACTTTTATAGTCGGAGTACCACCCAAGGAACATAAGAAAGAGGATTTGTATTATAAAAAGTTGGGGCTTGGTAAAGAAAGTAAAATAAAGAGGTAGTGGGAAGAGCTTCTTCAATGTAGGGCAATCAGAGATCGTGTGACACTATAGCGACAACGGATGAGACTGAGCACGAGCAGTTCAAATCTGACAATGACAAGGCACTGGACCGAGACTCATAAATCGGACTGAGACTGTAGCAGTGGACTATTGAGACATGTTGTTACCGAGAAGTGCGGGTGTCTCGTATATATATCATTTTTCATAAACGTTTTACCAGTCTATATTACTTAATTTGCATAAAATTGTGCATACTGATTGATTGACCTGTGTAAATGAAAATAAATTCTTGGAAAAGTGTATATATATGTGTGGTACAATATACTTAATGAAGAGAAGACCAATGATAAATTCTTGGAAAAGTGTATATATGTGTGGTACAATATACTTAATAAAGAGAAGACCAATGGTTGAAGTTTTGTTAAAAAAATTTAAAATCTCACAAAAGGAAAGTTTTTGTTCTTTCCCTTTGATATTCATGGATCCCCATCATGTGTGCAGTTTATTTAAAGTAACATATATTTGTTGTGGATAATGCGAGTAACCGAAAAAAAAGTCTATCAACCATCCCTTACCCTGCTCTCTTAACCTGACGCATAAGCTCCCCCTGAACGACCCCCCCCCCAAGGCAAGCGTAGGGTCGCCAGGAAAATGCATAACAAGAGCTTTGTTGCTAGTTATTTCCTGTAACTAGGGGCAGTCCCGTAGAGTTTAAGCAGGGAAGAAATCCTAAATTTGATGTTGCCGACAGTGAAACCAGTGAGAAAGAAAGAAGACGGCCCCTGTATGGAGGCTCTAGGCTCGACTCTGTATTTCTCTCTGGATTATTCTATTGTGTCTACAAAATATTTTTCACCTATTGAAATATGCTAGAATAATATGTAAAGATGGCTTGATAAGTATTATGTTTACTTTATATTGAATTTAAGTCTTTCTTCTTTCTTTATCAGTTCCCATTCTACCTTTCGGTGTATGGGTTCAGATGCCTGAGATGATCTTTCTCTAGGATGCCCTGTCCTGGCATTTTCTGCTTCCTTTCAAAGAAGTTAAATTTCTATGCTTCAGTGTCTCTTTTAAATATCTTCTTCCCACTTTCTCCGAGGTCTGCCTTTTGGTCTTTTACCTTGGGCTTTAGCACTGTATACTGATTTAGCTATTCTATTGTCATTCATTCTGTTTACATGCCCAGACCATCTCAATTGATTTGTTCCTATCTTAGTTTTTATGCCCTCTGCTTTCGTTCGATCTCTTATTGTTGTGGTTTTGATTTTGTCTCTTTTAGTTTTCCCTACTACTCTTCTTAGATATTTCATTTCGGTTGCCTGCACTCTACTGTATTCTCTACTGTCTAAGGTCCAGGTTTCGCTGCCATAGAGGAGAGTAGGACAATAAACTGTATTGTATACTGCCATTTTCATTTTTATTGACAATTCTTGCTTACCTACAAATGCCTTTCCCAGATGGTTATAATATATTGTGCACTTGCCTTTTTGATTTTCTGGCTGATTTCTTCCCTTAATTTTCCTCTGAATCAATCATTACTCCTATGTAATTGTAGCTGTGAATTTGGTCTAAATTCTCCCTACCCAATTGAAAATATTGTGTTTTAGCTTTCCTAGTTACTAGCATTGTTTTGGTTTTCTTTGCATTTACTCTCCTTCCCCTTTTATTTAGTTCATTGTTCATAATGTTGATATTCGACTGAAGGTCACTTTCTGATTTTCCAAACAGAACTAGATCATCGGCAAATGAAAGCATAGAGATATATTTACTGGTTTGAGTTTGAGCTTCCATATACCTACATTCATTTTCTTCATTTTTGAGGATGCCTTTGCGACTGAATCCATAAATGTGATTATAAACAAAAGAGGACTTAGGATACAGCCCTGTCTCACTCCTATATCTACATCAAATTCTGCAGATATGTTTCCAGCTACTCTCACTGCATGCTTTGGTCTTTCTCATGCTCTTCATTGCCCCCCAGAACAGTTTTGATTTCCTTGATAGCTTTCTTGGTCTTTGTCCACTCTTCCCATTGTTCCTATTTTGCTTTCATAACTTCCTCTTTTTGACGATAGTTCTTTCATTCACGTAATCTATCCTATCCTCTGGTATCTTTGTTTGCAAGTTTTTTTTTCCAGGTATCCTTCTTTTCGTTTGATCTTAGTCTTGACATTCTCATTCCACCATGCTGTTCTTTTCCTATCTCCTTTAATTTGTTTCCTACCAGACCTCTTCAGTACAACTGAGGAGTGTTTTTTTTATACATCTGCCACTTTTCTTCTATTGTGCTATCATTCAGATCCATCTGTCTTTCACTGATAAATCTTTTATCCTAGATTGCTATACCTGTTTTACTCCTGGTTTATTTAGTTCCTCTATTTTGAGTTTAGTAGCTTTCTTCTCTTTCCTTTTCTGTTTGTTTTCTTCAGTCAGTAATCTCATTTTGGCAATCACTAGGTGATGATCACTAAATATTTCTGCTCCTCTGTTTACTCTTGCATCCAATGTACTGTAAAAAAGGGAGCTGCTAACTATAATGTAGTCTATCATTGACTTTTCACACCTGTCTTCATTTACTTTCATATATTTGTGGATATCTTTATGAGGAAAAAAGGTGTTGGCTATTTTCATGTTATTCTTTAGGCAAAAATCTATTAGTTTCTCTCCATTTGGAGAAGTCGTTGTCTCTCCTTTTTATCTATTACTCCTCCTGAGGTTTCTACATTGTTGCCTACTCTAGCGGTTCAATCTCCTAAAACCATTAGTTCCTGTTTGGGTTTAAGATTCTCTGCAGCTATTTGTAAATCGTTTTGAAGATACCTTTTTCTTATTTAGTTGCGTCTTTGTTTGATCCATAAGGTATTAATAACTTAATTTCTCGTCCTTTTGGTTAAATATTTACCTCTAATAGCCGTGGGCTTATAAATGCACTACTCCTGCTCTTTCTTTAACATCTACTCCTGAGAAGATTAAAATATGATTCAGTCCTACATTCTTTATTCCTTGTCCTTTTTTCTTTGTTTCTGTAATGGCCATAATATTTACTTTGAATATTTCTATTTCTTCAACTAATTCTAACTCTTTTCCATTTATTGCCCTAACATTCCATGTTCCAAAAATCACAGTCCATATTCGTTTCCAAGTTCTTTGAAAGATCAAGCCGGTTATATTACATTTATTTCTCTGAATCAGTTTGGTTTTGGATAAGCAGGGGATTAGCCCACTGTACCCTAAGTAGAAGGTGGGGCTGCCACCTTGAAGCCCCTACCAGGCCTTGTTATTTTCTGTCAGGGATAACTGCCTCACCCTTCAGTCATTCAAAAGCAGCAGGTTGTTATTTTCTGTCATGGTTTACTCCTTTAGCCTTTGATCAGTCAAGACAGGCCTGCAAGGCAGCAGGTTGTTTTCTGTCAGGGTTAACTCCCTTAACCTTTGGTCGGCCAAGACCCACCTGCAAGGCAGCAGGAGACCCATGGAGGGCGGGATTATCTACTCCCCGTACAGGTGCTTACCTATCCACTGCCCGGTGAATTAACGTCACCAGTGAAAAAACACAGATAGCCCAATAATGGAAGTCCTACCACATTTTTGGTGTCATGCAAAATTTGACGGATTACACAAGCAACAGACTTCAACTACAAATTAACAACGTATTAATTTAGTAGTCCAAAGTGTGAATGTTATACAAAGATTTTACTGGAATAAATAGATCTAAATCTAGGTCTATCTCTTCTCATAGACTTTCACTAACCACTGATCTAAAATACTGTGCCTGACTATGGAACTCTCTTTTCTCTTTAAAAAATATGTCCATGCCATTATTACTTATTTTACAAGTGATGCAATAGAAAAGAAATGAGAAAGAAATTCACACATTCGAAAATCATGGTGAATCTTCATAGATTGTATTTACCTCGTATCCTGTCTTTGAATCAAAAGTCGTGTCGCAAAGCTTATAATTACAGCTTTCATCTTCATCCTTGATCTGAGAAAGCGGAGGTTCCATAATTTCTTTATGACAGCTAGATCTAGAAGATATAGTAGTAGTAGAACTAGATCTATTACAACTAATGGCATAAATGCACTTGACGCCGCAGGTCCTAGATGCTCCAGTGCCACAACACAAAATGTGATTTACTCTACTAGATCTACTACTACTGCACGTTACACGAGCGCGGTTTTTCATCCAGCTTCCAGGAGCGCGATTCGCGACAAATGAGGGCCAAACATATCTAACCAGAAGCTTAAATACTCTTCCTCGATGAAGGCGCATGCTGCTTTGAGAAGCCTGGTCGCGCTGTCAGTGCAAGGCGGTGACGACAAATCTTAAGCGTAAAGACAAACTCAACTGAAAGTAAAAGTCCAACATTATAAGTAGGCCTCGTCAAACGATCTAAACTATAAATAATATTACATAATCAAGAGAGGTTCTTTTGTGCAAGGGCACGTTCTTCGAGTTATGGCAAGATATCAAGACGGCCTTGGTTATGGTCTATGACTTGAATTTGACCTTTCAACTTTCAACTCTGGGACATTTCCGTTGCCAGGCGACCTTAAACTTTGACAGCCGGTTTTTTCGATTGAGCGAATATCTTTTCTTCGTAATAATAACAATGATAAATGATCAACGCAGTTCTTGAGTACTGTCAGCGCTCGTGTTTTTTTGCTTGTAGGTTTGTTGTTGCTGGGGTTTTTTGTTGGGGCTTCTTTTATGCTTTTTAAAATCTTATTTTGCTTCGTTTTTTTTTTAAATTCAACCACAACAGTTAATCTAGTTTTGATTTAAAATTTAAAGACTTCAGTGCTATTCAATCAATCAATCATTCGGTTTCCTTATTGCTGAGGTTGGAGGCCATGGCTCGCCATTCGTCGCTATTCTGGTCATGCCTGATAATTCTGCAATGTTGGTTGTCCAGCTGGCTGTCCCTTCTTCTTCTCCTTTTTTGCCATTGACACCCCCTCCTAGTGTGGCTCTTTGTAGTGTGTGATGTATTCGTATGTGGCCACAGTCTCATAGTACTTAATTTTTTGTTCAGCGCAGGTAATCATGTGTCCATTCTTGTGCTGTAACCCCTAAATAATCAAAATTAAGGCTCAAGTAAGAGGAAAAAAAGAGCCTCGTTACAATAAAATCGTCCACGTCTGAAAATCTAAATACGCACGGTTTAGAGAATTCACACAAGGTGTTAAAACACACGCCATAATCAGGTCATCAAATAAATAATAATTACAAGTAGAATAAGAAAAAATATGAAGAAGAAGAAGAAGAAGAAGAAGAAGAAGAAGAAGAAGAAGAAGAAGAAGAAGAAGAAGAAGAAGAAGAAGAAGAAGAAGAAGAAGAAGAAGAAGAAGAAGAAGAAGAAGAAGAAGAAGAAGAATAGAAGAATAATAAGAATATAATAATAATAATAATAATAATAATAATAATAATAATAATAATAATAATAATAATAATAATCTTCATGTCCATCAACTATATATATTTTACACAGCTCAGACAAGGGATATCATGGGAGCATTTTATCTTGGAGCAGATAATATATTATTACTAATATTACCAATATATCTACCGGTCTTTCATAATTATTTCAAGATGCAATCATTTTCACTATTCTAGGCAAAATTGAAAACTGGTTAGCATTTTACTCTACGGTTTAAGTTGAACAATAGAATTCAATTGTTAATTGCGAAGATTGTCTCCTGATTCATGAATGAATAAATGTTTGTTTCTTTATTTATTTATTTTTTATTAAATCTAAATGTTACACAGACCGAGGAAGTAAAGGTCAGTGAACAAGTTTTTTGTTGTTGTTTTGTTTTTATTGGAGTTTTTTTTTTTTTTTTGGGGGGGTTTTGGGGGGGGCGGGTGGTGTTTTTTTGCTTTTGTTTTTTTTTTTATCTATCCACATCCACAGCTAAGATGATTTCGAGGTAGGATTTTTTAAAATGTTGTCCAGACTGCCCAGTAAAAAAAACAAACCTGTGGATCTTTAACGTGCACAGAGTGTTGTGATCTGCACACGGGACCTCCTTTTTATTGACTGTCTCCGATGGGACTAGATGTCGATCCACCTACCTAAAGCAGAGGTTAGATTTTGCTAGAAAAAACTCAAGAAAATTTGTCAATCGTTGAGGGGTTCGAACCCACTATCTTTTGGTAGAGATGCTGACAACTTGCCTCTGCATTACCGAGCCCACGCCCCCCCCCCCCCCCCCCCACACACACACACACACATGAGAAACAAGAAACTCGATATTAGTGATCAGTACACAGTCAAGATAACGTTCTCTTTTGACAATGTATGTCAGATTATGTATTAACACCAGCCACCGATCACTCTACTAAAGAGTCGATAATGGATCCATTGTATCAAGATAGTGTGTACAAGGCAACATGGAAAGTCAACACATCACAAGAGGCCAAAGGTATTCTAATACAATCAAATGCGGCAACATTGAAGAAAACATAGATCTAAGCCTATGACACATTGGCGTATTATTTTGAAAATAAGTTCAGGTCACAACGCTATCAAATAGCCTAGACGATACTTTGGACAATCACAACAACACAACAGAACAAGAAGGTACCAAAGGCGACAGGACACATTGACATATCATTTTGATAATAAGTTCAGGTCACAGCCCTATCAAGTAGCCTCGATGATACTTCAGAGAATCACAACAACACAACAAGAATGTATCGAAGGCGACACCGTCGCATCCGACAATGAGAATACACACGAGAGCCAGCATTCATCAGACAGTGAAAGACTTGAAGAAAACACATGCTCGCGATGATCAGCAACATAAAAGTAATCACGCAGACGTGCCACTGACAAGTTTGATAAGCATTAAAATACACACATGCAGTATGTAGATACAAGTATGTAAAATCAAGAAAGACACACGACAGCGCCACCCCCCCCCACACACACACACAGCCCGGCGCAACAACTAACAGCTATATTCATGAAACGCTGTTGGATTATATCTACGAAAGATGACACTCAACTCGTGCGGAAACAGAGGATTCCATAATCAAATATTGCGTGAAAAGAAACCCCATAATGATGCCGTTAATGAATTTCATCATAAGAACAGTGAAGACAACAGCTCCTGAGTCCTATGCAAACATGCGACGGTGACACATGCGAACTTGGCAAGATGAGAAATATTGTATTCAAAAAGAGTATTATAAGTACGAACAGAATATCCTGACATTTCTGCCACATCTTAAACGCCTAATAATTCAGAAATCAAACATTGCATCTAGTTTGAATCATCAAATTTACAAGAGAGAAAATTATATCAAGTTCCAGATTCCATGACTTGACTGAAGATGTCAAATTGCCTTCTTCCTTTCGTATAAAAATGTCACTAAAATTATTTAATTTTAATTTAATAATAAGAGATCCAATCGATCGTAAAATGCTAAATATAAATAAGTAAAGATGTGCAGAAACTTTCATCTAGCCGTTAAAAAAGAAAAATAACCCAAAGTTATACATTATGGAGTTAAAGAACGAGCGACTTAGATGCTAGATCCATTTAAGATAATAAAAAAAAGTAAGAGAAGTACAAACTATACTAGAAGAATGAGGGACAGTGTGTGAGAGATTAGAATAAGGGAGAAGATG
>JAXRKP010000255.1:57500-95000 GCA_037039925.1 Doris montereyensis | reverse complement strand
AGAGAGAGAGAGAGAGGGAGAGAGAGAGAGAGAGGGAGAAGAGGGAGAGAAAGAGAGAGAGAGGGAGAGAGAGAGAGAGAGAGAGAGAGAGAGAGAGAGAGAGAGAGAGAGAGAGAGAGAGAGAGAGAGAGAGAGAGAGAGAGAGAGATGAACGTGCTGGCTCATCGACTGTACCGTACATCATTTATCCCCCAGCAGGCCATTTCATCCGTCTTCTTCTTCATAACGACTGACCAACGCACATCTTGAGTATTACTGTCAATGGTATATTATTATTTTGATTGAACCTTATTAATCCAATTTTGTCTTTAAAGTGATGTGTGTAATTGCTGAGTTTTATTTCTGTCGGCAGTCCATTCCACAGCCTTACTGTACTAGGGTAAAATGAGTGCAGGTGACAATCAGTTTTTGAAGATGGAACCATATTATGTTTGACAGCCTGATCTGGTTGTTCTTGCGTTAAGTTTAAGCTGATCTAATGGAATAAACAATTGACCATTAATTAATAGCCTTAAAGAAAATATTAATGTTATTTCTAGCTCTATATTCTTTTAAAGGTATCCATGGCAACTGGATCATGTTGTTTTTGGTATTTTCTTTAGTGTATGTTATAATTATTAGTTACAAAGCGGGCTGCATTCTTTTGTACTTCCTCAATTTCTTGCACGTAGGTATGCTGGTGTGGGTCTCAGACACACTACCATAATCTAAGACTGGTTTTACGAAGGCTTTGAAGCACTTTTCTTTTACATGTTGAGGACAGTTGTAAGATTTCTTCTAATAAAGGCCAAAAGTTCAATTGCTTTCCTGCATAATGCTCTATGTTGTTCTTTCCATTGCAATTTAGTGTCTATTGTAACTCCTAGGTATTTTGCACTGTTGGTTATTTTTAGTTTTTGGCCTTCTCAACTTCCTTGGAAGCATACAGTACACAAGCATGTTTGGCTTATCCTACTAACACTCTAACAAGATATTTCTCTTTTTATAGCTGGGTACTCATTAACACCTGAGTCAAGTGAGGAAAGTAGAGTGAACCATCTTTCCTAAGAGTAAGAGTACAACGCTGTGAAAGAGAGAGAGAGAGAGAGAGAGAGAGAGAGAGAGAGAGAGAGAGAGAGAGAGAGAGAGAGAGAGAGAGAGAGAGAGAGAGAGAGAGAGAGAGAGAAAGAGAGAAAAACGACAGACAGAAATACAGACGGATTTTCGTTGTCTGCTTGTTTCCTCTTGTGACAAGTGGAAAGTAGGACTTAGATCTTAGCTAAAATTTTGATGAAAGTCTTCAGTGCGAT
This sequence comes from Doris montereyensis, assembly GCA_037039925.1. Classification (NCBI taxonomy): domain Eukaryota; kingdom Metazoa; phylum Mollusca; class Gastropoda; order Nudibranchia; family Dorididae; genus Doris; species Doris montereyensis. The sequence goes on along the minus strand of JAXRKP010000255.1, from coordinate 93,711 downwards.
CATTTGGAATTTAAGACGCATGAATTATTTCATGTGTGGCAATCTCGACTATTATTACATATCATATACAGGACTTGTAACAAAAAGCTAGCCTAATTAGAAATGCAAAATGTCATCATCACTGTCTTGGAGGACCGTCGGTAACTAGAAAACAACAGTGAGATATAGGCGATACTTCATGTATCGATATTCACATATATACATTTTTGGATCGCGAGACATACGGTCAATCTTTATCAAAGAAATCATAAGCTCTTTTTGTAGTCAAAGAATAAACACAAAAAATCAATAACCTCCTGTTGATTCGATTACATATGACGTAAAAACAATGTTAAGTAATTCAGGGGATTCTTATTTAAATATCAAACAAAACGAAACTAATTCAAGTGAAATATAACCAGTCTTTCACATGATGAGTGTAACACATTTTCAGATGTTTTAGGACGTATACATTTTAGCTTCTTAGCGTTACAATACAGAAAAACACTGGTATTTTACAGCTTAAAGCTTTGGCATTTTTGCTATTACCATCCATTGCCTTCTTCGCCACTTAAAGCGTAAAGAGTAAAGAAAATATTATTAGGATATGCTTGGGATATAAAATGAATTGAAACACTTTGCCTGGAATCGTTGAAATGAGATATAAAGTGCAGTATTGAGAAATATGATACTCAGGTGTCATCGCTAAAAAACAGTCATGGCGGCCGAGGTGCAGAATTTGGATGAAAACGAAAAGAAAATAGTAAATGAATTTTGTCATCATTTAGAGAAATCAAAGCAATTATTCAACGGATTAAGGTGAGCATATACGATAGTTCCATTATGCTATTTAATCTGGAAAAATACAACTGCCGTCTAAATGAGAAACAAGACTAGGAGATCTAGATTCTAGCTCTAGATCTAGAGATCTAGATCTAGATCTAGATCTATAGTTAATGATTCTAGATCCCCAATGATCATCTAGAAATCTAGATGCTAGATCTAGATTCTAAGTCTCTCTGAATCTGAACGTTTATTTGACTAGACTAGAGGATCTAGAGACTTAAGAAATCTAATATAGCTCTTAATCTAGGTCTCGATCTAGATAATCATAGTGGTATTGAGGAATTGAGTGCTCATTGTATGCTTTTTGGGAGCAGTTCTATAGTTCAGTAAAAATACCATCAATGACGGGCTTCGCTGAAAGTGACAGTATATTATAGTAGGACTAGGATCATGACCTTTAGTGTCAGAAAGAGGTTTAACCCAAGAAAAGCGCCGACCCTTTATTTAGAACGTGTTATGGTTGGTCCGGGAAGCGCAGGCCCTGTATTTGGGGCCAGACACCTAGGCTTCTTTAATGGAAATTTCCACTTTCCTTACATGGTTTGTAGTTTGACCTTTGAGTTCATAGTTAAATAACAACCAATCAGATTACAATTTATTTTAAGCTCGTGGCTTTCCCGACAGCCTCGTTATCATTCGTCAAAGTGACGCTTTCCCATTTAACATACTTCGTGAGAGGTCTAAGTTTATTACACGGCTGTCGCTGCTAGTGTTTAGTCCTTAGTTTAAGTTTTTCTTGTTGCAATAACATCTCAATATGAATTCCTTATTTCAACTTATAGAAAATGCATGTTTTATAGGTCTTTTATCATCTGTAAACGTGAACTCATTTTTCAAACTAAGTCTAAATCCTAGCTTCGCCCGTTGCACACACTCGTTTTTTCATGCAAATGGCTGGGAAACCCCTCACTGTAAGAAGGTCACTTCCAGCAACGCCGCAAGTTCTGCTTGGGTTAAACAGACTAATCAGCTTTTAGAAATAATAGCACTTAAAATCAGTAACAAAAATAGGTTTGCCGAGCCAATCTGATCGTTGAAAGGGGTGTTACCCATGGCCAAGTTTGGTCGACTTAAACAATAATGGGAAACTTACCGGCGTATTGCAGCCGTTTCGGCCGGATTGAACCATGAGTTAACGCTAGAAATGTGGCTCAGTTAGCCAGCACAATGGCTGCCACACGCTAGTTGGCTCGCTGACAGTCATCGCCACGGTGCGAGGCTGCCCACTTCTGACCAGGCCATCACCAATCTATAAAATTCAGTCGCATGGCGATCATCTGGTCTCAGCCAAGCAAAACTAAACTAGGATGATTCCATATTTCAATTTAGTTGGAGACAACAAGACCAATTACATATTTGTGCAAACACATTCTTATTATCAGCTCAATCACACATACTCTTAAAACAGACTAGCTCACTTTTTACACCCCTCTAGCGATGTACTTGTCCTAGCAGTGTAATAGGATCATTCTATTTTATTATAGGAGTGACCAATAATTGAAAGTTGTATAATACAAGCCGATTTCATGCATAGTACAGCTGTAAGCATTGTTACCACCAGTTGCCCAAGGCAAAGATAATGATGGATACACCCGTTATGAAATAACATGAAGGCCTTTTGGATTTAAGCTATGAGCCTGAACGCGTCCTTTTCCCTGTGTACCAAATGGTTAACCAATCAGAAAGCATTATTTTAAAAGAGGATGAGTGTAAGATAGCAAGAGGGTAACAAGGAGGAATATAATGCAGGTTTCACAGATCTTGAGCCGTCTTTCCTCCCCTGCAAATAACGGGCATTGCGCTGAGAGGTTTGCAGCAGGCAAATGGAAAATCCTGGACGTATCGCTGAACAGAGTGCTGTAACAAACCGGCTTTTACCGGTCATAGTCTTACCAAGGTTAAGACAAAATAAGATCACAAGAAATCTTTGTTAGTTATTGGAACAAGCAACATATTTTTTTTAATGAAATGAGAGCTTTTATTAAAATATTTTAAAGAGGTTTTACTGAAATAAAGAGAACTTTTCGCAGACACATTAAACAGCTGACCAACTGTACTGATGTAAGCTGTGTTGATGTTACACCACTCTATATCTAGATTAGAAATTAAAATTACTTTTAATGTCTCATTTATTACACAGCACCATGCAATATTGCACAACTTTACAGAGTCATCCATATATACTTCTATGCAATTGAAAATTTCTCACTCCCAACAATGTCTCGAAAAACCAATGCTAGCAGAACGATTGGCATCAGTCCCATGTCGCTGTCCGATGTCTCAGTCTCAAGTCAGTTTCGATGTGTCAGTCCCACACCGTGTCACTTTGACATGAAAAGATACATTTCGTTTATCCCCCTCAAAAGCCAAGCCCCAGCTGTTTATCTCACCTCTTCAAAATAAACCCTCTTTATATATATGTCTCTTTGAAGGTTCCGATTATATGGTACTTCTTTCTCTAATTTATTATTTTTAAAATGAAGGGGGCGGGAGGAGGTTCTTTAGAGATTGTAATAGATTTCTTCCGTTTTATCTCTTTGATACTAGTCACCTTTTTTGCCCTTGTTTTCGCTGTTTAGGACAGTATCACTTCTAAATTATTTAAGTCGATACCGACAACAAGTGCAAATTTGACGTACCTTTATTTACGCTATAAAACCACAGGATTACTGTCTTCTTATAAAATAGTTTGGGCTTGGGTTTTGTGGGGGGGGGGGGGGGAAGGACAAGGTGCGTGCATGTACAGCAAAATTGGGACATAAAAGCGTGCTTTGATGTCCAGAATGTCCTGCCGAGGTCAAACACTTCCAGCGCATGTGCGACATAGGGAGAGGGGGTGTTTCGGGAGGGGGTTTAGCCTTTGTCAGAGATTGTGATAAGATCTCTTCCAAAATCTTTTCAAAGTTTTCTTTATTCTTTCCTCCATTTATTTCTAAGATTCAACTTAAATATATAAAAAAAAGGTTCATAAGCGGTATGGTATATATGGAAGTGCTTACTTTTCTGCATCCCGGATTTGTGGTACATCCAACATTGGCCAAAAAAAAAGGGGAGAAAGTGATGGTTTGTTTTTGAGCGTTGCTGTCAGTTGCAACAGTATTTCATTATGTACTTTTGAAGGAGACTGCATACATAATTTCAGCCAATTTGATACAGTATGAGACTCAAAACAACACACTTATATATATGTGAACATGAGCAATTCAAATGTTAATGACAATGGACAGAGTGACTTAATCGGACTGAAACCAACCCATTCTGCTAGCATTGGTAACATATTAGCCTTTTTGAAGGATGAGTTTCACAGTCGGGCACACCTAAGGGAGATGAATAGCTGTGGCTCGGATTTTATGTGAGGAAAAAAAGAGATCTGTGTTTGAGAGGTTGCTTTCAGTCGCAGCAATATTTCATGACTGAATCACAGGTTTTGGTCACTTCAGCTAATCGACACGATAAGAGACTCAAGACAAGAGAGCAGTTCAAATGTCAATGGCAAAAATTGACAGTGTAACAAATCTTTGAATCGGAAGTGACTGGCTTTCGTTAAGCTATATATTGACCATATTTCTAAACATGTAACTCGGTAGATAATATAATTTGCATAATAAGTTGCATTAAATTGCTACTGCATAGATGCTATATAATAACAGATTTTTACCTTTTCGTGAAATCTTTCACAATGACACTAGGTATTACTTCATTTTGGTCTGAGAATGTTGATTGTCATTCTATGCTTCAATCCACATCATAACATCATTCTATAAAAGTTAATATAATGTAATACCAGCTGTTTCTCTCTGTCCTTCTATCAGAGATTTGCCCCAGTATGGACACAAGCAGTGGCAGTCTTACTTTGGCAGAACCTTTGATGTCTACACTAAACTTTGGAAGTTTCAGCAACAGCACAGGTTTTCATTTTTATCATTTATTAGGATGTAAATTCAACTGGAACAAAATTTAATAGAGGACACATATAGAATGGTGGCGTCGGTGGCTGAGTGGTTAGGCTGCCGGACTTGGGATCATGACGTCCTGGAGTTGAATCCTATCAAAAAGCTAGATCTTCGTTGAATGTGTTCCTTGGGAAAGACATTTAACATGCAACGTTCCTCACTCTACCCAGGTGAAAATGGGTGCAAGCACTAGTTTTGGAGTAAACATTTGTATCACGGTGGCGTCTCGTCTGGGAGGTGATTATTATCATCTGTTTCGTTTCATGCTGCAGAAAACGGGATAAGCTCCGGCTCTATGGGCTGCAGTGCCCTAGAAGGTTTTTCACTTTTTACTTACCAAGAAGGGAAAGCTCTTCTACTTTCTCAGAAAGCAATGGTCACTACAAGTTCTTAAGTGAGCCTTTGGCAATCGGGTACTAAACGAACAGACCGAAGGAGCTGTGCTTCGCTCTTGCTGGGAAAGTGTAGTTTTTGCTCTAAGTTTCAGTTGCCAGGCCTTGCTGTAGATCGCGGTTATTCAAGGTAATGTCTCTCTGCAGCCACCTTTACCTTTGCTTTTGCTCAGAGCCAGGCACATGAAAAGAGCATGCTCTGGGGATTCTTCTGGGTCCGGCATCATTGACAAATGGGGTCGGTTCTGGGTCAATCCTGTCTTAGTGCGAGAGTCCATCTTTTCATTTTCAGTCATTATTACGTTATTTGTATCATTACTGCATTATTAGTAGTAGTAGTAACTTAGTGGTAGTATTAGTATTACCAACATTATTTGTATTATTATTGTTTTTATTATTAGTATTTTTGTTTTTATTAATATTGTTTTTATTATTATGTTGTTGTTGCTATTGTTTCTTTTTGTCTTTATTTCATTGTATGAAACTGACAGCAAAAATTATTGGGCAATAAATTTGATGTTATTAATTAATGGCTTGTTTTTACACCCAAAGATGAGAAATTATGTACACTATTTAGTTGCATTCCACTAGCACATGAACAGCTGTACTGCATACTTTTATGCTTCACAGAAGGTTGAAAATGACTTATGAATGTTATTGTCTTCTTGGGGAAACGATATATTGTCTGCACATGTGCCAGAATAGGAAAAAATGAAATTTCATGATCTCTATTTTTATTCCCAAGTGATTCCTGGTGTGACCCATGACAGGATATTCCCTAAGGGATGACAATTTTGTGAAAAGCTTGTGATTTTTGCTCTAAGAAGTATATCATATGTATCTTGATACAGAACCACAATAAGTGTAAAATTGTGACGAGATGTTGTATTGTTTTATAATATATTCTTGATTATCTGAACCATCCGAAAAGTTTTGAAAATTGATTAAACTCCTACCCCCTCTTCCCCCCAAAAGTGAGTACGAAAGAAGTATGTGGGTATTTGTGGTTAAATTGAGTCTTCAAGGAGTCAGTAATTCCTGACTGGTTTTATAATTTCTATTTTTATCTTGTGAACTTTCATTGTGCTCTAAATTTATCCATGTCAGTTTAGATTCTGGCAATCTAGGAGATGTATCCATTCAAAGTTAATTTAAGATATATTCATTTTGTACAACATCTTTTTATTTTATTTTCAGGAGTACCTTGGACTCAAATATGGTCTCAAACGATGGCAGATAGGAGAGATTGCATCGAAAATTGGCCAACTGTATTACCATTATTAGTAAGTGCCAAAATGTCAGTCGTTTTACTTTCATTCAACGTCCTGCATCATGTCTTTCCTCAATGATTTTATCCATTTGGTACATTATGATTGTCGTAGAAGTGAGACACTCAATATGGCTTGTGATAAGTTGTGTAGATGAATGTCCAATAAATGGACACCAGAAGTACAGAATGGCAACCGAGAAGCATTTGGACATCAGCTGAAATCAGGTGTAGATGGATTTAATTTGATTTTACCCACTGTAACATAGTTATTTGTAGCTCTGAAAGGGATTTCCTGTAGTAAGTGAATAGTGGTTAAATACCAACTAGTGTTTACTAAGTAGGTAATGGTATTTTCTATCGGGGTGCATGTAACGGTTCTTTGGTAAATAACCATTTTAAAAGAGGAGTGACATAACATTGTTACTTGTAGCTCTAAAAGGGATTTCTGAGTGAATAAAAACCCATGACGTAATCGATCTTGGTGTGTGCTGAGCCTAGCGTGTTTGTGACTTAATCGTTTTGGTGCCCTAGTATTGATTCGTTTGTCTAGAAAGAAATAGCTTAGTCTAGATTAGTGTACTATTATTTCAGAACCTTCTCTTATTGTCTTTAACCCAATCCTGCCTAACTCGCTGGCTAGTCTGCTGGCTGGATGCCTAAGCAAAGGGAGATAACTCCATCCCTGTTTGCACCCATTGTTATTATAAAATGTTTTTTTCATGTTTTTATTGTTTCTTTATTTTTTTTCAAATTTATTCATGTACAGGAATGTTTTTATTGGACAGAAACACTGATATTTACAACATTGAACACTATCAATGGCTCAAGTTAAGTGTCGGGTAGGTCTGTCGTCCACAGGTACGACAGTTTTGATTTCGCCTGTCAACGCATTGCTCGCCTCAGTGTCGATAGAGTTAGTTCTAGATCTATCGCTATTTTCTTCTTCATCATCCCCTCATCATCACTCAAATCAGTTAAAACTTCTTTAATATCAGAGCCTTCATTATTTTCATCACGATTGAGGGTTCTATTGGGCCCCAAATCGCCGTTCATCTCCTCTCTCAATTCACAGAGTCAGCTTTACATGCGTTGAAGTTAAAATGCCATTTTGCCGGTCGGCGACCTCTGAACTTTGAAAAATCGTAGAATATTGACCAAACCATGGAGAAGAGTCCTGTTTCCTTATAAAAATCCAGTGAAGCTGTGAATAGGTTAAAGGTTACAATAGGTCGTGACCTCACAAGATTTGTCGCTAGAATGCTTTTTAAACAAGCCTTCTAATATGTGACGTCGACAGCACTCGAGCACTAGCGGGTGCATTAGGCATGATGCTGAAAGAGGCGTTAGCAGGCACGTTAGACAGGATTGGGTTAATGATCTGGAAATTTCCATTTCTGGAAGAGTCTTTGTTTTAAGTATAAAAGGGCAGTTTATCTATGATTGGGAGAGTGCGAGAAATAGATTCGGTAAGTGTGAGAGAAGTACACGTTGACTTTACCATAATATGCCAAAATTGTGAATTTGCTTCACCTCATTGATTGGTTGTCGACTGTGAGTATAATAAACATATTTTGTTGTAATTATTAATTGAGCATTGGTGTTTCTAGGTGTGTCTCGCATTCGGCAGCATCTAGATCTAGAGAAAATTGTCTTGGTCCATTTACACCTTCGTAACACCCACATTCACAACCAAGGTCATCTCATGGTTTTGGTAGGATTTTAAAGTTTTGCCGGACTGCCCTGTAAATAGTCAAGGGATCTTAAACGTGCACAAAGTGTTGTGAACTACACATGACCTCTTTTTTATTATCTTTCTCCTGATGGGACAAGGTGTCGATCCACCTACCTGATCAGAGAGGTAGGTTTTATTGGAAAGAAAAATTTGAAAACTTCAATCTGCTGGGGGTTGAACCCACAACCTTTTGGTTGAGAGGCTAACTCCTTGCCTTTGGACTACAGAGCCCTCTGATTGAGGTGCAAATGGAGATATGATATCCAGCAACACTGAGGGGCAACATGGCCAAGGAATGCAAAAGATGTGACAATAAGGATGGAGAGATATTACGGAAGGCTACCTCCTGCAGTGGAAGGGACATGGTGATCAGAGGTAAGGTGTAGGTGTCTCAACCAAAGGGCATTGGTTTGTGTCCTGACAGGTTGAAAGATTTTCTCAAGAGTTTTCGTGTAAACCTCCCCTCCCTCCTCCTTGGTCCGGGCAATTGGATCGACACCTGGTCCCATTGGAAATGGATGTTAGAAAGGGGTCACGTGTGCAGTTCCCACTGTTCACAGGACAGTCGCTGAGGGAAAATTGTAAATCCACTGAAAACCCAGCGATTACTTTAGTTGTGGATGTGTATGTAAAACCACATCAAATCAAAATCCTGCAGCCTAGAACCAAGAATCAAGGATCAGGCAGTAAATCATTATAAACAATAGAATAGGACCATATTTTACCCAAGCCAATGGCCGATTTTATTCACTCATGACATGCTCATGTTTAGATGATTTTATAGCACATAACATTCATTTTTGTTTTTATTTTTCAGTCTAAGAGCAGTGAGACAAACTACCTGAATGAGTCATTCTCATTTTATTCTGCTATACGCATGCGAGCGTATTATTCCAAAGCCAGCAAGGAAGAAAGGTATGCAGAAGTATATTATTTAACAACGTACATCAATCTTTTTAGCTGTCATCTAAAACAAAATTTCATTGACCTTGCAAACAATATGTGACATGGAGTACCTTTTATTATACATAAACAAAACAACCAAATGTCTTAAAATGATATAGGGAACCATACAGGCATAAAAAAATTGAACTGAATTTTGCTTTCTTGTGAATCAATTAACGTAACAGATACCCTTCATGTTGTAGAAATGACTATATGAATTTTGATGAATATTTGATGGTAAAATGTCACCATTTATCATATATTTGGAATGTCAGTGCTGTTCATTTGTTTATTGTCAAAACTGTTCTTTAACCATAAACACACATCTGCTGCAATAAATACAATGAAATATTACAATGGAGCGAAAGGAAAATGATATAGAAAAAAATGACAATACGACTAAGACACACAGGAAAAAAATGTGTGACATTCAGATTTGACTTTATCTTAACCAAGGAATACAATTAACTGCTCATGATTATAGATTAAGAGATTTTCCTTAGAGCATGAAGAAGAGAACATTTTTTGTGATAGTATGAATGTTAATCAACATATGAATGGAGATCTATTTTATAGATTTTGAGAAGGCTTTTGATAGTGTACACAGACCTGCATTATGGAACATCCTACAACACTATGGCATTCACTCCAAGGTAGTTAGCATAATCAAACTGCTTTACAGGGATTTCCATACGTGAACATGAATATAGGTGTGAACCAGGGCTGCATTCTATCACCTTTTCTATTCTGCCTTGCTATCGATGGGATTATGAAGGAATCTGTTGAAAATAACAAAACAGGACTAAGGTGGACATTCACTGCAATATTAGGGGACTTTGATTTTGCTGATGATGTTGTACTCCTGTCACAGAACATCACAGATATACAAACCAAAACACAGCGAGTTGATAACAACGCACAAAAGCTGGGGCTACACATAAATATTGGAAAAACTAAAATGATGAGGATGAACAACAAATCGAAACAACCGGTGAACCTTGAAACAAGGAGATTGAGGATATACAAGCTTTCACATATCTCGGGGAGTAAAACTACTCAAAATGGAAATTCTGAAGATCATGATAATCAGATCAAGAAAGATTAACAAAAGCAAGAAAAGTATTTGGATCACTGAAAAATATTTCGAATTCAAGAAAAATCCCAATTAAAACAAAACTCAGATTCTACAAATCTAATATTCTTGCTGTCCTTCTTTATGGTGCTGAATCTTCTTGGAAAACAACAAATAACATCTGCAGAAAGTTGGACACCTTTCAAAACAAATGTCTCAGAAAGATCCTCAAAATATTTTGGTCAAACACGATATCAAACAACGACCTTCAAGAAAGAACATCACCGGGGTCAATATCCCAGATTGTAAAGAGGAGAAGATGGAAGTGGACTGGTCACATCCTTAGGATGAATGCTGATGTCATCCCTAAAGAGCCCTCAGATGGACCCCTCAGGGAACAAGAGGTCGCCCGCTATAATCCTGAATGAGAAACATGGAAAAAGAGATGAAGACCCAGGGATGGATGTGGCGGCAGATGACAAAATTTATCATCTGATCGTGTTCAATGGCGATCCACTGTGTCGTCGGCCTTGTGTGCTGCCCAAGTACCATGAGGATAAGTAAGTAAGTATGAACGTTAGAAGGCCTGAATAGTAGCGAAAGTCAAGTGTTGAGCTGAGGAGTCCATATAAATTTTCTTTAAAATTTTTAAAATTTGAATAAAAACAGAAAACGATTTGTGTGATTTTAACATAGTTAGTATCTGTTTTATCTCTCGTATTAGGCCTGACTTGATGGTGAAGAAACTTCGTTATTACGCCCGCTTCATTGTCGTCTGTCTTCTTCTAAAGAAGATGAAATTGGTCAGAGATTTAGTGAGGGTAAGTTGTGTCATGCTGTTTGGTACAAGTGTGTTTTCATTTAAAAGAGAGTCCCAAGCAAGTGGCTATGAGCACATATCGTCAAGGTGAGGCACTATGCCATGCCCAAAGCTATGGTACATCAGCTTGTTTTAATAAGAAGTAGATGTGCCAAATATTTTTTCAAGAAATGGTAAACGATTGCTTAAGGCCCCAGCATTTTTCTTGCTTTCCTTTAATGCTTAAACACACAAAAAGGGCGCAGGTCATGAACTAGCGCATATATCTTGACCTACACCTAATAGATATTTGGCGTCAATGGCCGAGTGGTCAAGCTGCCAGGTTTGAGATCATGAGGTCTCACATTCGAATCTAGCAAACCTAGGTCCTATGTCTTGTTCCATGGGAAAGACACTTAACATGCATTTTCTTCACTCGAACCAGCCGCAAACAGGCTCAAGCACTAGGTTTGGAGTGAAAACGACCCCGATGTCGGACTAGCGTCCTGTCCAGGAGGTGATTATAATCACCTGTTATGTTTCACTCTACACAATCTGGGATGAGCTCCAGCTCTATGGGTCGTAATGGCCTTGAAGCGACTTTTACGTTTTACTGACACCCCACTATATAATAAAACCTACATCATTCCTGAAGCAACATGTAAGTCATTTTTGGTGAGTCTCTCAAAACTATGAAAAATGACGTGAGCCATTATATTAGAGCCTTGGCAATATCATTTTCTTTATATTCAGATGCATTTAGGGTCAGCAATGAGATCTCACTGGTATTTATTGCAAAGTGACACTGAGGCCTGTACGTTTTTGGCTCATATTACATCTGCTCATGCCTCCTAATGCCTCTGTCCATCCCACCACCGAGACATTGATGGCCTAGTGGTAAGGGCAGCCGCACTTTGGATTGTGAATTCTAGGTTCGAATCCTAGCAATGCTAGTTCTTAATGGGTTCCTTGGGGAAAGACGCTTTATAACATGCCAGTGAAACAAATGAAATGAATTATTTGTATGTCTTGACATTGGTGTTTCCTCATTATTTCACCACGTACATCAATTTGTTTCTTGTCTTTTTTTATTACGTCTGTGCGTTTGGTGGCTGCTATTAGTGAGGTACTACACATCTTTCCTTTCACCCTTTCAATGTCATTCATCGTGCTATTTCCTCTTAATTCACCATGATTGCAGCACTTGTTGGAGGAAAAAGGTAAATTCCTTTGAAACAAAAGTCGTGTCTGTTGAGGTGCAATTGGTAATGTTCCTGAGGTTTTTGGTCACTTAGACACTGATTGACACTCTTCGTGGCCCCAGTTCGTTTCATGACAGTGTACCCTAAGGAAAGGCCCTTCACTCTGCTTTCCTCATTGGTTTCAGGTGTGAATGAGTATCCAGCTTTGGGCAGATAATATCATTGTCAGAGTGTGAGCATGAGTTGCAGACTACAAGGGGACTCAGTAGGTTCGAGCCCCACCAACGTTGAGCAATTTTCTCTTCGAGTTTTCTAGTGATAAAAAGGAAGTCCCATGTGCAGATCTCAACACTCTGTGCACGTTAAAGAACCCTTGACTGTTTACAGGGCAGTCTAGGCAATATTTAAAAGATCCTACCAAAAACCCGGAGATCACCTTGGATGTGGGTAAATCAAATCAAGTCAAAGTAAAGTTCCTTCAAGGCCTTAAAGGCCCATAGATCCGAGCTCATCCCGGTTTCTATAGCGTGAAGCGGAACAGGTGACAATAATCACCTCCTGGCCAGGACACTAGTCTGATGCAGGTTTTACTCCCAATGGAGTGCTTGTACCCATCTGCACCTGGGAAGAGTGCGGAAAAATGCGTGTTACGCGTCTTTTCCCAAGGAACACAACGCGTCGGACCTGGCTTTACTAGGATTTTAACGCATGACTTCCTGATCCCCAGCCCGGCAGCCTAACCGCTTGGCCACCGATGCCACTCAAATCAAACCAAACCAGACTATAAATCCATCTTTGTCTGTTTTTCTATTTCAGGAGTTGGCAAAGCAAATAGATGACTACACTGGCACCTCGAGCCAGAGGACCAGATGGAGTGGAACCTGGTGTTGGGGGAAATCAAGGCTTTCATCGAGGTGAGATATAAAAATATATGCAGAAGGAAGACGTTGTTGGTGAAACTGTCTTAGACACGTAAGTCTATCCGCGTGAGGTAATTTCTCAGAAGGAGAGAATATCATAAAACATGGAATAGGGCTGCAAATATCGTGATATGCCATTATGGATTGCAATTTATTGTAACTTCGTTAGTTTTTAGAACGTAGTAATAAAGGGGAAAAATTAATCTCTTGTGCACACAAAATTACATATAGGATCAGAGCTGGAAGTCAAAGCAGGGAGAAAAACGGAAACCTTTAGTCAGATCATGTACGTAAAAATGAGTTTTTCTATTGGTTCAAGACAAATCTCATATTCCATATATCGTGGACTTATGTGTTTAGACAGATTCACTGATGAAAAACTGTTATTAGATAAGAGGTAAACTTTTGGTTTATCATTTGCTATTGTTTTGTTTCTTAGCTGGGTTTTGTGTCTGGTTTTTCTTTTCTGTCCGTTTTTAAAATCTTTGTTCTCGTAGAGCAGAATTGTCATATTTTACATAACAATTGATAAGTCACCTAATTAATTATTATTTACATATGATCAAAATATCAGGGTCAAAATATAATAAAAATTTTTTTAATGATTGTTTTGTGAAAGACATTTTAAAACGGTCTTTTAATCGCCACTCATTTAAGACAATCATTTTTTTCGTTGAAAAACCACGTCCCTGTAATCTTCTGGTCTGTGGCTTATGTGTATGTTTCCTTGAGAATTTGTAGCCAGGGTTTGTTGTGAGTTGTCTCACGTTACTTATTAATAGAAGAGATGAAAACATCATTGTTTTTATTACATTATTCTCTTTTCACGTGTTTTTCAAAATCCAGGCGGACAACATCATCAACGTGGTAGATGTAGACTCGTCCTTCATCGTTTTGTCTCAGCGCCTGACGCCGCTCAACACCCCGCCTCTTGAAAAGGGCAGCCCGGTGTATTTGACTTTACAGGAAGTTCTCATTGTCGGAAACTGTCATCAGCAGGTCGGGTGGCAGCTGTGAATGAAAACTCTTTGTTGTTTTGTTTTTGTTTTAAAAGAAAAAATGGTTGTTTTGAAAATATTTTTTTTGTTTTTGTGTTTAAAAAAAAAAAAATTAATGGTTTTACGATGTAACTGGCTTGCAGCTTGTTTTTGCAGTAGTACAATTGTTCTGTCTTTATCGGTGGAGTTGTCATTTGTTGTCGTTTTTTTTAACCTTTGACTTCACTCCCACTGTGGCTCCTTTGTATTATTTAGATCAATTTTAGTGGTTGGATTTGGATCATGGTGTGCTCAATGAAAGAAACAGAGGCAGTATAGTGACGCCATTGGTTGTGTTGTGAGTTTATTAACATGGTGACACTGGTTGATGAAAACCCTGGCTGGACCAGGATTTTTTCCCACAATGCTACTTCACTCACCTTCCTCACTTGAGTCAGACGTGAATGAGTACAGAGGAAGATGCAGAAAAGTATCTTGTCAAGAGTGTTAGTATGAAGCACCTAACAGGGTGCTGAGGAGGACCTTGAATGAAATGGCCTGCTGGGTGACAAATATTTGTTGTGTCAGTGAGCGTGCGCTTGTGTGGTTATGAAAGCTCCTTCAAGGCCCTTAAGGCCCATAGAGCCGGAGCTTATCCCGGTTTCTATAGCGTGAAGTGAAACAGGTGAAAATAATCACCTCCTGGCCAGGACACTAGTTTCGCACATTGTGTGGGTATAGGACTGTAAATCCATCCTCACTTTTTATTTATTTATATTAGTAGCTCAAAAGGGTGTTTAATAATTTTTGTATTTTGTTTTAAAGAATTTTCTTCTTTTTTTTTTTTTTTTCTTACTTTTTTTAATGAAATGGGCTTTGTCTGATTTTCTTATACACAGGTAGATTAAATAAGTATTTTGAGAATAAAGCCATAGTCATTGAAACACGTAGAGTCCATTGTATTGTTCCTTGGGAAGGGAATTGAACCCATGACTTTTTCAGGTGAAACGGAACACACTACCAACCAAGCTTTATGTTTGTCTTGTCTTTGTTCTTACAGGGATCCATGGAACTCATAGTCCAGAGACAAGGTGTCAGACTCTCAACCAAAAGGCGGTGGGTTCACACCTGGCTGGTCGAAAAAAATCTTAGAATTTAAAAAAAAAAAGTAAAGCTCCCCCCCCCACTCCCTGGTCCAGTTAGACGGATCAATGCCTAGTCCCATCAGAGGTGGAAAAAAAAGAGGTTCTGTGTGCAGATCACAATGCTCTGTGCACGTTTAAGATCCCTTGGCTGTGTACAGGGCAAACCGGGCAGAATTTAAAAATCCTTCCAAAAATCCAGGAGATCACCTTAGTTGTGGATGTGAATAAAATCAAATCAAAGAAACCTACGGGGTTTCAATGTCCTTTGATGTCATAATTCATCTGTTTCTATCACGTCCATTTCTGTATGCCTATTTCTTCAGGTAAAGTTCAGCGAGTTGACCCTAGATATGTTCCGCATGCTGCAAAGTTTGGAAAGAGAGCCACAGGACGACTTAACGAATCAAATCTACGACACTTCTCCTGCACCAGGAAAAACGCCTTTTGTAAGTGACTTGTTGTATGGAATCTAGATATGCCTTTGTTGATGATTCGGGATTTTCTGTGTTGTTTTTTTTTGTAGAGTACACATTTTTTTTATGTATATTATATAGCTCCATCGGGATGAAGACCAGACAAAACTCCAATGGAAGGAAAAATCTTGGGACAGCAGAGAGGCTCAAACCAAGCACCTCTGCATGAATGCCTATCAGCCTGACACGAAAAGAGTGCATGCTACAAACCATATCAACTGAGCTCCCTAGAAAGGGGGCTTCTGTAGTTCAGAGGCAAGGTTTCGGCCTTTCGACCAAGAGGTAGTGGGTTTTGAGCCCTACCAACGGTTAAAGAATTTTCTTATGTTTTTTTCGAGCAAAATCTACCTCTCTGGTCCAGGTAGGTGGATCAACGCGTGGTCTCATCGGAAATGAACGACAAAAAGGAGGTCCAGTGTGCAGATCACAACACTCTGTGCACGTTAAAGGACCCTGGCTGTTTACAGGGCAGACTACCACATTACACCATATGCCATGAAAAATCAGGCAGGACTCTGCCACTGATTACCGTGCATTCATCACAGACTTAGAAAAATCAGACTCTGCTATTACTGATTACCCTGCGCCTATCACAGTCTTACTTAATTTACTTTAATTTACGTTACTTTATCCGTTTGTCACTTCTGACTTTTGTTTTCATCCATTCTGTTAGGAAAACGGAGAGCGTACCGGCAAGAGAGACAACCCCCACAAATACCTCCTGTACAAACCCACCTACGGCCAACTCAACACATTCCTGGCTTCAGCTTTCAAAGAGCTGCCACCCAACGGTGCCATGGTTCTCTACATTTCTGCTGATGGTTCCCCTGGCAACCAAAAGCACACAGACGATGGTGAGACGGATTTTACTTTTGCCAACGAAAATCACGCATGCCTTTTCTTTTTCATTAAAAATTTCTTTTTCTTTCTGGATTGTCGTTTTTGACAGGGGGGGATTCTGTTGTTTGTTTGTCTTTTTGCTGTTTTGAAAAACAACACCCATCTCTTTGGAGTTAAGTAAAGAGATTTTTTGTGTTGTCTTTTGTTGTTATGGTGTTGCTGTCACTATGTCCAATTATTTTTTCTTTTAAGCAGAATGACGTTTTTGACCTTGTTGCTGACGTGTCATTTTTTTCTGTTGGTTTTAAAATTTTCTGTACATCATTTTCCCATGTTTTTCTATTTCTCCTTGTCTTTCTCCATCAGCGGCCTATGACCTTGGAGGGGTTATCACAAACAGTCGAAGGGAAGGAGATGAGCCAGCCAAAAGCAAAAAGGCAGAGATGTACAGAGAAATGCATTGGTGAGAAACTGAAGATTGAGTTGTGTCTCCATTTACTACTAATAGTTAATATAACATAAGATAAGAGATACATTTTTATTTAAAAAATCGAAATGGAAGTTATGTTGTGAATCACAGGCTAGGGGTTAAAGTATGTTCTGTTTAAGAGTAAATATTAAATCCAACACCAGCAACAGAGACCTTTGGTAAAGAACCTATCTACTTTCGGATTAGGGTTCGAGACCCACCAACAGTTGAAAGATTTTCTCGATTTTTTTTTTTCAAGCAAAATCTACCCCACTCATTCAGGTATGTGGATCGACACCTAATCCCATCGGAGACAGGCGATAAAAAGGTCCTGTGTGCAGTTAATAACACTCTGTGCACGTTAAAGATCCCTTTGGCTGTTTACAATGCAGTCTGGGCAAAAGATAAAACCCTACCAAAACCACTGGGATCACCTTAGTTGTGGATGTGGGTAAATAAAATGAAATCAAATCGAATTCGGATTAGGGGGACATGAAAAAGAGAAGATTGGCAGTGGTTTTCCCAGGTATCGATGTTGGAACTGAAGTGTAGCAGAAAATCATTCCAATAATATTGGCCTTGGGGTTGAGTGAGTCCAGGCCAAGGAGAAGTGATAGCTGAGGCCCATGACTCTGCACAGAGTCAAGTCTAACTTGTCTACTCTTAACCACGAATGTCACATCTATGTTGGTTTTATGTGTTTGATATCAAATTGGTGGTCGGTTGGCGGTCCTGCTGGTAGGTCCTACTTCTTTCCTTTTCACTCTTTCTTACTCATCTTTCATCTTGCTGTTTCATTTTAATTTCACGCTGAAATTGTTGCATATGATGGCCAGGGTAAATTTCAATGAAACAAACAAAGGTATCGAAATGAGAAGCATGGACTTCCTTTTTCCTTCCTGTTTCATGGTTCAAGGCCTTTTCTTAGATTGTGGATTAACACTACTAGCACGTAAAAGAATTTTTGCATAAAATTGTCCGAGCCACAAGTAAAACTCCTAACAATTTTGTTCTCCCCCCTTCATCCCCTCCTGTGTGCCTCCTGTGTGTAACGTGACGACAGCCTTCATCCTGAGATTTGTACCTCTATACCCGCAAGCCACTCTTTCTTATCATTGACAGCAGTAACAGCTCTGCCTTTCAGGTAATGCCGCAAAGGGAGAAAATCATTACATTGCGCCTTTTTTCTTTCTGGTAAAAACATTGTATGCACATATTACGGACCAACTTTTTCAGTAGAGGGGTTGACAAACATTCATTTTCTCAAATGCGTGACAGTGAGAAGATTTTTAAAACAGGTTTTTAAAAAATGTATGATATCTTATGTTTAAAACTATGAGTCGTTTGATCTTGTTGGTTAAAGATTCTGTTGAAAGGCCACTAAGAGTAACTATATTTTGCATGTAGGCTTTAAAATCATCCTCAGGTCGTTTTTGTTTGAGAAAATTTTCTGCCAAAAAGTGACATTGAATTAATGTAAACTCCATTGTTTCCTTGTCAATGTGAGTATCATTTTCACTCATTCAGCTAGCCCGCCATTTTGAACAGGTTATACCGGTAATTAAAATTTGAATGGTACCTTCATTCTACCTGCGTAACCCTCAAAATTGAATACTAACTCCACCTTATAATCGTATTTGGTTCCACCAGGTGTAATATGCTTGTGTATATATATATATATAGTTTTGTTCAACCATTGTGTTAATTTGATGATATGTATTATATCAGACAAGCATGTTCCACCCCGGTAATACACAAGTCCGATTATTAGATCGAGTCAGCATTGGAGACTGAGGCTATACGTATAGGCGTGAGCGGCCTACTTATTCCAACTTTTTAATTATAAAACCTGTTTAAAATACGCTAAGGTATATGAAAATTCTACCTAAAGATGGGGAAACAATGATATTTTCGATAATTAAGCTGCCGCTTCTGGTAGAAAAACGTCTCTTTTGAAAACGCAATCTTGGGATCATTTAGAACCTACATTGTTAAATATGGTTACTCTTAGTAGCCTGTCAACAGAGCCTTTGTGAACAAAGAATGACCAACACAGAATTATATATATATATAGATGATGCGTATTGGATTCAAGCAACAACAAAAAAGAAATGAAAGAAAATCAGAAATTGAAAGTATATGTCTTTTCATTAGAACAATGTATATATTATCAACATGATGGTTTACAATAAACAGTGAATGTATACTGTGAATAGAGTAGTAACACATTTTATGTAGTCAGTGTAGTGTAATGTAAGCCGTATAGAGTCAGTGTAGAATAATGTAAGATTAAAGAGTCAGTGTACAGTGGTGTAAGTTGTATGTAGTTAGTGTAGTGTAATGAAAGCTGTATAGAGTCAGTGTAGAGTAATATAAGTTTATAGAGCAGTGTACTGTGGTGTAAGTTCGATATAGTCAGTGTGTAATGAAAGTTGTATAGTAGTGTAGAGTAATGTAAATTTATAGAGTCAGTGTACTGTGGTGTAAGTTGTATGTAGTCAGTGTAGTTTAATGAAAGTTGTATAGTGTCAGTGTAGTGTAATGTTGTAATGTCAAAATGAAAGTTGTATAGTGTCAGTGTAGTGTAATGAAAGTTGTATAGTGTCAGTGTAGAGTGTAAATTTATAGAGTGTAAAGTTGTATGTAGTCAGTGTAGTGTAATGAAAGTTGTATAGTCAGTGTAGTGTAATGAAAGTTGTATAGTGTCAGTGTAGTGTAATGAAAGTTGTATAGTGTCAGTGTAGTAATGAAAGTTGTATAGTGTCAGTGTAGTGTAATGAAAAGTTGTATGTAGTCAGTGTAGTGTAATGAAAGTTGTATGTAGTCAGTGTAGTGTAATGAAAGTTGTATAGTGTCAGTGTAGTGTAATAAAAGTTGTATAGTGTCAGTGTAGTGTAATGAAAGTTGTATAGTGTCAGTGTAGTGTAATGAAAGTTGTATAGTGTCAGTGTAGTGTAATGAAAGCTGTGCTGTATAGAGTCAGTGTAGAGTAATCTAAGTTTATAGAGTCAGTGTACTGTGGTGTAAGTTGTATTTAGTCATTATAATGTAATGAAAGCTTATAGAGTCAGTGTAGAGTAATGCAAGCTTCTAGAGTCAGTAGAGTAATGAAAGCTTATAGAGTCAGTGTAGAGTAATGAAAGCTTATAGAGTCAGTGTAGAGTAATGAAAGCTTATAGAGTCAGTGTAGAGTAATGTAAGTTTATAGAGTCAGTGTAGAGTAATGAAAGCTTATAGAGTCAGTGTAGTGTAATGAAAGCTTATAGAGTCAGTGTAGAGTAATGAAAGCTGTACAGAGTCAGTGTATAGTAATGAAAAGAGTCAGTGTAGAGTAATGAAAGCTTATAGAGTCAGTGTAGTGTAATGAAAGGTTATAGAGTCAGTTTAGAGTAATGAAAGGTTATAGAGTCAGTGTAGAGTCATGAAAGGTTATAGAGTCAGTGTAGAGTAATGAAAGCTTATAAAGTCAGTGTAGAGTAATGAAAGCTTATAGAGTCAGTGTAGAGTAATGAAAGCTTATAGAGTCAGTGTATAGTAATGAAAGCTTATAAAGTCAGTGTAGAGTAATGAACGCTTATAGAGTCAGTGTAGAGAAATGAAAGCTAATGTAAGTTTGTAGAATCAGCTTACCGTACTGTTAGTTATATGTGGTGAGTGTAGTTTAAGATAAGTTGTATAGAGACAGCACAGTGTAATGCAAGTTGTATTACTATAAGATAAGATTCTGGTGTCATCAATTGTAGTGAGAAACCTTGTTTTGTCATTGGTTAGACTATACCATTGTTGCCTTCCTATACAATCTATTGCTCTGTGCACGTTAAAGATCCCATGGCTGTTTACAGGGCAGTCCGGGCAAAATTGAAAATTCTACCAAAACCCCGAGCTCACCTCATTTGTGGATGTGGCGGTAAATCATATCAAATCGAATAATTAAAATTCTTGCATTTTATCTGGGTCGACTTTAAGTAATATTTTTTGCCATTTTTTTCCTGTTCGGCGTTGACAGAATTTCCCCAACATGTTTGGCCAACCACTGGTGTGTCTGTTGTCCCCTGAACAGGTGCCTACCACAATGCAAGGTCCGTTGTTGCCTGTCTGTCCGTTGGTTGATTTTTTTTTTGTTATTCTTCATTTCTTTGTTCTTGTCCAGATGTGTGGTTTTTTGTTGTTTTTTTTTCCACGTTTTGTTTTCTTCTCTGTTTTTTAATCTTTTCTTTCCGTATTTTAAAAAAATCATGTCTACATCAATTCCCATTCACAAATTTTTGTATGTTACGAATTCTTTTTGTTTATTTGTTTTTAGTATCTGTAGTGTTAAAGGAGGTTTTTTTTTTTTTTTTATTTTTTTTTCATCCTTAAAATTTTAAACATTTTATATCATTTTATAACTTGATTTGTTAGTTACTAGCACTTTGTTGGTTACAATTTTTTTTGTCTGTCTTGTAAATTTTTCTTGGCATTTTGTTCTTACCATACAGACCAGCAGTCCAAAGGGAGTCTATTCACGTTGTTCCTACACTGCCCCCTGTTGGCCATGTGTTGCGTTTGTAACATCCGTGATGTGCCAATCACCATGTGGGACAAATGCCAGGCCCAGGTGGACAAGTTTGTGGCAGACGCCTCCAAGCTCTTCAGCCGCTCACGGAAACTAGGTAAAGTCTATTTATGTATATATTTTGTATTTTGTTAGAAAACCAGAAACACAACAATAAGAGATCAAATGAAAACAGATGGCATAAAAATTAAGATAGAAATAAATCAACTCAGATGATTTGGGCATAAACGGAATGAATGATAAGAGAATAGCTAAATCAGTATATAGTGCTAAAACCCAAGATAAAAGACCACAAAAGGCAGACCTCGGAGAAAGTGGGAAGAAGATATAAAAGAGGCATTAAAGCAAAGAAATCTAACCCGAAAATGCCAGGACAGGGCAGCCTGGAGAAAGGTAATTTCGGGCATCCAAACCCATACACCGGAAGGTAAAATGGTAACTGACAAAGAGAAAGAAAGTATTTATTGTTTTACTTACTGACTTTCTCTGATGGGGGTGCTGTTGGTACGTCCTACTTCTTTTCTTTCACTCTATTAGTATTACCTATATGGTGGACAGGCTAAATTTCAGTGAAAGATAAGCAAACTATTGATTTAAGATGATACTGGTTATTGCGTCATAGGGTGTGTCTTTAACTCATTCACTGCCATTACTGAGAGGTATCACATGTCGTCAACAGGCCATGAGCTGCCAATCTCAACACCTGTCGCTATCGACTTTCCTACTTTTTGTCTTTTCTTATTACTGCTTGTTCATATCTTTCAGTAGCAGTTGTTCTTGCACATGCAGTCAAATCATTTTTAAAAATTATCATTGGTTAGCAAGTTCTTTGCCGGAAATTGAAAGCAGATGAACACAGCCTTAGTAGTGAATAACTTTGACCTCCAAGACGAAAAATTCCTGTCAATCCAAGAAATAGATCTAAATCTACAATGGGAAACTGATTCTGAATTATCAGATACTCATCTTTATATTTCAGGGTCACCTAAAAAGAAGCCAAAGATTAGATATACACACCTAAATTTAAATCTACTACTACTTAAACAGGTTATGGAAGATGTACAACAGAATTTCGTTTTAGATAATGAAGCAAATCATTATTGAAAAGAAATTTTGAAAAGACTATAGGCCTACCGAGTGTTTCATGAAATTCTAAAGGGTTTGTTTGTCGCTGAGGGACATCATGGGGTTCAGTTTTATTGCTGTATGTAGCAAGGGTTAAGTGAGTGACACCGAATGCTAACACTGATATCTTTTGTTTCATTTCCACAGACCATGCCTACGTCCAGTTTCTTGGAGATGACTTTTTAAGGCTTCTTTTGCTCCGTTTGTCTTTTGCTACATCGTTCTCATCCTCCACAGAGGCTTCAAGGTAGGCTGCAAATTTTGAATCCTCCCACCCATTCCCACCCTGTCCCAAAGCAGCTAAAAAAAAAAACTCGAGAAAATTGTTCAAACCGTTGACGGGGCTGGAACCACTACCTTTTGGTTGAGAGGCTGACACCTTGCCTCTGGACTATCGAGAAACATCACCAGAAGACTGGTCAGAAATGGTAGTGACCCCAATCCACTAGAAAGGTGACAAACTCGATCCTCATAACTACAGAGCATTTGCTCTTTTGTCAATACAAGGAAAAGTTTTCTGTAAAATCCCGATTGACAGATGATCACATATAATTGAAAAGTCAATGGGTGAGTCGCAAATTGGTTTCAGGCCAGGCAGAGGAACCACAGATGCGATCTTCATTGCAAGACAGATCATCGAGACAGCAAAAGAACACAATGTTCCAGTACACTTTCACTTTATCACTTTCAAAGCTGCTTTCGAAACTGCATAGAGAGAAGCACTCTGGAAAATGATGATAAAAATGGAAATTCAACATAAAATTATTGATATAATCAAAAATATGTATGATGACGATACATAATGGGCAGTTCTAATTTGGAGATCAATTCACCCATTGGTTCCAAGTGAAAGTTGACATAAGACAAAGGTTTATTATGTTGCTGAGTCTATTCAATATGTTTCTGGAACATGTAATGAAAGAAATCAAAAGTTTAGATGCCATCTGTCAGTTAAAGGGCGACATGTCGATCGACATCTGATACGCTGATGATCTGCCATTTTCGATAAATTTAAACTGACAACAGAACTTGAAAAAGCTTGTCGAAAATGGGGTTTGAAGACCAACTCCCTTAAATGTGCAGTTACGTCTCCAGAACAGAATGATGAAATAAAATTAGATAATCAAGCAGTCCCAAAAGTAGCACAATTTAAATTTCTGGGAAATTTAGCCCTGACTGCCCAACAGATGTCCAACATCAAATATCGATGGCATTAGGTTGCCTGAGATCAGCGATATATATGGACTTCTCATAATATCACCAGAAAACTTAAGATTCGACTTTATAAAGCACTTATTTTGCCAGTAGCCATATTTGGCTATGAAACATGGACCACGAGGAGGGAGAAATGAATGCTCTCTTGGTATTCGAAACAAAGTGCCTAAGGGCTATCCTTGGTGTTACTAAGCACGATTGGCCTAGAAAACAGGCACATACGTGACACACTGAGCATGAACGAAACAATCGAGGACGTGGTGGTGAATAGGAGGTGAATAGAAGACTTTGTTGGTTCGGAAATGTTGTCAGGGGTAAAGTACAAACATGGATCAATGCCAGCTATAAGTTAGATTTCACGAATCAAAGACTAAAGATGCTCCGACAACATCAGGGAGCAGTGCGGCATTTCGCTCCTCACAGCAGAGAGAGGGGGTACTATCCAAAGAAAAATGGAGGAAATTTGTGTGTAATTAGGTTTGCAAGGGGGCCACGTCCTATGCAATTAAGTCGAGTATGTTAAGTCAAGCATTTTATCATCCACAAAGTGAAATTTGTTTTTGTTACAGTGAGTTCATACAACGTAGAACAAGTATAAACTACAAATACTGTGAAACGTTTAATTGTACTTTACATTACGAGTAAATAATCATTAAATGTAGCATAATAATATAACACAATTATCATGGATCACTATAAATATGACAGTGACAACAACGATGACAGTTACAGATGTGATCATGATGGTTTTGATGAGTATGGATTTACAACGATGATGTTTGGTGGTAGTGATGATGGTGGTGATAATGATGATATTGATGATGGTGGTAATTGTGATTGTGATGATGTTAGTGATGAAGATGATGAAAGTGATAAAGCACACTGGTACTACATTGTCATTTTACATAATAAAGCTCTTGGGGGTATTTGCTCATTTAAGTCACTGTTGAAAATTCTTAATCTTCTCTGTTTATATATATATATTTATTCTTTTGAAATCCCAGGGCCCCAGCTTCCATCCAGCCTCTCATCCGCCCCTGCCCACTGACGAGATCTTAGAGCATCCGGCGTTGTATAAAATTGTCCTTGACCTTGCCAGCATGATGGAAGTCAGAGGCCTGTTTGCCGAGCCCGGAGACGTGGACATATCGGCCTAAATGTCGCACAGTTTGACCCATGGGTCATGAACGCGTTGACAGAAATTCTATTCCAGTTGTCAAGGCTAAAGGGTTTAGTCGTTCCCCTCCCCCCCTCCCTCCCATTCTGGAAGAACTACCAAGTAATATTTGGAAAACAAAGGAGAGAGAAAAAAGATAAGGAAACGTTTAGAGTGTTACGTTTTGGCTTTTTCGTAAATTTCTGGGCCACAACTTTGAGACATGGCTCTACGATACGTTTGTGTGTGTATGATTTGAAAACCCCCCCCCCCAAAAACCCCAACAAATTTATAAATGGCTCTTGTAAAGATTTTCTTTTCTTTTGTCACATACCGGTGTGTACTGTTTGTCAGAAAAGTTGCAACATTCTGAATTTACAAGTGATGACCAACAATAAGTGACAACTTCACCCTCAAGGCTTATTACTTCACTCTCGCGTAGCTCCTTTTTTCCGTTAACATTATTTTCAGACACATGTGAAATTGGATTCAAGTAATGACGTTTGAACTGTAAAAAATCTGATTGTTTAGAAACCAAGAAAAGGAAGGGAACAATTTTTTAACTTTTTCTTTTCTTTTTCAGATAACATAATATATCTATTTACACCCTGGGAATGGCTATCACTCAGATAAGATAGTAATAGTGTCAAGAAAAAGGGGGGGGGATAACATAATATATCTATTTACACCCTGGGAATGGCTATCACTCAGATAAGATAGTAATAGTGTCAAGAAAAAGGGAGGGGGGTGGAAGGGGATGGGGGCAGTGTTAAAATTTGAAGGTGTATAGCTGCGCACCTCAAATGAACGGACCAGATTCCTGATGATGTCTCGTTAAACCACACAAAGTTCGTACCATGCAAGTCTAAAGTTAGTAACACCTTTTTTCTGTTTTTTTAACATAAGGAAGCTCATGCTTCGCCTAGTTAGAGTTCCGTGGCACAAGAACCAATAGAAACCCGTGTAATAACCATGTGAGCAATCCGTGTATCCTTATTTGGTCTGGTATTTTACACTTGCAAACTGTGTACGTCTGCGAACATTTAAAAAAAAATGCGCTTCCTTTTCTTTGATTTTGTCAATACATCCAAAATTACACGGTTGGTGACTTTCACTGGCCGATATGCTGATGATACCTTATCATTAGCAGGACAACAGATTTCTGGTTAGTTTTATTTGTATAGTATTTATATGCACATTTTACTTGATATGTGTAATATGAAAGTGAAGAATAGAAAAGAAAGAATGCATCTTATTAAGTTGTATCATTAGCTCAGAATTGTTTCGCCTTAACTTTACAGAACACGTTTTGAGAAAAAAAAGCTTTAAAGTTCTTGTTTCGAAAAAAATTGGAGTGGGAAATTTGTGACAAAACACAGACCGAATTCGGGTTACATTTTTTATCTTGTAAGACGGACAATTATTGACGGCTGTGAATCCGATATTGATTTTTAACTCCAAACTCATCAAATGCGTGTAGTCAGGACAAGATATTCTGAGCCAGTGATGTAGATTTTTGCCGGCGAGTTTGACACATGGACAATAAACAATTTTAATGGAGTTTTTAACCATTCCCGAGCTGGGATGCAAGATTGTAAGTAAGAAGTTATTTTAGCATTAGTTATATGGGAATAACAAAACGGCTGCTTGGCAACTTGTTCTATTACAATGCATACACGTATTTAGTCTCATGACTTTCAAATTCACTCTGTAGTGCTCCTTTTCTTGTTTGTATATAGAGAAAACTGTTCCGCGGATAAGCCACGGATGATGATGATGATGAAAAGTGCAATGGAAGTAAATCAGCTGCGAAATGATACGTTGAAATTTAACAAATAGACCAACCTGCTTTCTGCGTATGTAAGGAAGCAGCTCATCTGGAAAGGGCTCGCAACATTTTTTTCATGGCTAATACCTAAGAGTTGCTGGAACAATGATAACAACAACAACAACAACAACAGTATTTAACTTGCTAGTGGATGTCATGAGATGTTTAACTGATAATCGTGCAATCAAAAACACTGTTTCTCTAGACTTTGAGATGAAACTCAGGCATATTATGAAGGTCACAAATTAATATGCTGGGAACACACATTATGGCTGTAAACAAACAATTTGTTCCCATGACAACCACATATGTTTTTAAAATTTTTATTTTACTATAATTATTATTTATTATGCTGTTCCAAGCCGTACTCTTCTCGACTGGTCCTCACTGTTATGTAGAGGACAGTGACTTGATCTGCGTTGATGAAATATTTCAAACATGGAAGTTGCTTTTTTCTTCTATGTTAGTATTTTTGTTTTTAATTTTATTGAACTGAAATGAAGTATTGTATATTTGCCTATTTACCTTTGATAAACCCGATATATGTGTTTTTAGCTTAGATCACACACTTAAGTTGCAATGATTGATTTCAAATCTTTTACATTTTTATAATTTATTTATCCTATTCGTCCATCGCCTTCTCACAATTTCATACTGAGCGAAGAGAGCGAGAGAGAGGGAGGGAGGAGGGAGGGAGGGAGGGAGGGAGGGAGGGAGAGGGAGCGAATGTGCAAGAAGAAAAGGAACGAAAGACGAGAAGAATGAATGAAGGCAAAGAGAAGTTTCTAACACTTATTGTTTGAACGTACTTCTCACCTGGCATATGCTTGTCAATGAAAGACCTTTAAGCGGATTCACAGACAAAAGGCGTAATCTAGGTATTCCGAGGCTAAACGCTTATCAAATCAAATACCCTAGAAAGTGTAGAATTGATCAGGGTTTTATTCCAAATCTCTGTGACCAAGCATGTTTGGTTCCGTAGTATTGTTTGTGCTGCTGCTAGGGGTTTCGGTCAAGATCATGTCGATACCTCTCAGTAGAATGATTTCCAGTTCAGGCATGGCATTGCTCACCGTTTTTTCGCCGGGTCGTATTCAGCTTGGTGAAAGTGAAAGGCAAAGGTGCCGTGTCAATTTCTAGCTATCGGGATAAGTAGAGACATGAGGTCAGAACAGAATCAGTATCCATGTCAAAGCACAATAATAATATTATTATCATTTAATAACAAGAGGCACTTTTTTTTTTAGCATAGCGAATTGAACACCGCCCTGAATTGCTGAGTTTTTAACTGGATTGAAAGTGAAAGTGAGTGGTATGCCCTTGTCTTCATTTGTGTACTTAATTATAAACAAAGGGTCAATTTTTGAGGTAAGCAAAGCAGGGCGAGTTATTTGACACGTGTTTGATTGATGTCGTCATTGTCAGTCACAGCCACAGCCCCGTGAGATGAAAGCAATGCGAAAATAAGGAAATAATCAGAAAAGATGTCATGGGCTGTCAGCAGACGTGTTCACAACCAATGACCTCTGTATTGGCATCCTCATTACTTCATCAGGACAGGAAATTCACTTTGATGAACCATAGGAAAAAACAAAACTACGCTCGTAACCATGTCAACAACTATGCCAGTCTGGTGGTTGCCCCATGATTTTTTTCTGTTAATTCCCTTGAATTTGTCTCGACTTTGTCCCTATGGTGCTATATCAGAATCATCATTATCTCGTCTTATTTAGCACGTTCTAGACAGCCTCCTTGCCTCTCTGTCTGCTTTGATGTGCGTTGACTAGGTGTGTGCAGTAAGTGTGTGTCGTGGAGAGTTAGCGGATGCTGCTACTCGTAGGTCCTACTTCTTTCCTTTCCATCTGCATCTATATTCATCTTGCTGTTTCTTATGTACTTTCAATTTACCCTGAGATCACTGCATATGGTGGACGGGGAAATTTCAATGAAACAAACGAACAAAAGTGTGTGTGTGTGTGTGTGTGTCCATTATTTGCATGTATGTATGCATGTTGTGTAATCTTATTTCGAGACAAAGCATATCTGAATCATACGCTCTTTTTTTATTTACAAAAGAGTGAGCATGTCACTTTCTTCATGACATTCTTTGACACGTTTCACATTCATCGCAATACTCTTTTTACTTTTGCATTATAGGGATCTATATGTTAATAATTTTCTATATTGGGACCTATCGCGTTTATATTTCTTATCTTAATCTTTTGTTTGGGCATGCCATATTTTCTGATTTATATAAGTGAGGTTATGAAAATGTCCACACATTTCCTCTATGATGAAGCATTTGTGATGATCACTTCGTTGACTTTCTTAATTTCTCTATCGTTTTCAAGGTTTACACGTGTTGCTTTTTTTTTTTCTTTTTTTATGTTTGTTGTTTGATTTTGAATAATAATTTGAACTTTGTTTTAAAGTTTCCATTCCACATTTATTTAATGACTTCATTGTACATTTAGACATTGAGCTTGGTGTAGTCATTGATATCCAGATCTTTCATATTGAAATTAATGTTTTTTTTTTTATTATTGAGTTTTATTTAATTTATGGGAAGGATTTTCACAAAGCGTTTTTATTTATTGCTGGGCTCAGCAAATTGTGCTCAGCAAACTGTGCTAAACCAATTATTTCAGACACCTTGCTCCCACCGCACCTGTGTGGGCGGTTGACACCGCACCTGTGTGGGCGGTTGACGGCGCTGCTACTGGCAGGTGTCACTTCTTCCCATTCACTTTCAGTTCACTCTTTCACTCAGCTTTTAGTTTGCTATTTCCTCTTAATTCACCCTGAGATCACAGCATATATGTATATATGGTGGACATGGGAAATTTCAATGAAACAAACAAACAAAAAAAACAAACAAACAAGCTATCCATAGCATCTCTTGCTAGGTTTAACAGTGTGCTTGCTGCTAACTTAGCAAATCTTTGTGAATTCGACCCTATGTGTGAAAAATGTTAAATTTGTTGTGTGTGTGTGTGTGTGTGTGTGTTGTTTAGTTGTTGGGATGTGTATCAATCATGTGTATTTCTTTCCACTTCCAGTTGATCAACTTTTGTGATTAAATAAACGTTTTGTTTTCCTCTGTGCTGTTAGGGAACACTGCATGTATTTGTAATTTTGTAAGGGAGCATTGCAGAATATTATCTATGCAATGGTTTAACTCTTAATAGTTAGAATGTCGGTGATCACGGTCATAACAGGTACATGATTTATTGTAATTTGTATAGTCAGATATTAACTAAATCCAATTATCATGAGCAGTCTGTACCATGTCCACAATAAACAGTTTCTTTTACCACCTTAGAACTAGAACAGGATGCATTCCACTAACTAATTTACTACCTGAATAGAAAGTAGCCGGAACATCCCCCAACATGCAGCAAGCTTAGCTTTTCACCTTATGAAACACAGCCATCCATATTATTATTATTATTATTATTATTATTATTATTATTATTATTATTATTATTATTATTATTATTATTATTATTATTATTATTATTATTATTATTATTATTATTATTATTATTATTATTATTATTATCATTGACTGTTAGTTACAAACTAATCTACACAAAGAAACAAAAGGCTTTGCCTCTTCCTGCGAATACATCAATAGAGAACACCCCTGAGTGGGTAGGCTGCCGGACTTGAGAATAACGAGATCTTGGGTTTGAATCCTAGCAGAGTTCAGCTAGTTATGACGTTGAGTTCTTCACTCAAATGGGTGCAATCAGGGGCAAGTGGGTAGAAGCACTAGATTGGGAGTAAAAATTGACGTCAAACTAGTGGCCTGTTCAGGAGGTGATTATTATCACCTGTTCTGCTTCACACTACAGAAATCGGGATAAATTCCGGTTCTGTAGGCTGGCCTTGAACTTAAAGGGACTTTTTTTTTTTTTTTTTACTTTATAAGGAAGCAGGCTCAGTTGGAGAGAAACTAGTAAATTCCTTTCATAACGTTGGCCCGAAGGTGAAGGACCGATACCCAAGAGCCTCTGGAACGATACCAACAACAGTATTTTCCATGGCCCACACATCACACTTGCATTTAAAATGTGTCAGTCACAGGGACTACTTTATTCTCACAGTAGTCCTTGGTCAGTCCCTACATAAGTATGACAACAATGAGGAACAACTTGCAGCAAAAACAACAAAAAATCCCCCCACAAAACAACATTTTTTCGTGGTTGATTTCATTAAGTGGTAAAGGTTAAACTTTCACTCATCAGCTGTTAAAGCATTTTTACAACTGATGAAATCAAAGAGGAGAAAAAAATTCTTTCTAGTCAAGAAAGAAGTGTTCTTATGTCTAATATTTTTAAATTAAAATTAGAGACGTTTTTATAAGCTGTGAGTCTCCCTTGCTATTTATTCCCTTTCAGTTTATTCACCCTGAGATCACAGCAGTCAGCCCTTT
This sequence comes from Doris montereyensis, assembly GCA_037039925.1. Classification (NCBI taxonomy): domain Eukaryota; kingdom Metazoa; phylum Mollusca; class Gastropoda; order Nudibranchia; family Dorididae; genus Doris; species Doris montereyensis. Next base: position 62,380 of record JAXRKP010000255.1, on the reverse strand, counting down.
GAGACCTTTAGTTATGTTTCTATGTATAACTTTTTTGATATTTATTATCACATTTATTATTATTATTATTATTATTATTATTATTATTATTATTATTATTATTATTATTATTATTATTATTATTATTATTAATACTGAGCATTTTCTTTTTTATTCTCATGTATATATCAAATCACAGTGTGTTTATTTTCTTTTGATAATCTTGTTCAATTGAGACGATGCTGCAAAGCGTTATGTCATTATTGTAATTATACATTTTGAATTGTTGTTCAATCTCGTGTCACAGGGTAAAAATATGATAACGCGACATCTATTTTAGTATTATCTCTCTGCCCTCCTCCTTTCCTCCTTCCTGCCAACCCCTCATCCCCTTCCTTGCTTTGTTGTGTAAGGCCGCTGGACTGTGATCACGAGGTCCAAGGTTCAATCCTGGCAAAATGCCGTCAGGTTTACTGTTGTTGTGTTCCTTGGGAAATAGTATTTACCATACGTTTCGTCACTCGACTCAGGTATGAGTGTATGAGTGGGTATGGGCATAAGATGGAGAGCAAGTCAAATAAAACCGTCCCAACAAAACTGCCCAGGAAGTTAGGTATTTATTATCACCTGTTCGTTCTGTTTCATGCCATAGAAACCAGAAACGCTGTGGCTATATAGGCGGCCAATTCCTTGATGAATGGAGTTTATTTCTACTATAGGTGAATCCTAAACTTTTATTATATTCCAGTTATATGTTTCCTACTTAGAGATCTTTATGACCCATAGAGCTGGAGCTTATCCTGGTTTCTATAACGTAAAGCGGAAGAGGGGAGGGGATAACAATCCCTCCTTGACTGAACGCTGGTCTTTTGCAGGGTTTTACTCCCAAGCTGTCGTTATGGTAGGCTACTGGTACCCATTTTCACCTGGGTCGAGTTTGGAAGACGTGCATCAAGTAGTGTCTTTCCCAAGGAACACAATGTCAGACCTGGCTTTGCTACTACATGTACTAGGATTTAAACCCAAGACCTGATGATCCCAAGTCTGGCAACCTAACCACTGGGTCACTGACGCCATCAGGTGCTTCTGGGTTATACTTAAAACATATTTAAAAAATAATTTCCTTCTCATAATTTGTGATTGAGACAGACTGAGAACTTCTCTGGTTCCCATTCAGAGAACAAGTACGAGAACTTACCATTCTGACCTCATGAACTCTGTCACCCTCATATTACTTGTAAAACTCTGATATGATTGTGTTCTCCTTATGAAACAGTATTCTTTAAACGTAAATTGACGTATTTCTTCTTTCATATATATATATATACAAAATTCAAAATTGTTTATTTCGTGACGTAATCAAACTATGTTTCCTCCTCTGCGTTTGCTCAATGTGTCTTAAGCTCACGTTCCCAACAAATTTCATCATAAACTGATATTATGTGTACATGAGTATCGACGACACAATAACTTGAAAATTCATTGAGGGTCTGGACTCCTTGCTGATTGGTCGACGTGCGGTTTTCAGAAGCAAGAGGAGCACACAACGTCTTTCCTTCCCATCTTTTATTATTGGTACCAATGGGTTGAGTTTTGTTTCATTTGTGACTACTTAAAACTTAAAATTTTTAATGTTATTATTGTGTTGACTGAGGGATAAAGCTTAGTAGTAGTAGTATATATAAATAATTATTTGAGCTGGTAAGAAAAGAGAGTGCACTACCACTAACTTATTATGTGTACGCTCCTTGAAAGACCCTCCCCCCCCCCCCCCCCCCCCCCCATTTAAAATTTAAAAAGTCTTCTGGTTTTAACAGGCTTTCGGGCCGGGTTGGTAAAATTAAACTCGTTACTCGTTATCGTGTCTTTATCAAAATGTTAAATTCCGTTACCCGTTGACGGGTATTCTTTCACACATTAATCAAAAGAAAGAAGAAATGACCTATCTTTCCCATGGACACAAAAAGAAAGCTGAGAAGAATTTAAAAAAAGCAGAAAGAAGAAGAAGAAGGTCGCTGCTTCACCCAGCTCATTAACCCACTCTTTCAACCTACGCCAATATTACCGGCTGTAGCGCAAACAAACGTATATTATACGGACTGAAAGTAACAACGCTCTTCCTTTTGAGAAGTTCATGAAAATTAGTCTTGTCTCATGGTGATCTGTGAATAAAAAAAGCGGGGTAAAAAATTCCCAGGCTGAGTCAATAAAGGTGAAGTCCTAGAAGTGAGGATTGAGTGAGTTAACAGCTAGCCTTCATCGGGTCATGTCCTGTTTATTGGTACAACCTGTCTTGACTCGCTGAAAGGTGGAAGAATATTATATATAATATATATATATTTTTTATCTATAGAAGGTCACCATTCTTGTGTTTCTTGCCAAAAGTCATACATACAGTAACAAAGCTGTGTGTGACTACATGCGAAAAGTATTATTTTTATGGCTCCTTTGTGAGGTTGTTTATTTCAGCCTTTCTTTAGTTTTTAATGATTGATTTTTTGTTTTGTTTTTTAATATTGAGTGAAACCCCCCCCCCCCCCCCTTTTTTAGACCACTTTAGGTCTCACAGCATAATAATTAATAACAATAAAATGATCAGTATTCCATTCTTAGTTTAGTGTGATGTAGCACCACTTAGCACCCTTTTTGTTGCTGGTCTTTTTTGTGTGTCATGTGCTTATTAATTGTTGTTTTTTTTTAGTTCAACAAGCTAAACAGATAGAAATGAATATGGGATTCATGATTAATGTTTCATGGATCTGTTCATGAATGCATATAATGTATAAAGATGTATATAAACCTGAAGGATATGGTGGTAATAATAATACACAGAGTAATACTAGTAATAGTAATAATAATAATAATAATAATAATAATAATAATAATAATAATAATAATAATAATAATAATAATAATAATAATAATAATAATGATGATGATGATAATGATAATGATAATGATAATGATAATAATGATAATGATAATGATAATAATAATATTAATAATAATAATAATGATAATGATAATAATAATGATAATAATAATAATAATAATAATAATAATAATAATAATAATAATAATAATAATAATAATAATAATAATAATAATAATAATAATAATAAAAAATTCTGCTGTATAATCATAGTCATTATAACAAATCATGATTTTAACAATATAAGTCAGACTTATGAACAAAAGCATCGCCATGATTTTGATATTTTTACAAACTGAAAAGAAACTGATAAAGACACACTCGACTCAAAAAAGACTAAGTGCAGGAGCCAAGTGGCTAAAAATCTGTCAAATCTAAAATTTAGAGTATTATCATGCCGAAAAAGGAAGAAAAAAAAAAGTCTCTGAGTCTGACTAGACTAGTAGTAGTAGTAGTAGTAGAGAGACAAAAAAAGTTGTTAGGCAACAGGAACAGCAGGCAGGTAGGCGAGTTGTTTTTTGTTGTTGTGTTTAGTTGCAATTGAAAGTAATGAAAGGCCTCTTCATCAATCTTTGTGAGCATGAGCAGAGTCATTGTGTAGACTAAGAATAAGATCTAGAACTAGAACTTACCTCACCAGAGGTGAACAAACAACAAACAAGCCATATAACAAGTCTTCAAAAAAGATGTCTATAGGAAGAAGAAGAAGGAAGAAGAAGAAGAAGAAGAAGAAGAAGAAGAAGAAGAAGAAGAAGAAGAAGAAGAAGAAGAAGAAGAAGAAGAGGAGAAGAGAAGAAGGAAGAAGGAGGAAGGAAGAAGAAGGAAGGAGGAGGAGGAAGAAGAAGAAGAGGAAGAAGAAGGAAGGAAGAAGAAGAAGAAGAAGAAGAAGAAGAAGAAGAAGAAGAAGAAGAAGAAGAAGAAGAAGAAGAAGAAGAAGAAGAAGAAGAAGAAGAAGAAGAAGAAGAAGAAGAAGAAGAAGAAGAAGAAGAAGAAGAAGAAGAAGAAGAAGTAGAGGAGGAGCAGGAGGAGGAGGAGGAGGAGAAGAAGGAGGAGGAGGAGGAGGAGGAGGAGAAGAAGAGAAAGAAGAAATAGAAAAAGAAGGTGGGGCCTTCCAGCTATCAATCATAATGATAATAATTATACAATAAAGGTATTACTACTCCATGTATAAAATGTAATAACAACAGGGCATATTTATTGTTGTGTGTTTTGGTACTGGGTATTGCAGTGATTGCATTGCACTCATTTTTGTGTTAGCCCTTGATATTTATCTGTTTATTCTAATCATGTCATTTATTTATTCCGTCTACCCTGCTTCCTCCTCTGTCAACGTTTAGCAGTGGGAGGAGTTGTTTGTCAATCAAATTTTTACTAATTATTACTCACACCACATTGTAAGTTTGTTTTGTTATTGAATTTTTTTCTTCGTTTGTTTTCTTTTTTGTTGTTGTTATTACTTACACACCTTTACTGGTATTTGCTTGACCTGCTCAGCAGTGTTGTTGTTGTTCATGTTAGTATCACTATCAGTGTTGTTGTTGTTGTTGTTGATGTTAGTATCAGTGTTGTTGTGTTTGTTGATGTTAGCATCAGTGTTGTTGTTGTTGTTGATGTTAGTAACCATGTTTTGTTGTTGTTGATGTTAGTATCAGTGTTGTTATTGTTGTTGATGTTAGTATCAGTGTTGTTGTTGGTGTTGTTGTTGATGTTAGTATCAGTGTTGTTGTTGATGATGATGTTAGTATGAGTGTTGTTGATGTTAGTATCAGTGTTGTTGTTTATGTTAGTATCAATGTTGTTGTTGATGTTGTTGATGATGGTAGTGTCAGTGTTTTGTTGTTGTTGATGTTAAGATCAGTGTTGTTGTTGTTGTTTATGTTAGTATCAGTGTTTTTGTTGTTGATAATGCTTTGTTAGTGTTGTTGTTGTTGTTAGTATCAGTGTTTTTTATGTTAGTATTAGTGTTTTG